>CM075349.1:17222500-17822500 GCA_037693485.1 Kitagawia praeruptora
AATATTCAAATCAATAACAATGTTTATTGATGGAGTAACCGTCAGATGGACATTGGAGATGATATTTATTGAATCAATAGTGAATATTCAACTCAAGAAGGGTACATATTGATGGAATAATTATCGACTCAATATTTGGGACAATATTCATTGAATAAATAATGAATATTCAACTTAATAATATTTAGCGAAGAAATGATTATCGAATGAATATTTGAAATTATGTTCAATAATTGAATCGAATTTAAAGAAAGGTCGAAGATAATATTCCTTATCTTAAGGGAATATTCAAAGTAAAATTTATCGAAAAAATGGAGTTCGAATCAATGTTCAAATGATATTTATAAAATAAATAGAGATTGAATGAATATTCGAATTAATATTCATTTAAATAAATAAGGCTCGAATGAATATTAAAATAATATTCATTAAATAAATAAACTTGAATGAATATTCAAAATAATATTTATCGACTAAATAAGAATGAATATTCTTTAAGCAAATAACTTAACTGAGGGTTCGAATAATATTCGAATATTTAATCGACTTTAGATGAATATTAAATATATAATATTCCTCGAATAAATAAACATCTGATGGATAATCCAAATAATATTTATCAAATAATCTCAAAGGAATATCTCAATAATATTCGCCAGATAATAAATGGGAAATATTTACTTAATTATTTTCCTCTGAAAATAATATCTATATATATCAAGAATTATCGACTCCCGGTCTATAATCAAAGAATGAGATTCACTGCCCTTCGATTAAGGGTCTAAATAATTTCCGGCTTATAACTGATATATATCTATCTAGCTTATAAGCCAACAATAAATCAGGGAACAAGTATCACAATATAAATTGAAAATAGGCATGCATGCTATGGCATATGTATAACAGAAATCATATATATATATATATATATATATATATATATATATATATATATATATATATATATATATATATATATTCACAACAACAGCCTTTAAAAAGGTTTGAAAACTTGCCTGGAAATCGAGTACGGGTAGGGGTAGTGGTAGCGTGTCCCGGGTCAGCCTGATGATCTATAAATAGCCAAGGCATTCGGGATTAATCACTTAACTCCTTTCAAAGGTTAAGTATAAACTTAACTCAAATCGAAACACGTTTTCAAGTCGTTTCGTTATACCCCTCTAATTCACTCTTATTATTGCTTTTATCATCCGACACTTGTTCGTTAATAAAGCATGTCATTACCCTTACATATGGTAAGCATTCGATTTGTAAAAGTTTTAAAGTCGAAAGATTATACCTCGAGATTTATCGATCGTTTGCTAAGTGGTTTACCGTAGTTATATCCAAGTATACTCTTTAGGGGTACTTTCGTACTTAACCTTGGTTCGAACATTTTTATAAAATCGAAAAACGATCTTTTTAATACGAGGTCTTCTCTCACACCACCCTTATGATCTCTAATATTTAATTACCAAGATTCGCCACTGCGATACTTATTTTACACGGTTCAATTTCAATTACGAATTCGCATTCTCGGTTTCGAACCACTTTTACGAATTTAATCATAACTCCTAAACCGTAAGTCAGAATATTTCGATTCTTTTTCCAAAATGATCTATGGCTCGAGATCTATAAGGTTGGGTTAATTATTCATCAAGATCAGAGGTTCAATATTACTGTCAAAAACGGATTTTAAGTGCTAACGAAATTTCATCATTATAACGGCTATATATCGAACGTTCCGAAAATCATGTCGTCAATACCAAGCCACATCGGGCATCAATACAAGTTATACACATATTATACATCTCCTACTGTCCAAGAACATCATCTTGACCAACATATCACAATCATGTTTAGATCCACTAACAAACTTCATAATCATGCTTATAATCATATTACTACATCACTTACACTAAATCCATCAAGAACTTAAAAAATCTCAAAGTAAGACCTAGGGTTTCAAGTGATGATTACCTTCCTTGGAGTGTCCTAGAGCCTCACTAAGACTTGATCTATCCTTGTGTGGCCTTAGAGTTGCTAGATCCACCATAAGAATTCAAGAAATCAAGATTAGTTCATAAAAGTTACTATTCATCCGCACTTTGATGATTTATTTGAAAATGGAAAAAGATGAATTTGAAGCTAAAATTTCTAGGAGATCATCACCATGATATGTAGTACTTACCATAAAAATTTGAAGAACAAGTGATGGTTGGAAGTTGGACTTCAAATTAGCTAAGAATGGGCAGATTTTTATGGAGAAATGGAGAGAAAATGTTGTTTTGTTTTGTTGTTTTTAATGTGTAAAATGGTTAAATGCATGTATCTTTATGTATATACTTGGATGCATTTCTTTTTAATGTGTTGTTGGCAATCTATTGGTGCCACTTTTTGGCTTCTTATTGGACCATGTGTTGGCTCCATATTAAGCAAGTCCATTTTTGGTTAAATGCTAAAGAATCATCCTAGTTGTAGTTGACTTACAAGTATGCCACTTAGGTTCTTCTTTTTCCACCAATTGCACATGTATGCATCTTGATTCTTTGCTTGCTCTTTTGTCTGGTTATTGCTCAATTTGATTGATCGTTCGTAGGAATATCTCAAAGATTTCTAGTTAGGGTTTTACCGGAAACCTTCTTAATAATTAGAATACCATTCTCCATCTTACTTAATACTTCTCGAATTTAAATTCCTTAAATACCTTTAATAAATCCTTAAGTCTGGCAGTGTCCAGAGAATTCTCGGAGAAAATAAAAGTGCTATTTTTCTGAATCCGACTTCTTTTACATACACTTATTTTCCCCTCGGATCACTAATACGAACCCAGAAATTCATTCCGGGTACTTCTATATAGTGTTGTCTCATAATATTCTTATTTCCATCAAAAACACTATTCATCACTTATTCTCTTTTTAGTCCTGGTACTTAGAAAATATCTTTGTGCTTCCTCGAGCGTTCCTTAACTCTTTCATGGAACCTCCGTACTTGTAACCGATATCGATCTGGATGACACGAGGGTATCTATTTCTCTCTAGGGAATCTTATCTTAACATTCTAGGAGATAGATTATTCTAATCTAAGTTATCACCCAATAGCATCCTTCAGGACATATATCCTTGGAATCTATATCCTTTCATTATTCATTCCTTAAAACCAGTATTACATGGCAGTTTTAACCATTGTTCACTCTTACATCAATACATAATAAAAAGTTTTAATTTTGCCCAAAATCTGGGTTCTTACAATCTTCCCTCCTTAAAAGGATTCCGTCCCGGAATCAGGTAGAAGACAATTGGGTACTTGTTGGTTATTTCACTTTCCAATTCTCTGGTCGGTCCTTACACATTCCAGTCTCTCTAAAGCACATCGTACTGGTGTTATAATACATCCTTTATACGTTCTACCAATTCATTAGTACTTTCGCACAACACATTATCCGGTATACGCTCTTGTCCGGTCTTATACTATTATCCTTATTGGTACGTGCAGTGACTTCGGTATCACTAACGCGCTACGAATTCCAGAGATAACCTCACTCGTAATTTTGCAATTCCTGACCGCTTTAATCTTCGCAATCTCGCTCAATATATAGAATTAGAAGAATTTATTGAGAGATCACTATGATCAATGAACATTTGTTATATTGCATAGCTAGTACAGAAGGGGGCCAGCCTTTAGTACTTGACAAGCAATTAAGCAATTAATGGCATTCCACTTAGACTCCTATCACACAGACAGAGAGTCACGTAGTATTACCTCCCCTCCTTAAAGGGTTGTTCTTCTCAATTTAGAAGAAGATAAGTAAGGGAGAAGAAAAGGAAAGAATTTCAAAGAACTATATAAGAAAATTTTCCTGATTGTCAAAAATATCATACTTAGAATTTGCCTCTGAACTATAGAGGTTTATTAGAGAAGAAAATAATCGTATTCGTATAAAATACTACTTTTTCATAATCTCACATATCACATGTCCTTGCTACTCTGTCCATCATTCTGTGGACCTATATTCTTGTTCGATATTGGTATCACCTACTTTTGGAAAATCCTTCAACCTCTCAGGTTAAAATCATGGATTTCTCGCTTGACATTATTATTACTGGCATTTCACGCCACGACACTGGCCATTCATATTCATAATTCTAACACCATCAGATTGTCATTCCGATAGCTCATTAGGAAAACCCATTCATCAATCCATTCATAACATTCCTTGCTTCACTTCCATAATTATTTCCCAATCTTTTCTTTATCAATCACATCCTTCGTATTATCTAACTCTTATTTACTTTTGTTGTTTATCTCCACCTTCATCTCAGGGTTGAGTCACTCGTCACCTTTATTCAATACGTGTTACACGTTTGGGGCCAAATTTTCCTTTGTTCCACCATCTAGATTTCACTTTTTCATTCTATGAGTCTCTTTATTACTCAATCCATCTATTTCAAATTTCCTCGACTTTTCCAATCTTAACATGAGTTAATCTTTATGTCATTTATGCTTTAAATTTCAGCTTTCCATTATGACCGATATCTCCAATGTCAACCTCATACTTTTCTTACCTCATTTCTGGGGTTTCTCAGGAGTCCGCATATCTCTTCCTTTATTGATTCTCAATTCTATGATCATTTCTACCAGTCCCTTGGTTTCTATTTATACTATAATCACTCTATGAACTATCATGGCATTACCATTTATTTCAAGCATCATGTCATTCCCAAACTTAAACCGTCCGAAATAAACCTGGATGATTTCTTTAACTTGGATTCAATACAATCTATTTGTCTTTTATTCCGACATTTCCACAGTTGTTATCATCTAATTTCTCAGAAGAATCACCACTGCATTAATGTAGTCCATGGTTGAATCACCATCGGGTTCATTTACATAGGGCTTTAAAAGCTAGACATACGGGTTTCATGATTTGTCAAATCACCACTCTCTTAGGAAGACAAAATAATCACTATTCCTTACCCATAAGGAATACTTCCTGAACTTGATACAGATATCACATGAAGAAGATAGAATTGCAGAAGAGCTTCAAGCATTGCAGCTTGGATAGGTTGAGGAGATTATTAATCGTATATCTCTAGTTGAAGACTAGAGCTCAGCGTTTTACTTAATCACTTTCCAAATCTCGTTATTAACTTCATGTACTCTATCTTGTTTGCGCAGAAATATACCAACATAAACTTGCTTGTCATTCATCATCATGCCATTTAGCTTATCAGTATTTGTACCATCTCTGTTTCTGGTCATCTACTACCAATTCCTTGTTACTTAACCTCCCCCCTCTCTTTCCAAAGGAAAGGCGAGTCTCTTGGGGAATTTGGTCTGGCCTGTCGTAGAGCCTCCTAATGTCGGTAAAGTGCTACCGACAACATCAGGAATCGAATCTTTACTTAAACTTTTCTTATAGTTTATTCTGGCACAATCATCAGACGGAATGTAATTTCCTCTACCACCTTATGACCATCAAGGTCCTTTACCATATCATTCTATCTCTTTAGTATGAGCATATATACTTACTCCCTTATACTTAAAGTGTCGGCCACCTCATTGGCCTTTCCTGAATATAATATTTCCTTGAAATCAATATTTTCTGGATCTATTCCAACTCAGGGTGGAAGCATCCTTCCTTGAACTCTGCTAGATGAGAGAAAATATATTCCAGTCTTTTTCCAAAAAAAAATCATTGCTTCCACCTTTCTGTGGGAACTTTATCACGGTTACTCCCAATCATATCTAGGATATTCCTTATCTCAGTCCTTTTTTATTTTAGGAAATCTCAACCTTATTGGTTCAATCCATACTTGCTCATGGTTTCATACCTGCTTTATCTGGACTTATTATTACTATGTCATACATTCCTTACCAAACTTTACTCCTTTCCTTATAGGGTTTCTTATGTCATTCTCACAATTCCTCCTGTATCTTCTGGGCACAGGGTATATCAAACATCATTAACCAATTCTATAACGATTCTGCCTTTGTACTTTTCGAGACTCCTTTCCATAAATCCTTATAGGTTATTGATACCTTGGTCGATTCAACTTATATCGTCTGATTTCACAATGTCTTTATTAGGGGTGAGGCTATCCTTTGTGCATCCCCCAGGGTTCGTCTTAATCTCTGGACATTCTATCCTTAATTCTATTTGCAAGGAATACACACGTCCTGTATGTGGAAATTCAATCATATATCCTTAATAAGGGTCTCTTTTCAATCATTCTCATCTTGATAATCTATAGGTAGCCTAATGCTGATCTCTTCTTTCAAACGAATGTCAGTCTATATAACCTTCCAAAAGACAACATATGTCTATCTGTCTTTCTTAAAGAACTTGGTAATGGTAGCAATGATGCTCTGGAAGATATTGGTCGTGTTTAACGTGAATCTCTTAGTGTCTAATGCTCTTTTTGAGGACGCTAAGCTTCAGATAACATTTATACATCATACTACGCCATCTTTGACAATCTTCGTAACTCTTTATTGGTCACTATCCTCAATCCCAATACTTCCATGGTATATATAAAATCCATCATCATGTTTCTCAATTCATTTTATATCAAAAGTCCTCGCGGTTGGCACTTGGTTAGAAGCACCCCGCTTTGTCCTTACCTTGCTGGTTCAGTCACTCGATAATCTTTAGTGACTTGGCCCCAACTAGCCATGCTAAAATATGTGAGTTTAGGGGTCGGCTAATAGCATTACTTTTCTAGCAATTGCTGGCATAGTGCCTTCTACTTTGATACCTTTTGATCTTTTCAAAACTTCACTCCATATAAGTCTCAATCGACTTCTCGGTGCCATCTCCGGTCACCTTCCCTTTTCTTTTATTCTTCTAGTTACTCTTATCAATTTCATGTGCCACAAAAGCTTAACATTTCTGGCATGACAACTTTTTCATTTAAGTCCATCCCGAACTTTCTTAGTCCGGCTTGTTCCTTGATTACATTTCACTTTTTACCATCCAATCTTATCTTCATTAGTTTATTTCTAGAATCAATCGTAATAATCGGGATCTATCTACCAATCCGTATAGCGGCTACCTTACCCAATTCATAGGGTTTGCTTCAGTTTCCACTCTCCTCAGTGATGTATTCAGATAATCAGAAAGACAAGGTTTGCCAAATTTTATCCAATTCCTTTCCAGGATTAGGGAAATTTCAGTCAATCTATCCACCCACTGGTTACATTAAGAAAATCAATTTCGATACCCAAAGAATATTTCTATGAACATCCGAGCTGGTCGAACCATAAACAGTTACAGTAGTGAAATGATTGACATAAAGCTGGGAGTTTAACCATTAGAAGGAAACCAAATATACATCTTCCCTAGAAGGGGAATCAAAAGTTTCAAACTAAACATGCCATACCTCCCCGATACATGTTTGTCCTAATAGTCGATACTACCGAATACCAGTCTACTTAATAACTAGTCTCGGAAGGAACACTACCATCGGGGTCAGTCGCTTCCCAGAATTTGCACTACCAATGTCATCCGAATCTGGTGAACCGTGTTGTCCAATTGTGTTTGAAAATTATGTTGTCCTGTTGCACAAGCACAACACCTAAACCTGTACGAGGTGCATCCTAATATATTCCAAAATTTTCCTTCTTCCATTAGGTAACGCCAATGCTGGGTCGTCATCAGTTTTTATCTTTAACTCCAGGGAGATTTTCCCCCATTTATCTTGTCCATTCAAACTTTTAGTCTTACCAATAAGTCGGGTTACGGGACTGCACTCTTTGTATAGTCCTGAGCAAATCTTATGAAATTTATCACCTTTGTCGGTGTGGTTGGCCAATCTCCATTTGAAACTGTCTTTAATTTGGTGGGGTCAATCAATCACTACTTCCTATTAATCATATGTCCTACTGTCTGGACTTTATTTTGCCAAAACTCTCACTTCGAGAACAGGGCCTACACCTGTTCATTCAGGTTTCATCTAAAAGCATTCTCAATTTCATCTCAACCACTGCTTGCCTTACTCAATCCATTTATGATTCAGTGTCAAAATAAACTTAAGGTAACTACCATAATCCATTCAAGGAAAAGAAGGAATTTACTATTCCTTTAAATCACATGCATCTAATGTTTCTGGTCCATCATTCCACTGAATTGAACTAGACTTTACTTGGTTCCTGACGATAGCCTTATTACTAGTTTATCACAGACTCATTGGTCTTCTCCTCTTGTAGGTTCTGAGATCCTTGTCTCGCTTACTACTTCCTTATATACTTTATTCAATCATGCCATCACCTTTCAATGTCTTTATTTTCTAAGTTGATCCATTCATAAAATGGACATTTTCTTGAACCCAACCACCTTATCAATCTAAGTTTGACTTTACAAATTATCACTTATGAAATCTGCCTTCTCATGGTGAATTATCATTACAATATTCACACTAATTCATTTATCACCTGATATGGCACTTGCTGCCTCTATCTTAACTGCTCCTGGAGACTCTGCTCCTTGTCCTCTATTGTTGTCTTTGATAATCATGTACCACTCTATCTCTTTCCTCATTAATCTAAAGGTCTCTAAGGATTTTAATCTATCCCTATATAGGATCTCAAGTAATTCCTCAAATCCATCCTACCTGCTGGTACTTCATCTAGCAGTCCAGCTATGAATCCAATATGCATCTTTAGTTCTTTTAATAATATCTCAGTTCTTTATGCTCACTTTTATGAGCACTATACCTTAACTCTTACAGTCTCTCTGGTTGTAGCCCTCATTTCCTGAAGTGTAAACTCCTAATACTTATCAATATTTCCTTCCTCTGCTGGGACCTCAACCGGGTCCTCAGTAGGGTGCTCTATCGAATCCACCATCCGATCTTCAACATCAGAACAAGCATCATTATGTTACTGCTCGTAATCCCCAAGGTCTGTCACCTTACTAGTCGATACAAGAACGAGCTAAGTTACTATCATGATACTTTAGGGTTCCCATAAGGGTTTTATATATCAATACTACATTATGTAGTCTAACTATGAACTTGGCAAGAGTTCTTATTATCTTAATGAATTTATTGTTTTAACGTCACGTCATCTCTGGGATTTATAACGCTCTCTCTGATACCATTTCTGTAACACCCCCAGATCCGGGGTCCGGGATCTGGTCGCTACGGTCTCAATTTCCATCCATAAAATCAATATAAACTGAATAACAACCTTGTGACCCAAACAATAATATAGAACACACACTTTATAGTCCCAGAGATGTAATCAGAGTAACCAAATTTATTAATCACACAGTTGAGTTCTTACAACCCAAAGAATTACAATATATACATTACTTACTCTTTGCCATCCATTTGTATATGTCATATAATAAATACATTTGATATTCAAATGCTAATAACTAGCTTTCCAATAGCTTACTCTTCAGCAATGGTAGCTACGATCTCAGCGGTGATTCCTCTGATGGCCGACACCTGCTCGCACCAAGTGCACCTTGTGCGGCCATCTGATCTCACTGTTGTTGTGATATAAATAATAAAGCAAGGGTGAGCAATAGCCCACCAACAAGAATATAACTGAACAGTTATATATATGACAGTTCAAAGATATATTTTGAAACCATATGCCATGCATAACCGAAAATGGTGCCAAATCAATATAAAGGATGAAGTTACAGGGAACTCAACAGGTATATATTTCGTGGAAGCATATGCTATGCCAAAATAAGCAAGATAGCATCATTTTCATAAAATAGGAACTTGCAAGAAAGATATTGCAATTCCAGTTTGAAATACTTTTCAACTCTGCCAACTATGATGATGTTGCAGAAAATTTCCAACATTGAGTGATGAACTAATACTGTAGTTTGACGCGCCAGGAGACATAGCATATACACGATGATCAGTCGCATGTTATGCTCCCCACCTCTTGTTTACTACATGTAGAAGGAAGCACCGACGGATTTACTTGTCTACCGCCCTCTGGAACCCCCTCGGCCAACGGTTGGGCCATTTGCTGGACCGGCGCCACTGGGTCACTTACGCATCTCCTAGTTCATTTCACATCCATAACTTGAAACGTAAAGTTCGTCTCCCTTTCCCCAAGTATAATACTTGTTGATAAAACTCCACAAAGTAATCGTATCTAATTGGAAAGGAAAATTCACCAATATTTCCCAAGCCGCTACTTGTTAATGGATACCAACTTGTTCTAACATTCTTACCCCTCGAATAATGAGTGGGTATACACAATTCCATGAAAAATAGCAACCAAGTTGCGAACGAAATGAATAATTTATGACCGGGCAGTCACAAGATAAATAACATTCTTCAAGTCAGGTTCCCTTATATTCGAATCGAAGGAAGAATGGAATTACTGAGAACCTTCCTTGATAATAATAATAATAATAATAATAATAGGACTCTAAAATAATATATATAACATTCGAGGGTTGATGATACTATGTGAATGAAACCAAGTATCTTTGAAACGAGTTAGAAGAATTAAATAAATATTCCAAGAATATTTATTCAGTCACAGATGTTGAAAAAGGGTTGCTCGGAATAATCTTTGAATAAATGTTCAGAATAATATTCATTGAACAAATAATGAATATTCAAATCAATAACAATGTTTATTGATGGAGTAACCGTCAGATGGACATTGGAGATGATATTTATTGAATCAATAGTGAATATTCAACTCAAGAAGGGTACATATTGATGGAATAATTATCGACTTAATATTTGGGACAATATTCATTGAATAAATAATGAATATTCAACTTAATAATATTTAGCGAAGAAATGATTATCGAATGAATATTTGAAATTATGTTCAATAATTGAATCGAATTTAAAGAAAGGTCGAAGATAATATTCCTTATCTCAAGGGAATATTCAAAGTAATATTTATCGAAAAAATGGAGTTCGAATCAATGTTCAAATGATATTTATAAAATAAATAGAGATTGAATGAATATTCGAATTAATATTCATTTAAATAAATAAAACTCGAATGAATATTAAAATAATATTCATTAAATAAATAAACTTGAATGAATATTCAAAATAATATTTATCGACTAAATAAGAATGAATATTCTTTAAGCAAATAACTTAACTGAGGGTTCGAATAATATTCGAATATTTAATCGACTTTAGATGAATATTAAATATATAATATTCCTCGAATAAATAAACATCTGATGGATAATCCAAATAATATTTATCAAATAATCTTAAAGGAATATCTCAATAATATTCGCCAGATAATAAATGGGAAATATTTACTTAATTATTTTCCTCTGAAAATAATATCTATATATATCAAGAATTATCGACTCCCGGTCTATAATCAAAGAATGAGATTCACTGCCCTTCGATTAAGGGTCTAAATAATTTCCGGCTTATAACTGATATATATCTATCTAGCTTATAAGCCAACAATAAATCAGGGAACAAGTATTACAATATAAATTTAAAATAGGCATGCATGCTATGACATATGTATAACAGAAATCATATATATATATATATATATATATATATATATATATATATATATATATATATATATAAATATATATATATATTCACAACAACAGCCTTTAAAAAGGTTTGAAAACTTGCCTGGAAATCGAGTACGGGTAGGGGTAGTGGTAGCGTGTCCCGGGTCAGCCTGATGATCTATAAATAGCCAAGGCATTCGGGATTAATCACTTAACTCCTTTCAAAGGTTAAGTATAAACTTAACTCAAATCGAAACACGTTTTCAAGTCGTTTCGTTATACCCCTCTAATTCACTCTTATTATTGCTTTTATCATCCGACACTTGTTCGTTAATAAAGCATGTCATTACCCTTATATATGGTAAGCATTCGATTTGTAAAAGTTTTAAAGTCGAAAGATTATACCTCGAGATTTATCGATCGTTTGCTAAGTGGTTTACCGTAGTTATATCCAAGTATACTCTTTAGGGGTACTTTCGTACTTAACCTTGGTTCGAACATTTTTATAAAATCGAAAAACGATCTTTTTAATACGAGGTCTTCTCTCACACCACCCTTATGATCTCTAATATTTAATTACCAAGATTCGCCACTGCGATACTTATTTTACACGGTTCAATTTCAATTACGAATTCGCATTCTCGGTTTCGAACCACTTTTACGAATTTAATCATAACTCCTAAACCGTAAGTCAGAATATTTCGATTCTTTTTCCAAAATGATCTATGGCTCGAGATCTATAAGGTTGGGTTAATTATTCATCAAGATCAGAGGTTCAATCTTAATGTCAAAAACGGATTTTAAGTGCTAACGAAATTTCATCATTATAACGGCTATATATCGAACGTTCCGAAAATCATGTCGTCAATACCAAGCCACATCGGGCATCAATACAAGTTATACACATATTATACATCTCCTACTGTCCAAGAACATCATCTTGACCAACATATCACAATCATGTTTAGATCCACTAACAAACTTCATAATCATGCTTATAATCATATTACTACATCACTTACACTAAATCCATCAAGAACTTAAAAAATCTCAAAGTAAGACCTAGGGTTTCAAGTGATGATTACCTTCCTTGGAGTGTCCTAGAGCCTCACTAAGACTTGATCTATCCTTGTGTGGCCTTAGAGTTGCTAGATCCACCATAAGAATTCAAGAAATCAAGATTAGTTCATAAAAGTTACTATTCATCCGCACTTTGATGATTTATTTGAAAATGGAAAAAGATGAATTTGAAGCTAAAATTTCTAGGAGATCATCACCATGATATGTAGTACTTACCATAAAAATTTGAAGAACAAGTGATGGTTGGAAGTTGGACTTCAAATTAGCTAAGAATGGGCAGATTTTTATGGAGAAATGGAGAGAAAATGTTGTTTTGTTTTGTTGTTTTTAATGTGTAAAATGGTTAAATGCATGTATCTTTATGTATATACTTGGATGCATCTCTTTTTAATGTGTTGTTGGCAATCTATTGGTGCCACTTTTTGGCTTCTTATTGGACCATGTGTTGGCTCCATATTAAGCAAGTCCATTTTTGGTTAAATGCTAAAGAATCATCCTAGTTGTAGTTGACTTACAAGTATGCCACTTAGGTTCTTCTTTTTCCACCAATTGCACATGTATGCATCTTGATTCTTTGCTTGCTCTTTTGTCCGGTTATTGCTCAATTTGATTGATCGTTCGTAGGAATATCTCAAAGATTTCTAGTTAGGGTTTTACCGGAAACCTTCTTAATAATTAGAATACCATTCTCCATCTTACTTAATACTTCTCGAATTTAAATTCCTTAAATACCTTTAATAAATCCTTAAGTCTGGCAGTGTCCAGAGATTTCTCGGAGAAAATAAAAGTGCTATTTTTCTGAATCCGACTTCTTTTACATACACTTATTTTCCCCTCGGATCACTAATACGAACCCAGAAATTCATTCCGGGTACTTCTATATAGTGTCGTCTCATAATATTCTTATTTCCATCAAAAACACTATTCATCACTTATTCTCTTTTTAGTCCTGGTACTTAGAAAATATCTTTGTGCTTCCTCGAGCGTTCCTTAACTCTTTCATGGAACCTCCGTACTTGTAACCGATATCGATCTGGATGACACGAGGGTATCTATTTCTCTCTAGGGAATCTTATCTTAACATTCTAGGAGATAGATTATTCTAATCTAAGTTATCACCCAATAGCATCCTTCAGGACATATATCCTTGGAATCTATATCCTTTCATTATTCATTCCTTAAAACCAGTATTACATGGCAGTTGTAACCATTGTTCACTCTTACATCAATACATAATAAAAAGTTTTAATTTTGCCCAAAATCTGGGTTCTTACAATGGGGAAACTTCAACCCTTCCAAGTCTGAATCATCGAAACTAATTACCATCTCAGTTTTAGCACGCTTCGGGGCTTCTCCTACGATGTGCATCACTTCTCTGGCATACGCCTTTCGAGAGTTTCGAGTTGTACCGGCCGCTGTCGGGCCTCCCCAAATCATGTTGATAACTGCCCCTCGGGGTTGTGTGTTACGATCACGATCATTATCCCTTCTATCATTGTTTCTTCTGTTGTAATCCCCTCTTTGGGTTCCATGATCTCCATTCTTTGTGAAATTACTCAGTTTTCCTTTACGGATCAAGAATTCAATCTCGTCCTTCAACTGCCTACAATCATCTGTATCATGCCCCACATCTCGGTGGAACCGACAATATTGATCCTTGTTTCTCTTTGCGGGGTCTCCCCTGAGTGGCTTCGGCCATCGAAAATCCTTATCCTTCTCAATCTCCAACAAGATTTGACTTCTAGGGGCATTTAACCTTGCATAGTCAGAGAACCTTGGTCCCAAGCTCTTTTTTGGTGGTGAATCAGAATCTTTGCTAGTTCGAGGATACTTGTCCCTAGCATCGTACCCATGCTCTTGCTTGCGCTTTTTTGTATCATTGTTCCCCCGACCATTGTCTAATGTGACTTCCTTCTTCGTACTATCTTCGGCCTTGATGTACTTATCAGCCCTTCGCTGGAGATCAGCCATATTCTCAGGAGGATGCTTCGCCAATGACCTTTTAAAGTGTAGGTCGGTGGTACCATGTTCCAAGGCTACCATTGCAACCTTATTGTCCAGATCAGTGATATTCAGAGTCTCCTTGGTGAACCTCTTAAGATAGTCCCTCAGACTTTCGTTCTTCCCTTGTACCACATACATAAGAGATGTTGAGCTTTTCTCATGTGTTCTTCCGCTGATAAACTTACTAATGAAAGCAGCACTCAACTCCTTAAAAGAACCAATCGAGTTTGCAGGAAGCCGACTATACCATCTTTGAGCCATGCCTGATAAAGTTTGAGGGAATGCCCTACACTTCAAAGCGTCGCTTGCAGGCTGCAACAGCAGTGCGTTTGAGAATGTTCTAACGTGGTTTGCAGGATCACCCATTCCATCATAAGCTTTAATTGTTGGCATCTTAAATTTTTTTGAGATACGAGCATTCATAACGTCCTCAGTAAATGGGGGTGTGGGATCATCAGGGTCTCCAAGTGGCATCAGATCCTTGGGGTTGCTTTTGGGGGTTTCCACCCTCGTTGTTCTTCCAGTTGGGGCGGTGGCCCTCCTTTGCCTTCTCGAAGGCCTCTCCAGATCTATAAAGGGAATCGGTCCTGATGTTGGAGGGGGTAAAGTCTGATTTGATCTGGCTTGTTCTCTGGCCATATCTTCCTTTAATCTTAAGATCTCGGCTTCATAATCCTTAATCCTCTCAGTGGTTGTTGAAGGGAGTCCATCGTGAGTAGTTTGAGTTCTTCCTCGAGGTTCTTTACTTGCACGTCGCCTCCTTGGAGCTTCATCACGCTCGTAATCATCGTCAGAAGATGATTCATCCGTATAAGGACCAGAAAAATCGCGATAATCTCGATCTCGAATATACTGGGCATGACCACTTGATCCAGCTCCTTGGGTAGGAGGGTAGTTAGGCATCCCGTACATTGGATTGGTGCTTATGGGGAGATCCGTAGTGTGGATCTGAACCCCTCGTGGAGGGTTGTTGGGGTCTATAATCAAGGAAGAAATCCCCACCTGGAGGGGGTTAGTCCCTGGATTTGTGTGGACGATCGGAGGTAACGTACTCTCAACATGGGAAGTCGTCCCTAGGGGTTGAGAAACTTGATACGGAACGATAGTCCCGGATGCTGGAGGTATTTGTTCAGTGAGGGGCGGAGCAGAGCTAAGAGGTAGAGCCTCGGTTGCAATTGGCTCTGTAATTGCTGGTGTCCTTCGTGTGTTAACCATGGTTGATGTCTTTTTCCCACAGACGGTGCCAAATGTTGTGGAATAAAAACTAGGTTACGAATATGACGGCTAGGGTTTGTGTGTATTTAATGTTAAGGGTGGTTGAGCTTCGAGCTTTAATGGCTGTTTCTGTGTATCGAGACTGATCGGTCCTCACAGAGTGCCTACGTATCTCGTATTGAGAATCAAGCCAAAACGTAGTTCTGAGAATGAGGGGTCAGACCCTTTATATAGGTTGAGAAACCCTAAAATCGTAGTAGGGTTAGGTGACTTGGTGGACAAGTCACCGCCTTGAGGAAGGTTCTAGACCCCTTCCTTGTAGGAGTCAGTTTCCATGTTGGAATATGCCTTGGAGGCTAAATCAGGCAGGAGTAATATCCTCGCTTGACTCTTATTTGCTGACCTGTTTTATTACCCTTAATATTAATTACGAAATTATAAATAGGGTTTGGGCCCATCTGGTGGGCCCCACATTTGGACCATTCTAGGCCTAATTAATACCACATTAAATGTGTCTTTAGGGCTTACTTTTAGCCCATATCAGTTAAAGAAAAATGAATTTCATGTTTTCTAACCCGATAATTAAATTACAAGAACACATATAAAATAATGTGATACCTTACTAGGGCGTGCTTATTATGATGCCTTCGGGAGTGCACACTTTATGATACCTTAATAAGGGGCGCATTATTGACAATTATGAACCTATGATACTGTGTCACCAGGTATTTGTGACCTTAGCAAACAGTGGAATTTATTATACGTTTTTGAATTTTGAGTTTGAAATTATGATTTACGAATATTCCCTATTCAAGATTACTTATTCACTGCAATTTCTTTTTAGACGACTATATCATAGACGATCTTAATTTCTCAAACAATCTAATCTTTATTATCAGTGATTATAAAAATCGTAATAAATTATAGAAATATATAAAACTTCGTTTAACATTTGAAATTTGTATACAAATAATACAGACATATTTTTATCTTTGCACATTAATAAATTACACTAGTTCGTAGGTCTGCAAAAAAAATCTTGGGAATTTTTTTTTAAAAAATGGTTGTATTTTGGAAATTGAAATCCAAAAATTCCAGAAAAGTTGAAAAGTAATTTTTTTTGGTTGAAGCACAATTTAATGATACTAGCGGGTACTAAGAGAATCCTAAAAATAAGGATAAATACTGGAAAATGCGAGGAATTTTATAATCATTTGAAATAAATGAGCAAAGTCCAGTAACAGAATTTATTGAGATATAGTTGTTCAGCCTCGAATAAGGCAAAATCGTCGTAAATGTGTAGGTCGTTCCACACTTTGCACTTAAGACGATACCTGTGAAACACTAGTGTAAATAAATCTCTTAACTTCAATGAAAACCTGATCAGTTTTCTTAGAAGTTGGGGGGGCAAATGATATGGGCTGAAAGTAAGCCCTAGAAACGTATTTAATGACACATTAAATAAACCTAAGTTGGTCCAAGGTCAAAGCCCAATTACGAGGCCCAAAACCTTATTTGTGATAATAAATTCGTAATTAATAAATCAGCCAAATATGAGACTCCAATATTGAGTCCAATATGGAATCTAATCATCTTTGGAGTAGCCTCCAAGGCATATATCTCCAATACTTATCTTCTTATCTTCTGGAAGGATCTAGAAGTGGGCCTAAGCTGAAACTTGCCCACCAAGTATCCAAATTCTACCCTAATTCTAGGGTTTTCATCACCTATATAAGGACCTGTTCCTTCACAATTAGAAATACGTTTTTTTGGCCTGATTCTTGATATTTGCAAGATACGTAGGCATCTTGTGAGGACAGATTAAGTCACGAAACACTCGACCACCCATTAAAGCTCGAATATCTCTCCAACCCTAGCATTCAATACGTAATAAATACACCCTAGATTTGGTACCACAACAAACACTAAACATAAAAAGAGATTTATATTTTTTACATAAAAAATTTGAATATAAAAAAGGAAATTATATTATTAACACTAAAAATTCGAAAATATAGAAGAAATAACAATTTTTGATATCAGAAAGTGCAAATTGCAAAAATTTATAAAAATAGAATGGGACAATTTGAGAGATGTTATTCGTAGTATTTGATTTGATTGGATTATTAAAAAATGGAGCATATAATTTTGGAAAATTAATAGTCATAGAG
This sequence comes from Kitagawia praeruptora, assembly GCA_037693485.1. Taxonomy (NCBI): domain Eukaryota; kingdom Viridiplantae; phylum Streptophyta; class Magnoliopsida; order Apiales; family Apiaceae; genus Kitagawia; species Kitagawia praeruptora. Next base: position 17,240,459 of record CM075349.1, read on the forward strand.
AGACACAGATACGTGAACGTGAAAACTAGGAGACCCATTCTTCCTTCGCTACACCTTTCCTTTCTTCCCCTCAACCGCCTTCTCTTTAATTAGTACGTATATAAATCCAAACAGTTTTTCCCCCTTCTCCCCACCTCGAGAACAATAAATCCCAAACATAAAAAAAAAACAAAACAAAAAATCCTCTTCTTTTTCGTTTAAGATTTGGAATTTATGAGATTCCTTCGAGCTATACCCACAAAACAAAAACCCACCCCCGCGTCGCCTTTTCCTAATTAACCAAAAAGAAATAGGATTAGGATTAGTAAAACTAAAAAACAAGAGAAATGCTACATGCACAGAAATGGTCACAGAATTCTTTTACAGAATGACGTGTCGTGTCAGCTGTATCCTACATTAATGAGTTTGTCGACCACTGTTCTTATATTTTAACTATGGTTTTATCAACTTTTTTTCCTACTCTCTATAATTTATTTTTATGTTCTATCAAAATTTAATAATTTTTTATAATTTTTTTCCTAATCCTATATATATTATTTACTTTTTTATGTTCTATCATTACTATAAATTTTATTAAAATATAATATTATTTATATTTATGTAAAAACTAATTACTACAAGTGATGAAAGATCTCAAATCAAGGATATATTTAGAGTCATAAAAAAAAATTAAAATTTTTTAGTTACATTATTTCAAACATAAAAATTGTCTAAAATAATGAAATTCACTATTTAAACTCTACTTTAAAATGAGTTAACATTATAACATAAAAAATGTAAAATATAGTTTTCATCTTAAAATATCTCATGAATAAATTTATATTAGGTTTAATCAAAAAAAATATCACAACTCATTTAATTTTATTGAAAGTAAAGTAAAAATATGTTTAACAAAAAAAAGGTAAAGTAAATATCATAACAGCGTGGTTATTATTCCATCATAAGTTATAATTCAACTCATATTTTGTAAATCAAGGAGGAAAAGATAAAGTCGGTTGAAATGAATGGTGAATTTTAAGTAGAAATTTTAAGATATCTTTTTTGTTTAAGCTAGTTTGGCACCGGTGTGTTTTAAAATTTTATGTAACTTTTTTAGTTAAGTTAGCAATATGAATTTTAAGTTGAAAATTTATGAGTTGTTTTTTAATTGGAGCTAATTTGGCATAATTTTGTGTTAATGATTCTCAAGATATTTTAAGATGAAAATTATATTTCACATTTTGTACGTTATAATGTTAACTCATTTTAAAGTAGAGTTTAAATAATGAATTGCATTATTTTATACAATTTTTATGTTTCGAATAATTTAACTAAAAAATTAAAAAAATTCATTTTTTTATGACTCCAAATATATCCTTGATTTGAGGTCATTCATCACTTGTAGTAATTAGTTTTTACATAAATATAAATTCTTCCAACAAATTATAAAAAATAAAAAAAATAAGTATATTGAAAAATATGTGAAAGGGAATCATTCATAGTTAAGTGAACAAATATAATGAAATAAAATACGTTGTAATTTTTTAGGACACTTAGCCGAAATTTTAATAATATTATATTTTAATAAAATTTATAGTAATGATAGAACATAAAAAAGTAAATAATATAGGACTAGAAAAAAATTATAAAATTTTATAAAATTTTGACAGAACACAAAAATAAATACAAGAACAGTAGTTAAAATAGAGAATAAGAAAAAAAGTTGATAAAACATTGATTTAACCGTAGTTAGAATAAAAGAACAGTGGCCGACAAACTCATACAGTTGGCATGACCACGTCATTCTGTAAAACAATTCTGTGACCATTTCTGTGCATGTAGCATTTCTCAAAAAACAATAAAGTTTCTCTTTTCTGTTAAGAAAAACAAGCAGTAATAGTTTTATTAGGTGGGGTCAGTCGAGAATCCGAATACAAGTAAAATTTCCTAGGGTTCAAAATCTTGTTTGAAATCTTTGCCAGCAGGTCTCACTGATCTTTACCTATATATACACATACAAACCCCCAAACGCTTTTCTATTCTCCCTACCTCACAAATCACTCGCGCAACTTCAATTCTCTCTCTCTCTCTCTCTGTTCCTTCCTTCTTCTATACATACATCTTAATATCCTTAGATACAAATCTCTAAACATATATCTATATATCAATTGTAGCTAGCTCGGTCTTGTAAAACTAAGATGGAGTGTATTCAACGCTCTTGTTCATCTTCAGATACAACAGATTATAACAAAAATAAGCTCTTGTTTAAATTCAAGATTCCCAAGAATTGTTGTTCAGGTGTTAATGAACAAGCTGGTGGTTCCAACATGAACATAAGCAACAACAACTTTAAGAGGGTTTGTCCTGAATGTAATAAAGAGTTTGATAGTGGTCAAGCTTTGGGTGGTCACATGAGAATTCACGCCCAACCTGTCAAGGACCAACACGAGAATTATTCGGGAACTGATTCGGATAATTCAATGTCTGATTATTATGTTTCTTGTAGTCTTTGTGACAAGGAATTCCCATCTATCAAGTCTTTGTTTGGACATATGAGGTGTCATCCTGAGAGAGATTGGAGGGGTATTAGGCCTCCATGTGGGTATATTTCTTCTTCGTCTATATCCGAAGATGATGATGAGGAGGAGGTGAAAAATTATGGTGATGATGGAGATATGGTGGTTGATTGTGCGGAGATAATGCCCAAGTGGCCTGTTAAAGGACCTGTCAAGGCCAGGCGGGGACACAAAGGAATTAAGAGGGGATTTTCTGTTGGTTGTGATGATGACGACGAGGAGGAGATGAAGTTGCGTGATGCTGTCAGTGGTTTGATGTTGTTGAGCCAAGGGATGGATGGTTCGGATTCTTCGGGGTTAAGTACTCTAGGTGCTGCAGCTGTCCAGCAGATAAATGGAGGTGGTGATCAGCATCATGAGGAGGTTACCAATAATCAGTCTTGGATAGTTAACAACAGGGAAGAGGAGTTCGATGATACGAGATTTGTGGCTAATGGTTTTGATGAGCTGGTTGGTCGAGAGAGGATGGGAAGTATTGGTAAGGTTGTGATGAGAAAGATGGGAACTGATCAGGAAGATGGGTCCAGTGATCATGTGATGAAGGATTCTACTGGTTCAGTTGGACAAGAAGGTAATGCTGCTGCTGATCATGTTGCGGAAAATCACCATGTTGAAGATGAATCTGGTGGCATGAACACTGAATTAGTTCTTGGTGGTTTTGATGGGATTAATGATAAGGTTAATCATGGAGAGAAGATGGTAATGGAGAATAGTAAGAATAACAAGGATAACAAGATGAAGATGGTACTAAATCAAGAGAAGGCATCAGCTGTAGGTAGTCTAGTTCAGGCGGCGGGGGCTTCGACAGCTACTGATAAATACAAATGCAGCACTTGTGACAAGACCTTCTCTAGTCACCAAGCTTTGGGTGGCCATAGGTCTAGCCATAACAAGATTAAGGTCACAATCATCAATGGTGAGAGTTGTACTAAGAAATCTATCAGTGCTTTTGCACCACCTGATCATAAGTTTAATCAGAGCCACCAGCAGCAGCTCAATACAAGTCATGATCAATTAAACGGGGTACCGATGAGTGAAGAGTGTGCCACAAAAAGAAACAGCATTTTTGAGCTTGGTGGGAGCTCAAAGTCTGATCATATCAGTAGCACGATACACCAATGCAGTGTCTGCAACAAGATATTCGCATCTGGTCAGGCACTTGGGGGTCACAAGAGAAGCCATTGGACTGCTCCAGCTGCTGAAGTAGCACAAACGGTAGCACAAGCTGATCAACCTCAACCTCAAGCACAATTGGCAGTTAGATCATCAGGTGAAGAAGCTAGTACTCAGGCGGGTGGCAAGCGAATTCGACTTATGGGGTTTGACCTCAATGTGCCAGCTTCCATATTATTATTTTAATGTTAAACCATCCAAATTTGGATCACCATTTGGATCATTGCTGGAGAAGAATTTGGGAATTTGGATCTTTGGATCGCTCGGTTTGCCCTTACAAACTTATCCAAAATATAACAAGAAACAAACAAATGTGCTTACATACATATTCAACTTGCGTTCAAATATCTAGCATTAAAATATTCAACTTACCTACCCAACTTTTTATTTTTTATTACTTGATTTATTTAATTGTTTAATAATTTATATTTTTACAATTGTGTTTTTAAATATCTTTTTAATTTAAAATTCATGTTTTGAAATTGATATATTATATAATTATTTTTTAATTTAATTTAACAAATACTTCATTAACTTATAAGTTAAATTTATCCAAATACCTATATATATAACTATTTTTCTACTTCTACTTATCACTTGTATGACCTTATTTATTTTAAGTTAAAAGTTACTTGTTTTAGGATTTCCCAAACACCCACTGTATCGAATACCATTTGAATTCCATCAAGTCTAATCCGATTAACGAATTAATTCAATTGAAATTTCATGAACTTTTCGTAAATATTCAACAGGTAGAAACAAGATAATGTTATATACAATGAAAAGTCCAAAGAGAAATAAAAACAAAAAATTATTCTACAAGTTTCCCCTGGAATCATCAACTTATCTTTTCAAAATTTTCAAATTTTAACGATTATGAGAGTGAAGCTGGCTTTGATAGCGAGGGCTTAAAGAGTTTAGGGGGAATAATAGTTTTGCACCATAATCATAATGCTCTTCTTTTGCTGTATACTAGCAATTTGTAATGTTTGTTGCTAGTGTGTGTGTGTGTTTTTGGTTGATAGCAATTACCAATAGTATCCAACTAACCATTCTGTTGTGCCCAAAATCTGCCTTGGGTTTGATTTAAGGTCCATTAAGATTACGGGTTTGAGTAATATGGATATGAAGGATAGGCTGGATTAGGTATGAATGCTTTGGCCCAATATGCCTCGGAAATATTCTGAAAGGTGAAGATTCTTGCATCTGGTTCGGGGTTCATTCATGCAGGGATTCAGGTGTCTGAACCCAGGTGGGGGTACTGCTGTGTGGAGGCCTTATAGGGGTTCATGCAGGTGAAGGGCTTCCAGGCAGAGGTTCATATTCGTACCCCGATAGTCCGCGGGATTTTGCCCAGCAGCCTCCTAAATTGTAGGAGAACGGATATATATCGCTTTAACAGACATGTGGATAACTCCTAAACATCAGGAGTGGCCCAACAACCTCTGGAATCGTGGATAATCATTATATATATATATATTATCAAACAGAGTTAACGTTAGATACTTAATAAATCAGAAGATTTGCAAAGAAACTTCATATTAGAAAGTAATAAAGGTATAGAATTATATAACCTTTTTTTCTAATGTGCAAATGCATCAAAAGCATATACTCAATCATATATATATATATATATATATATATATATATATATATATATATATATATATATATATATACAGCTAAGTCAAAATCCATTCTGTTCAGTCCATTATTTGGATACTATGTCATAACACGATTATAAATCTTCAGAGTTTTACAAATCAAAAACCTCATAATCTTAAATGGAAGTGTGAGTTTATCCCATTAATTTTGGTATGAATGAAAAATTTCACTACTTTCCCACTAACCAAACTTAAGGAATTCAAAAAATGAACCCAAATCAAATTAGCATATGATTTTTAGTTGCATGCCTCCGATTCCTGCTGTAGATATCAGAACTAACAGAAATAGAGAAGATTACGATCCTCTATCTTAGGTAAATCGTAACAACCAATCTTATGTTTAACTTCCTCTATCTTTTGTTTATCAAGTAGTTGATTTGTATTAATCATGATACTCAATTATAATCCTCAATCTCTCAAATTAATCTCATGACTTATTCTATCAGACATCCAGTAGATTTATGTTGTAAACAATATCTCATTACTTATAAGATATGGATGAATAACGATTATAATTGATATGACAACGTATTTTTAGCAAGTGATTTGTAATTTGATACACTTATCCTTTTCTACATCAGCTAAGGTGTTGTATAAATAGTTGCAGATTACCTCATTTGTCAATCGATAACAAATAAAAAAAAAACTGTGGAAAACCAATTAGGTTAGTCTACAAATTTTCATGCTGCTCTTTTACACAATGTTATGTCTTTTATGCTCTGTCTTTATATGTCTTTATCAGTAATGAGTATAATAATCATTGGCATGTGTCCTATGTTATGGTTTTTACTATTTTTGTGTCTTACAGTCTAAGCGTTTATTTGCTTTCTCTCTAAAACAGCAATGTTCGATACACTTGCATCACTTGACACAACCAGGACGAACTGGAGGGTGAGAGTTCGTGTTACAAGAGTGTGGCCAACTAATGTTGGTGGAGTGGTCACTCGATTCAATCTGATTCTGCTTGATAATGCTGTAAGAATTTCTTCCTATTTCATATATCCTGTTTAAGTTGTTTTATTATTCAGTCGATTCATTTTTATATGATTCTAATTCTCAGGATCATCATGTTCATGCAACTATAAGACTTGAAACATGGAATTTGCTTGGGCAACATATTGTAGAAGGAGGAATTTATGAAATTTCCAACTTTCACACCAACCAAGCTATTGGATTTCTGAGACCAGTATCTTCTCAAATTCAACTCAGGTTTACTAATCACACATCCATTGAAAGAATTATTGGCGACGACTTGAACATTCCACGTAACAAATTTGAATTTGTTCATTTGGAGGATTTATACTCTTATGTAGATTCACATGTAACAAATTATCCTCCTTCAACTACTATTGGTAATTTTTCTGGCGTCACTTCTTAAGATTTTAATTACATCATTGTGTTTCTGTGTCGTAATATGTCAAATGACTTTAATTACAGATATCATTGGAGTCATACAACATCGTGATGCGATTCGGGTCATACCTACACGGAATGGCAATCTGCAACTACTGAATTTGGTGTTGACTGATGGGAGGTGGATTACATTCTTATGCAATTTTTATATATTGTTGGATATTGTATACAAGTAAAAATCTATTTTACTGAACGACATTTATGCATGTACAGAATCTCATTCCCAGTGAATGTTTTTGGAGATATGATAACACCACTTGAGCAATTGATTGAAGAAGAGCAGCAACTTCCCAGAGTTGCTATAGTAACAAGTGTTAGAGTTTATCAATATAAGGGTTAGTTTGATCATCTGTTTGTTAGACAATAGTAATTACTATTTAGTTGGCCTATATCCTACGTACTATAAAAATTTCATATTATATTTTCAGCCATAGTCAAGTGCATAACTACTCAAGCTACGAAGTTCTATATTAACCATGAACATGAGTCTGTCTCTATCATGAGAGAAAGGTAATATTATTTTTCCGAGAGAACATAAATCCGTCATTATCAAAATTTGCACGATCCATTTACCAAAGTAAATTCATGATGGTTTTGTAGGTTTGCCAATAGTCCATGGGAAATATGAAGAAAGGATACATTTTCACACAATGATCTGTGGTGTGTGTTAGTGTAGGTGCCCTAGAGGCAATACATTGGTTATTTTAATAAACCTTTATGTCATTTGATTATTCAATAAACGTATTTATTATGACTTTAATTACTGCGATATATTTGTTAGCATAATAAATGTCCTTAGAATCATGATACATGTTGTATAGTTTAAGTACATGACTTGAACTTGAGATTATATAATATATCATATTCTTAAAGGTCCCTAGTCGAGTATTATTATACAGGACAATAATAATACATAAATAGACTGGTATGTTTTTGACTGATAACCACATCTCATTGGTTATAAGTATGGAGATACTAAAGTCAATACATAGGTACATGTAGGGTACATGGTACTGGACAGACCCACCGTGAGATTCTTCATGTTAAATTAAGTCATAAGAAAGACTCACAGTGATAATGGTGTAATGATCCTTTGACTTGAGATCATTATATTTCTATACGAGGATAATATACTTTGACTACATTAAAAGTTACCTTTGACCGGGTGATGATAAAAGTGGACATCGGGTATATTGTGAATCGTATGAGAAATATGAATGATAGATAAAGGATTTAACCCTCCTATAATTAGGAGAGATATTATTGGCCTCTTGATTGAGTGAGACTATAAAATGCATGGCCGTGCTCAAATAATGATTTGTTATTAATAGTCTGCTCATGGATCAAGTAAACCCGGATTAAATTATGAAGAGGATGACGATAAACATGCCTCGAGTTTAATCTATAATATTTGGTTAAAGGGATTATATTACACGGGAACATTAATCACAAAAGGTTTATCGAATCACGATTTAATTATTATTTAATTGGGTAGCAATGATGTATTACTAGATACCGCTCATTGTTTATAATTTTATTGGAGAATAAAATTATTGCCAAAATAAATAATAACCTACATGGTCACACACATAGAACATTTTAAAGGAAGAATTAATTTAAATAATGAATTTAAATTAATTAATGATAAGTTGGATTTTATTATATTAATTAAGTGGGACTTAATTAAGCTATAATAAAATACAAAAAGATATGAGATATGATTTTAATAATTAAGTTTGACTTAATTATTATTTATTTGAATAATAGAATTAGATTTTATTATTTAAATAAATCATATTTGGAATAGGTTTTTGATAAGGGATTTTGGCTTTATACTATCCTATATATAAAGATATGGGAAAAGGATTACGTACGTGAAAATCATTTAAGCCGCACAAAACCCTAATCCTAAACCTATTTTCATTAGAGGCTAGTACCTCTCTTCCGGACAAGATCGTGAGCCGTTCTTGAAGGTGTTCGTGTGGATACCGTAGAGGAGTTTTCGAAGAGGAAGCTCTGTGATTGCATCTCCATCGTTTTAATCATAAAGCTTTGATAAGGTAATCGTTTCTATCTACCGTGATTATCATATATATTATACATGGATCCGGGCATGGTTTCGATTTTTATTTACTGTTTCCGCTGTGTATATGCGATCGAAACCAACAATGGTATCAGAGCTACTTGTATAATATGATAATCTGGTTATTATTGATGTATATGATCTGTTCAAGACATACCAGTTTTGAGTTTTTTTGTTTTTCGTGAACCTTACTGCATGTTTCATGCGTATATATATTTGCTACATGCTACTGGTTTTGATTCGTTATGCGATCTGATGTTACCTGCCAAGTTTTAATGAGATTAACACGTGACCAAATCATCTGAGAAATCAGTCGATATTCAGAAAATCAGTTCATGCATATAAGTGTATACATACATATACATACGTGTTTATATAATAGGTTTTGATTTTAAATCATTCAAGAATCATTGATATATATGTTTGTGTTGTAACTGACTAGTAAACCTAAGTCTGAGAAACAGTTTGGAAGGAAATCGGATCGTAATCACATACATATATAGAACACGATGAACTGGGTTTTCAGAAAATCTGCAAAAAATATTCATGTACAGGTGATGCGCATACTGTAGATGCGTATCACCTAGGGTTATAGCCATTAACGCATATGCGGAATGCGTTTCTGGTAGAATTAACAGTTTAGATCTGTTGCGCGTACTGTAGATGCGCAACAGCTGTTTTAATAAATAAAAAAAAAAAAAAAAAAATTCAGCTAGGTTTTGCATGCTAGATTAAATTATAATTGTTAATGTTTAAATTGGAGTATGCAAAATTTTATTAATTAGTAATTTTGATTACTAGATTAATTTTTAATTAAAGTGCGTTAATTTTATTATTTATGATTTGATCATATTTAATTTATGTTGTATAAAAATGTGTTTATACAATATGTGATGCTTTTAATTGCTATGTGAGCATGATGCATGGTTATGGCCCCAAGACCTAGTTTTCAATTTATTTTATTAATTTTAATTTATGGTTTGTAATAATTAAATACGACTTGCATGTCGTTTTTCCTTTTATAATTATTTTATCTCGAATGCAACTCGAGTTCTTTTGTAAAATGTTTCAAGAGGAGCTTGGAGGCAATCAAGGCAGCTTTGGAAGTGAAGCAAGAGATTTTGTAATAATTAGTTATTACCACCATAGATTGACCTTGATTTTTCCATTAGCTTGGAAAAATCATATAGGATTGGGCCATAATCATAGCATATTATTTTATGTGATGCACTTTACATATGATGCATGTGTAGAGTAGCAAATGTATGCATGTTTTAATTAGATTAATTATGTATGCATGTATTAGATACGTCACCCATGCCATGCTTGCCATGCTAAACAAGATAAAATCTGTAACGATTCGAGATTTTAAAATGAACAAACGATCATGAGATTTCTGTGTTTATGAAACACGGAATTAAATACGAATTTTCAATTATTTAAGATATGGGGAGATTTTGTCAAAAACAGGTTTTACCTGTAAGGAAGTTGGGTATTAAGTGAGGCCACTTGTGACTCCTCCAACAACCTGGAAATCAAACTATTGATGAATATTGATTTGAAGTATTTAATTCAAGGAAAAATTGGGAATCTCTTTATGATGGGATCATGGTCGTTTTAATTTTGAAACCCCTTAACAAAAATATTAAGTTTTAATCGGATGCTTTCCAATGAATGAACACTCATTGAATCCTAGATCGATAAGGGGAATGACTGCCAGTGGCAGGGGACTCCTGTCTATCGTGGTGAGATGTGACGAATATAAGCGGTTATATTCGACCGTTGTATCATTGGGTTTAACTTAACTGAGTCGTCATAATAAGGTGAAAATAAACGGTTATATTCAATTATTATGAACTTAGAAGCATAGAGTTTGGTTCAAAATCTATTAGATAGACAAGAACAATTATTGTTCACCAAACTATCCAAGAATTATATATGATATAATTGACAAATGTTGTCTACCTAAATAATCATGTTTTAAGGACTACCAGTGGTTGACTTAGGATATGACGAAATATGGATCTTGGCTCACTAGAAAGACTTATGGGATATTCTTTCCGATTTAATAGTAAGGGCTATTAATTTGATAAAAATAGTGGGAGATATATTATGAATATATCATAATCATTTGAACATAATAATGATAACTCAGACAATCTAATGTTTATTATGTGCTTTTAACATTGTAGATACTGAATAATGACAAACAACACAAACTCTCTATCCGTTCGATCAATCCTTGAGAAGGATAGATTGAAGGAGGATCTGAAGAAGAAGAAGGCTCAACAAGCTTCTACTTCAGGAATATATGTTATAGAAGTCAATCTGTCTACTTCTACATCTTGGGTATTGGATACTGGATGTGCTTCTCACATTTGTATAAATGTGAAGGAACTGCAGAGAAGTAGGACTTTGGCTAAGGGAGAAGTGGACCTACGAGTAGGCAATGGAGCAAGAGTTGCTGCTTTAGCCGTAGGAACTTATTATCTATCTTTGCCCTCTGGGCTTGTTTTAGAACTTGAAGACTGTTATTACGTGCCTGCGATTCGCAGAAACATTATTTCTGTTTCTTGTTTGGACAAGAAAGGTTTTTCGTTTATAATAAAGAACAATAGTTGCTCTTTTGCTTTAAATGATTTAACCTATGGTGTTGCGCGTTTATTTAATGGTTTATATGTTCTTGATTTTGATAATCCTGTCTGTAACATAGAAAACAAACGACTTAAAGTTAATGACTCAAATCAAACATACCTCTGGCATTGTCGTCTAGGTCATATAAATGAGAAACGCATATCCAAATTACATAAGGATGGATACTTGGATAAGTTTGATTTTGAATCATACGAAAAATGCGAATCTTGTTTGCTTGGTAAGATGACTAAAGCCCCTTTTACTGGTAAGGGTCAAAGGGCCACTGAACGTTTGGAGCTAATACATAGTGATGTATGTGGCCCAATGCGTGTGATGGCTAGAGGAGGCTACTACTACTTCATAACATTTACTGATGACTTCAGTAGATATGGATATGTATATCTTATGAAGAACAAATCCGATTCTTTTGAAAAATTCAAAGAATACAAGGCTGAAGTAGAGAAGCAAATAGGCGGATGTGCAAGTATTAAAATCTTACGATCCGATCGTGGGGGTGAATACTTAAGCACCGAATTTAAAGAGTATTTAAAGGAGTGTGGTATTGTATCACAACTCACTCCGCCAGGTACACCTCAATGGAATGGAGTTTCAGAGAGGAGAAATCGTACTCTGTTGGACATGGTACGATCGATGATGAGTCATGCAGATCTTCCAATAAGTTTCTGGGGTTATGCTCTAGAAACAGCGGCTTTCACACTTAACCGTGTTCCAACCAAGAAGGTTCAAAAGACTCCATATGAGATATGGGAGGAGAAACGGTCAAGCATGAACTTTATGAAAGTTTGGGGATGCAAGGCGTTTGTAAAACGTCAAGTATCTGACAAGCTTGGACCTAAATCCGAAGAGTGCAATTTTGTGGGATACCCTAAAGAAACAAAGGCGTATTATTTTTATAGTCCTTCTGAGCAGAAAGTGTTCATTGCTCGAGATGCTGTCTTCATGGAAAGAGATTTTGTTTCCAAAAGAGACAGTGGGAGAACTATAGATCTCGATGAAGATCGAGAACCACAAAATAGCATTGAACCTGAGGTGGAACAAGAGCAGAATAATGATAATGCTCAAGAAACACAGGTTGTTCGTAGATCTGGTAGAATTCGCCATGAGCCAGAGAGATATGGATTTCTTTTGACTCAATGTGGGGATTTGATGCTCATAAATGAGGATGAGCCTCTCACATACCAAGATGCTATGAACAGTCCAGACTCTAAGAGATGGCTTGAAGCCATGAAATCCGAGATGGATTCCATGTACGAAAACCAAGTTTGGGATTTGGTTGATCCACCTGAAGGGGTAAAACCCGTAGGGTGCAAGTGGGTTTTCAAGAAGAAAACTGACATGGAGGGAAATGTTCAGACCTATAAAGCAAGACTGGTTGCGAAAGGGTTCAAACAAATTCATGGTATTGACTATGATGAAACTTTCTCACCAGTTGCCATGGTCAAGTCCATACGGATTTTGCTTGCAATTGCAGCATTCCATGATTACGAAATCTGGCAAATGGATGTCAAAACAGCTTTCCTTAATGGGAGCCTTGAAGAGGATGTGTACATGACACAACCTGAAGGTTTTGTCGATCCAAGGAATGTTGGCAAGGTATGTAAATTATGTCGATCCATTTATGGATTGAAGCAAGCCTCTAGGAGATGGAATATTCGTTTTGATGAAATAGTCAAGGAGTATGGCTTTATTCAAAACGAGGATGAACCTTGTGTTTATAAGAAGGTTAGTGGGAGCCATGTGGCATTCATAGTACTGTATGTTGATGACATACTACTAATGGGGAATGACATACCTTCTCTAAAGGCTGTTAAGACATGGTTAGGGAGCAATTTCTCTATGAAAGACTTAGGAGAGGCAACCTACATTCTAGGAATGAGGATCTATAGAGATAGATCTAAAAGGATGATCGGTCTAAGTCAGAGTACATACATTGATAAAGTTTTGCATCGTTTTGGTATGCAAAATGCTAAAAGGGGATATGTCCCTGTGTCTCAAGGGATAACGATTTCTAAAGACCAGTGTCCGAAATCATTAGATGAAAAGGATCACATGAATAAAGTTCCATATGCATCAGCAATTGGATCTATCATGTATGCAATGGTATGTACTCGCCCCGATGTTTCGTATGCTTTGAGCATGACGAGCAGATATCAGTCTAATCCAGGTGAAGGTCACTGGACGGCAGTCAAGAATATTCTAAAGTACCTGAAAAGGACTAAAGATTCATTCTTGGTGTATGGAGGAGAGGAGAAACTGGTTGTAAAGGGTTACACCGATGCAAGTTTCCAAACAGACAGGGATGATACTGTATCACAGTCTGGTTTTGTGTTTTGTCTAAATGGAGGTGCTGTAAGCTGGAAGAGTTCAAAGCAAGAAACAGTAGCTGATTCTACAATGGAGGCTGAGTACATTGCAGCTTGTGAAGCGGCTAAGGAGGCAGTTTGGATTCGAAAATTCATTTCTGATTTGGAAGTGGTTCCATCGATTGCAGATCCCATTGATCTATACTGCGATAATAATGGGGCCATTGCACAGGCTAGAGAGCCTAGATCGCACTCCCGATCCAAACATATACTCAGAAGATATCACCTCATACGAGAGATTAATGAAAGGGGTGAAATACATATATGTAAAGTGCATACAAATGATAACATTGCAGACCCACTGACCAAAGGCCTGTCGCAGCAGAAGCACGACGGTCACACTAGTTCCATGGGTATTAGATACATGGGTGATTGGCTCTAGTGCAAGTGGGAGATTGTTAGTGTAGGTGCCCTAGAGGCAATACATTGGTTATTTTAATAAACCTTTATGTCATTTGATTATTCAATAAACGTATTTATTATGACTTTAATTACTGCGATATATTTGTTAGCATAATAAATGTCCTTAGAATCATGATACATGTTGTATAGTTTAAGTACATGACTTGAACTTGAGATTATATAATATATCATATTCTTAAAGGTCCCTAGTCGAGTATTATTATACAGGACAATAATAATACATAAATAGACTGGTATGTTTTTGACTGATAACCACATCTCATTGGTTATAAGTATGGAGATACTAAAGTCAATACATAGGTACATGTAGGGTACATGGTACTGGACAGACCCACCGTGAGATTCTTCATGTTAAATTAAGTCATAAGAAAGACTCACAGTGATAATGGTGTAATGATCCTTTGACTTGAGATCATTATATTTCTATACGAGGATAATATACTTTGACTACATTAAAAGTTACCTTTGACCGGGTGATGATAAAAGTGGACATCGGGTATATTGTGAATCGTATGAGAAATATGAATGATAGATAAAGGATTTAACCCTCCTATAATTAGGAGAGATATTATTGGCCTCTTGATTGAGTGAGACTATAAAATGCATGGCCGTGCTCAAATAATGATTTGTTATTAATAGTCTGCTCATGGATCAAGTAAACCCGGATTAAATTATGAAGAGGATGACGATAAACATGCCTCGAGTTTAATCTATAATATTTGGTTAAAGGGATTATATTACACGGGAACATTAATCACAAAAGGTTTATCGAATCACGATTTAATTATTATTTAATTGGGTAGCAATGATGTATTACTAGATACCGCTCATTGTTTATAATTTTATTGGAGAATAAAATTATTGCCAAAATAAATAATAACCTACATGGTCACACACATAGAACATTTTAAAGGAAGAATTAATTTAAATAATGAATTTAAATTAATTAATGATAAGTTGGATTTTATTATATTAATTAAGTGGGACTTAATTAAGCTATAATAAAATACAAAAAGATATGAGATATGATTTTAATAATTAAGTTTGACTTAATTATTATTTATTTGAATAATAGAATTAGATTTTATTATTTAAATAAATCATATTTGGAATAGGTTTTTGATAAGGGATTTTGGCTTTATACTATCCTATATATAAAGATATGGGAAAAGGATTACGTACGTGAAAATCATTTAAGCCGCACAAAACCCTAATCCTAAACCTATTTTCATTAGAGGCTAGTACCTCTCTTCCGGACAAGATCGTGAGCCGTTCTTGAAGGTGTTCGTGTGGATACCGTAGAGGAGTTTTCGAAGAGGAAGCTCTGTGATTGCATCTCCATCGTTTTAATCATAAAGCTTTGATAAGGTAATCGTTTCTATCTACCGTGATTATCATATATATTATACATGGATCCGGGCATGGTTTCGATTTTTATTTACTGTTTCCGCTGTGTATATGCGATCGAAACCAACAGTGTGTGATTAATGCTGCTCTACTGAAGCATGTTTTCCAGATTTCCAGTATTAAAAGATGAATAAATTTTGGTTATAAGTCTAGACTACTATTAAGTTTGTGCCTTGAATTTCCATTGGACAAAGTTTGTAATTTGTCATCAATAATTTGCATTTTACTATTTTATTACTTTCAGTTTGGTATTAATATATCTTTTACAAGGATTTTCATTGCTTTTAAATTCAAGATTTGTCTTTGAAGTGTAAAATATTAGATTAAATTTCGAGATTAGGAATCAATTAAATTAAATTTAATAATAAAATATTAGCAATTATAAAAAATCATTAGTAAATATATATATTACAATGAGTTTTTAATAAAAGAAGAGCAAAATAGCACAAAATTTATGTTGTATCTCTTTTTCTCAATAAATATAATAAATTAAAAATAGCAAAATAATACGAGTATAAGTAGCTCGCGAAGCGCAGGCAAAAGTCCCTAGTAATATTTAATACTCACTACTTCACCCACTACTTTTTAAAAACAATATTCAATACCCACTACTCTTTAAAGGCTCCCGGTCCCTGGCAAACGCATGCCAGGGACGGGTTATTTAACATACGGCTTTTAAGCCGTTAAATCAACGATTCAACGGCTCTGATTAAAAAAAAATAACACCGTACCGCATAAACTTTCTGCGGTACGGAGTAATTACCAAAATGTCCCCCTGTTTTCACATAAAAAATCTACTGTTCACCGTACCGCAGAAAGTTTCTGCGGTACGTGAACAGTAGGGACATTTTGGTAATTACTCCGTACCGCAGAAAGTTTATCCGGTACGGTGTTATTTTTTTTTAAATCAGAGCCGTTGGATCAACGATCCAACGGCTTAAAAGCCGTATGCTAAATAACCCGTCCCTGGCATGCGTTTGCCAGGGACCGGACCCCTTCTTTAAAAACTATATTCAATATCCACTACTCCACCCACTACTCCTTAAAAACAATATTCAATACGCACTACTCCTTCAAAATAATATTCAATACCCACTACTCCATTAAAAAACAATATTCATTACATACTGTCTTAAAACCCGTATTTTTAGTCAAACAGGAAAGGTTTAATGAGACGAAGAGAGTAGCCTTAAAATGTGTGTCGAGTCCTCTGTCCCAAATGTAAATAATTCGTTGGGACAGAAAGTATATGTTTGTGTGTTATTTCAAGTGGATTAGTTAAAAATATAACTTAGGATTTTTTTTTCAATTTTTTTTTCAAAAATATCCAACTGTTGCAATGAAATATAACTTAACCAGATTGTGGGCATGTTTGGCTCTCTTTATTCAACCACATTCAACTTTTTTTTTATTATTTTTTTTAAGGTGGGATGATTTTGGGTTGCATGACCCCGTAGGGGCATATTCAACTGAATGCAACCACATTCAACTATATATATATATATATAGGGTCTTACTCAAATAGAAACCAAATTAAAATAGGAACTAGAAACTAAACCATAATCTAATATTTAAAGCTAATCTAATGACCAAACTAGGGGGACCCCAATATAAAAAGTTCATAATATTCTAGGCTCCATCCAGCAAAAAAAAAAAAATACTGTTCACTGCTGACGTGGCAGTGACGTCAGCGTGAACAGTAATTTTTTATTTTTTTTGCTGGATGGAGCCAATAATTTTAAACACTTTTTGTGAAGGTGCCCCTGGCGGGGCCATTAGAATGAATGAAATAGAATTTATTTAATGTTAGTTTCTAGTTTCTACTTAAGAGTTGGTTTCTATTTGATACTTTGCCTATATATATATATATATATATATATATATATATATATATATATATATTAGAGTTCAAAAAAGAGGTCGAAAATGACAACTGAAAAATGGAACTTGAAATCAGCAACTGAATGCAACCACATGCAACTAAATTTGCAACTACATCCAACTGAATGCAACCACATGCAACTAAATTTGCAACTACATCCAACTCAAAAAAGTTGAATGTGGTTGCATTTGGTTGTATATTGCCCCTGGCGGGGCCTTGCAACAAATCCACCAAAATCATCCCACTTAAAAAAAAGGTTGAATGTGGTTGCCACCAAAATATCACCCCACCTTAAAAAAAAGGTAGAGTCAGGCGGCGGGAGGAAAGAAGGAGGGAAGGATGGGGAAGGGAAACCCTAATTTGTAGTATATTTGCAATTTTGAAACTTAGGTTAGTAAAATTGCAATTAATTAAAGGAGATGGTATTTTTGTAAATAGAAACTTTAAATCTAGTATTTTTGGTAAATTCCCAAAAAATTATTATGAATAAATTTATCCAAATATCTATTTTACTTATCACTAGCTTATAACCCGTGCAACGCACGCCTCCTTTTTAATATCTACAATTATATTACTTTTATGAAATTTTATAAGTTATTAATTTACATATCAAATTGGTGTTTAAAAATTGATATATATAAGATTTTACATGTTCGATTTAATATTTGTACTCTATCTTGAATTTTAAAATTTGATTTGGACGTTTACAACCCACATGAAATTAACAAAATAATCTTTAAATTAATGATGGTTTAATATAATTAAATCTACGCAGAAACAAAAAAGAGAAGAAATTGATGATTTTTTTAAGTTGAAAATTCTATTTAATTTATGAATTCTACTTATAATTCGTTTTGATTATCAAAATATCCTTATAATTATTTAAAGCTAATTCTACTCACAATCAAATATAATTTTAATAATAAGTGTAAGAGAGATTTTGTCCGAAATTTTGATAATCGATAGTCTATTCCTCCGTATGACAAAGATCTTAAAAAAAATAGATGAAAACCGTTGGATCTAGCATAAAAAATGTTTTATATTTTAATATGTTATAAAATAAAAAGTACTCCGTATATATATTTATATAAGATAGATTTTGTCCAAAATTTTGATAATCGTCCATTCCTTTGTACGACAAAGATCTTAAAATAAATAGATGAAAATCGTTGGATTTAGCATAAAAAATGTTTTATATTTTAATATGTTATAAAATAAGAAGTATATTTATATTGAAATACGAAAATGTATATGTCAATGATTTAAATCATATACAATTAGGTTTTCTACAATTGATAGCATTATCAATGTAGAACTTCTACATAGATTAGGATTAATGTAAAATTTCGTAATTATATTTTCTCTTGATATTCTGAGTATTTCTATTTGAATAATAATTATTAAAGCATCACTAAATTAAAGATAATTTTATGAGGTTCGCATGGATTGTAAAATCATTCAAATCTGATTTCTAGATATCAAGATAGAGGCCAAATAGTAAATATGAAATTTTTTAATACTAATAAATAAAAATAAAATCCAATTCTAATACATCTTTTTTTAATTATATCCTTTTTAGAATATAATTTTCTTTTTAAAATTCAATTATAATACAACCTTTTTTAATTATATCCTTTTTAGATTATAATTTTCTTTTAAAATTCACTTCTAATACAACCTTTTCTAATTATATCCTTTTGAGATTATAATTTCTTTTTTATGTGATATAATCTTGATCGTCTAGTTTCAATCCAACGGATCTTATAATTTTGGTAGTACAGCGACAGACCAAAAATTTGAATAAGATCCCTCTTATAAAGATATTTTTAAATTAAATTTAGTTCTAATGATGAAGAAAAAAAACAAATCGATGAAGAAAGGGTATTATAGTAAATTAACAAAGTGAATATTATAAATAAATATATGAGGATATAATTTATAATTCAACGGATGACTTTTAATCCAATTTTTTAATCCAACGGATTATATGCGTACAATGACGACGACCAAAAATTTGGATAAGATTATGCTTATTATATATAAGGTATTAATTCATTATAAGGTAAAATTTCATAGATTTAAATCACAATCCTTACATTAATTTAATCCCCAATACTTTCTTAAAAACTGACTACTAAAATAAAACTCTATAGTAATTTTGTTTTGCTTAGAAAAAAAAAACTATATACTAATGCAAGTTAAGAATTGGCATGTTTTGGTGAAGAGTCAGATGATGCCATGATGTTAACATGCCTAATAGGGGAGGTCGTAATCAAGATCAGATTGTGATTGGTCTTGATGTGAGAGAAGGTCAGATGGGTGCTGAGTTTGTCGATACAGAAGGAGTTCAGGTTGTGGATGTAGGCAAGAATGATTCGGGCTCTGGTGCAAATGTTCAGGTTTTCAGGGATGTTGATGTTGCTGTGATGCAGGAGGACTGATCTTGGTGGTTCCGTTTGTTGCTGTTGTCTACTAGCTGTTGTTTAATTTTAAGTATTTTTTTAAGTTATCGTTTAGGTCCAGTAATTTAATTATCTGTTTAATTATCTTCAGAACTACTCCTATGTTGCTATGGCTGGTATGTTTTGGATTTGTGGAAGGGGGAAATCTAAACCCAGGTTGGTGTAAGGGCTAGATTTGGATTGTCAAGGCTAGGTCTTTTTTAATATATTTCTGATTTAAAAAAAAAATTGGTCTGTTTGGCCAGACTTAAAATAAGTTTTATTTTCGGATAAAAATTTCATATTTTGATAATTTTTTTAATATAAATATTTAATATATGTTTAAGATTCTATAAGTTGCAAAAAAAAAAAGTTTGCTTTTTTCAGAAAAAAGTTAGAAATCTGTAAATTTGTTTTGAAATAAGTTGACTTATTCTGTAAAAAAATTCCCGGAAACACCCCCTATATCAGAACGAGAAAATGCCCAAAATGCCTAGATTTGGAGCCCCAAGGCCCAAAATACTGATATGCGGAGAGCATGGCCCAGAATACCCACGCGTCACGCATCTCACAGATGCGTGACAGGGGTTGCGCATGTATGAAATGCGTGACAGGGGTTGCGCATTTACGGAATGCGTGATGACGTCAGCTGACGTCATTATCACCATTCCAGATCTGAGCTCCTCTCTTCCTCAAAATCGCACTCCGATCGCCACTGTCAGTTCTCGCAACTCAGACCACATCCAGTGCTTGTGAGGGTGCCAAAATGAAACCCTCGCCTCCCTCATCCTTTTACCTAAACTAGTTTGTGGATTCTAGCCTCGTAGGAACGTACACAGATGATAGAGTAAATTGATCGGAAAAGAGTTTCAATTTTGGGTCTTCTTAGTCCGGCGAATTAAACGACAATCGAAGCATATAGGATTGTAGAGGATGAAAAAACGAACAATTTGGTATATAATATTGGAGTGGAAGATGACTGGAAAGCTATGAACGAAGTGATCGAAAATTCGATCGTAAATCTCCTCCGGTGACGTCTCGAAAGAGACGATGAACAGTGAGTGATACGCATGTTGTATATGCGTATCTCATGTAACGCATGTACCACATGCGCATCCCTCACTACTATTCACGACAACAGAACAGAATTAACAAAACACACGCATTGTGTGTTGGCGTGTCTACACACGCATGATAAACATGCGTGTCTGGTGGGTATTTAGGGCCAAGTGTTCCGAAAATTGGCATTTTGGACCATTTCTTTTGGGAGATGGGCATTTAGGGCCATCACCCTATCAGAACCACCTCCCGACAACAATATTTGACTTGTCTACTTTTTTTTTTTCTTTTTTTTTTTTGAAACTGACTTGTCTACTTTTTAATCATCACTAGCTTAATACCCAAAGCACGGTTATTTTTTATATATTATAATTAAGTTTTAATATTTTTTTTAGTTTTATTTTTCAATTTCTATTCCTTTTTTTTAAAATAAAAATTCTCTTTTGCATATTGTGTGGATGTATTGTTACATATTAATTTAATTAATTGATTACTTGTTTTGTATTTACATGCATATTGACATTTTGTAAAATTTCAAAATATTATTATTAAATATTTAATATTTGTTCTCATACAAGATCTCAAAGACACACGTCATGAATTAATGTACACAACACAAACGATTTGTCAGATCTACATGTAAGACTTTCTTCTAACTTATATACTCATTGGTAAAGAAAAATGAATTTCATGTTTTCTAACCCGATAATTAAATTACAAGAACACATATAAAATAATGTGATACCTTACTAGGGCGTGCTTATTATGATGCCTTCGGGAGTGCACACTTTATGATACCTTAATAAGGGGCGCATTATTGACAATTATGAACCTATGATACTGTGTCACCAGGTATTTGTGACCTTAGCAAATAGTGGAATTTATTATATCTTTTTGAATTTTGAGTTTGAAATTATGATTTACGAATATTCCCTATTCAAGATTACTTATTCACTGCAATTTCTTTTTAGACGACTATATCATAGACGATCTTAATTTCTCAAACAATCTAATCTTTATTATCAGTGATTATAAAAATCGTAATAAATTATAGAAATATATAAAACTTCGTTTAACATTTGAAATTTGTATACAAATAATACAGACATATTTTTATCTTTGCACATTAATAAATTACACTAGTTCGTAGGTCTGCAAAAAAAATCTTGGGAATTTTTTTTTAAAAAATGGTTGTATTTTGGAAATTGAAATCCAAAAATTCCAGAAAAGTTGAAAAGTAATTTTTTTTGGTTGAAGCACAATTTAATGATACTAGCGGGTACTAGAAGAATCCTAAAAATAAGGATAAATACAGGAAAATGCGAGGAATTTTTTAATCCTTTGAAATAAATGAGCAAAGTCCAGTAACAGAATTTATTGAGATATAGTTGTTCAGCCTCGAATAAGGCAAAATCGTCGTAAATGTGTAGGTCGTTCCACACTTTGCACTTAAGACGATACCTGTGAAACACTAGTGTAAATAAATCTCTTAACTTCAGTGAAAATCTGATCAGTTTTCTTAGAATTTGGGGGGGCAAATGATATGGGCTGAAAGTAAGCCCTAGAAACGTATTTAATGACACATTAAATAAACCTAACTTATTTAATGATATGGTCCAAGGTCAAAGCCCAATTACGAGGCCCAAAACCTTATTTGTGATAATAAATTCGTAATTAATAAATCAGCCAAATATGAGACTCCAATATTGAGTCCAATATGGAATCTAATCATCTTTGGAGTAGCCTCCAAGGCATATATCTCCAATACTTATCTTCTTATCTTCTGGAAGGATCTAGAAGTGGGCCAAAGCTGAAACTTGCCCACCAAGTATCTAAATTCTACCCTAATTCTAGGGTTTTCATCACATATATAAGGACCTGTTCCTTCACAATTAGAAATACGTTTTTTTGGCCTGATTCTTGATATTTGCAAGATACGTAGGCATCTTGTGAGGACAGATTAAGTCACGAAACACTCGACCACCCATTAAAGCTCGAATATCTCTCCAACCCTAGCATTCAATACGTAATAAATACACCCTAGATTTGGTACCACAACAAACACTAAACATAAAAAGAGATTTATATTTTTTACATAAAAAATTTGAATATGAAAAAGGAAATTATATTATTAACACTAAAAATTCGAAAATATAGAAGAAATAACAATTTTTGATATCAGAAAGTGCAAATTGCAAAAATTTATAAAAATAGAATGGGACAATTTGAGAGATGTTATTCGTAGTATTTGATTTGATTGGATTATTAAAAAATGGAGCATATAATTTTGGAAAATTAATAGCCATAGAGAGACACAGATACGTGAACGTGAAAACTAGGAGACCCATTCTTCCTTCGCTACACCTTTCCTTTCTTCCCCTCAACCGCCTTCTCTTTAATTAGTACGTATATAAATCCAAACAGTTTTCCCCCTTCTCCCCACCTCGAGAACAATAAATCCCAAACATAAAAAAAAAAAAAAAAACAAAACAAAAAATCCTCTTCTTTTTCGTTTAAGATTTGGAATTTATGAGATTCCTTCGAGCTATACCCACGAAACAAAAACCCACCCCCGCGTCGCCTTTTCCTAATTAACCAAAAAGAAATAGGATTAGGATTAGTAAAACTAAAAAACAATAAAGTTTCTCTTTTCTGTTAAGAAAAACAAGCAGTAATAGTTTTATTAGGTGGGGTCAGTCGAGACTCGAGAATCCGAATACAAGTAAAATTTCCTAGGGTTCAAAATCTTGTTTGAAATCTTTGCCAGCAGGTCTCACTGATCTTTACCTATATATACACATACAAACCCCCAAACGCTTTTCTATTCTCCCTACCTCACAAATCACTCGCGCAACTTCAATTCTCTCTCTCTCTGTTCCTTCCTTCTTCTATACATACATCTTAATATCCATAGATACAAATCTCTAAACATATATCAATTGTAGCTAGCTCGGTCTTGTAAAACTAAGATGGAGTGTATTCAACGCTCTTGTTCATCTTCAGATACTACAGATTATAACAAAAATAAGCTCTTGTTTAAATTCAAGATTCCCAAGAATTGTTGTTCAGGTGTTAATGAACAAGCTGGTGGTTCCAACATGAACATAAGCAACAACAACTTTAAGAGGGTTTGTCCTGAATGTAATAAAGAGTTTGATAGTGGTCAAGCTTTGGGTGGTCACATGAGAATTCACGCCCAACCTGTCAAGGACCAACACGAGAATTATTCGGGAACTGATTCGGATAATTCAATGTCTGATTATTATGTTTCTTGTAGTCTTTGTGACAAGGAATTCCCATCTATCAAGTCTTTGTTTGGACATATGAGGTGTCATCCTGAGAGAGATTGGAGGGGTATTAGGCCTCCATGTGGGTATATTTCTTCTTCGTCTATATCCGAAGATGATGATGAGGAGGAGGTGAAAAATTATGGTGATGATGGAGATATGGTGGTTGATTGTGCGGAGATAATGCCCAAGTGGCCTGTTAAAGGACCTGTCAAGGCCAGGCGGGGACACAAAGGAATTAAGAGGGGATTTTCTGTTGGTTGTGATGATGACGACGAGGAGGAGATGAAGTTGCGTGATGCTGTCAGTGGTTTGATGTTGTTGAGCCAAGGGATGGATGGTTCGGATTCTTCGGGGTTAAGTACTCTAGGTGCTGCTGCTGTCCAGCAGATTAATGGAGGTGGTGATCAGCATCATGAGGAGGTTACCAATAATCAGTCTTGGATAGTTAACAACAGGGAAGAGGAGTTCGATGATACGAGATTTGTGGCTAATGGTTTTGATGAGCTGGTTGGTCGAGAGAGGATGGGAAGTATTGGTAAGGTTGTGATGAGAAAGATGGGAACTGATCAGGAAGATGGGTCCAGTGATCATGTGATGAAGGATTCTATTGGTTCAGTTGGACAAGAAGGTAATGCTGCTGCTGATCATGTTGCGGAAAATCACCATGTTGAAGATGAATCTGATGGCATGAACACTGAATTAGTTCTTGGTGGTTTTGATGGGATTAATGATAAGGTTAATCATGGAGAGAAGATGGTAATGGAGAATAGTAAGAATAACAAGGATAACAAGATGAAGATGGTACTAAATCAAGAGAAGGCATCAGCTGTAGGTAGTCTAGTTCAGGCGGCGGGGGCTTCGACAGCTACTGATAAATACAAATGCAGCACTTGTGACAAGACCTTCTCTAGTCACCAAGCTTTGGGTGGCCATAGGTCTAGCCATAACAAGATTAAGGTCACAATCATCAATGGTGAGAGTTGTACTAAGAAATCTATCAGTGCTTTTGCACCACCTGATCATAAGTTTAATCAGAGCCACCAGCAGCAGCTCAATACAAGTCATGATCAATTAAACAGGGTACCGATGAGTGAAGAGTGTGCCACAAAAAGAAACAGCATTTTTGAGCTTGGTGGGAGCTCAAAGTCTGATCATATCAGTAGCACGATACACCAATGCAGTGTCTGCAACAAGATATTCGCATCTGGTCAGGCACTTGGGGGTCACAAGAGAAGCCATTGGACTGCTCCAGCTGCTGAAGTAGCACAAACGGTAGCACAAGCTGATCAACCTCAACCTCAAGCACAATTGGCAGTTAGATCATCAGGTGAAGAAGCTAGTACTCAGGCGGGTGGCAAGCGAATTCGACTTATGGGGTTTGACCTCAATGTGCCAGCTTCCATATTATTATTTTAATGTTAAACCATCCAAATTTGGATCATTGCTGGAGAAGAATTTGGGAATTTGGATCTTTGGATCGCTCGGTTTGCCCTTACTTACAAACTTATCCAAAATATAACAAGAAACAAACAAATGTGCTTACATACATATTCAACTTGCGTTCAAATATCTAGCATTAAAATATTCAACTTACCTACCCAACTTTTTATTTTTTATTACTTGATTTATTTAATTGTTTAATAATTTATATTTTTACAATTGTGTTTTTAAATATCTTTTTAATTTAAAATTCATGTTTTGAAATTGATATATTATATAATTATTTTTTAATTTAATTTAACAAATACTTCATTAACTTATAAGTTAAATTTATCCAAATACCTATATATATATAACTATTTTTCTACTTCTACTTATCACTTGTATGACTTTATTTATTTTAAATTAAAAGTTACTTGTTTTAGGATTTTCCAAACACCCACTATATCGAATACCATTTGAATTCCATCAAGTCTGATCCGATTAACGAATTAATTCAATTGAAATTTCATGAACTTTTCGTAAATATTCAACAGGTAGAAACAAGATAATGTTATATACAATGAAAAGTCCAAAGAGAAATGAAAACAAAAAATTATTCTACATGTTTCCTCGAATCATCAACTTATCTTTTCAAAATTTTCAAATTTTAACGATTATGAGAGTGAAGCTGGCTTTGATAGCGAGGGCTTAAAGAGTTTAGGGGGAATAATAGTTTTGCACCATAATCATAGTGCTCTTCTTTTGCTGTATACTAGCAATTTGTAATGTTTGTTGCTAGTGTGTGTGTTTTTGGTTGATAGCAATTACCAATAGTATCCAACTAACCATTTTGTTGTGCCTAAAATCTGCATTGAGCTTGATTAAGCCCCATTAAGGTTACGGGTTTGAGTAATATGGATATGAAGGATAGGCTGGATTAGGTATGAATGCTTTGGCCCAATATGCCTCGGAAATATTCTGAAAGGTGAAGATTCTTGCATCTGGTTCGGGGTTCATTCATGCACGGATTCAGGTGTCTAAACCCAGGTGGGGATACTGCTATGTGGAGGCCTTATAGGGGTTCATGCAGGTGAAGGGCTTCCAGGCAGAGGTTCATACTCATACCCCGACAGTCCGCGGGATTTGGCCCAGCAGCCTCCTAAATTGTAGGAGAACGGATATATATCGCTTTAACAGACATGTGGATAACTCCTAAACATCAGGAGTGGCCCAACAACCTCTGGAATCGTGGATAATCATTATGTATACATGGATTATGTATATATATACGGATATATGATGGAAAATCATATAAATATGAAGATAACTATGGTTTTATGGAGGGATAACTACTGGATAATCATATCATCTGGGATAATTAACTGGATCAGTTCAGTTGAGGAAGATAAATATAAAACATATGTGATATATACAATGTGTATATATATAGGCGGCTGTACAACGGAAGGCCATGGTTCAGGCAGTGTCCTAAGGGAGCTAGGACTCTTCTTCATCAACAAAATAACCAATGGATCATCATGGTCAGGAGGATAAGGCTTATCAAAACGTGGCTGGGCTATCAACAAGAAGTCCAAAACCCTAGAACTACATGGGACTTGATTCCTATAAATATAGGATATGTAGGCACTTTGCAAGGGTTGAATCTCACTTGACTCTACATGGATCATGTAGAAAACTTGAGCAATACACATCTCTGGCAGCTGGGATCGACTGAGTAGGAATTACTCCGTCCTTGCTATCCGGTGACCTTGCAAACTCAGTCCCAAAATCATTACAAACAACTGCCCACTCTGGCAGTTGAACGCCTGTAAACGCTTGAACGCCGATTCTGCAGCTGGAAATCAAGCGATTCATCCATTATTCCAGCGATATTCTCTCGAAGTGTTGTACCAAATTCCTCTCACAACATTTTTGGCGCTAGAAGGAGGGGATTGGATGATCTTTTGAGAGGAAAGATAATGAAAAGTTCCGGCGATGAACATACACCGAAGAACAACGGAGGTAACCACGAATTGAGATTGAGAAAGGAGGTCACCAATCGAGATATGGCGGATTATATCCTGTATATGGACTGGGAAATAAAGTTTCTGGAAAAAGAGATACTAAAAGATGAAAAAACGGGGTAAAAATCATGGCTTATCGAAATAAAAGGATGAAGACGAAGGAAGGTTAGCCACGACCGCCTTTATTCTGGTCAGTTGGTGGTAAAATGCATAAAAGAAGAGATGTGGCTCTGAGGTCTTGGATAGAATGGCCGAAAAATAAGTGTTTCGGATACTAAACTTCGACAGGAAAGAATCAGCTTAGGGGTTCAGCGATGCGGGGTTCCGCGATCCAGAAACTTCTCCAATCAGGTGCATTAATACATATAATAGAACGTACGAGGAACTGAATGTCCACATGTTGATGGAGATAAAGGGCATTTGGAAAGGTACCAGTTGAGAGGTTCAAGCGGTAAAGGCTGGAGAAGCCTCAATCTGGTGGTCGCACCCATGACAGAAGGTTCCACACAGATGAACCCCCTGTTTCTCAGCCAGAAGGTTCCTCGCAGATGAACACCCAAATACTTGGTTTTTGCATCTGACCAAGAAAATTTTTATAGCCAGAAAGTGGAGAATATCAATCTTGGGGTTCCTCTTGATTGAGCCTGAGTAAGGATTACATTAGGTTCCTCTTGCATGTAATGACTACAAGGAACCGAGGGGTAGTGGATGGTATACTACCGTGATGGTATCTTGAAAATGGTAAATTTTTAAGCAAATGGAACTTTTATACAATGAATGGGTCAGGACTCAGGACCATGAGATTCTTGAGGTTCTGGTATGCGAACCCCTAATGGAATCTAATTCGAGGTACCCCTGGAAGATAGATCAATGAGCATATGCAGATTGGATTTCATGAATTAATTTGGAAAGGATTTCTCATGTATGGATTATGCATGAGCTGGATTTACCATGTATGGATTATGCATGGAGAGGATTTCTCATGTACGGATTATGCATGAGCTGGATTTATAGCATATGGATTATATGCTAAAGGAACGTGTATGGATTATACATGAATCGCATGTGGATTACTTGCGCAAGGCAGGATTGGAAGCACATGGATTATGTGCTAATTGATTACACGGACTATATGGAACATGTATGGATTATACATGAATCAAGGCAGGCACATGTATGGATTATACATGAATCAAGGCAGGAACATGTATGGATTATACATGCATCACATGTGGATTGCATGTGAATGGATGGGAATCCCAAGGCAGGCTGGACCTAGGGACGCTATGGCCATAAAGTTCCCCTATATGGAGGTTCACTCGTTTGAACCCTGAAAAGGCGTAACGCCGATAAACTTCCGTGTAATCATGTTGGTGGACAACCAACCCCGTTATGGGACTTATGTACAACTGTGGAAGCTACATACAATTTGGCAAACGGATTCGCCACGATCCCAGGGAAACTGGGTGAGTGAGGTCTAACTCTTAGAAACTGGAGCGCTAAGGATTTTACCGGTGTGAGGAAATCACATTGGATGGCAGACGGCTTTGCCACGACCCCAGGGAAACTGGGTGACTGAAGTTTAACTCTTGGAAATTAACATCGTAAGGAAACTAACATCGTGAGGAAATTAACATCGTAAGGGAATTAACATCGTAAGGAAATTAGCATTGTGAGGAAATCACATGGAACCTCATTGAGGGAATCTTCGAGGATGGAACCTGGTCGAGGGAAACTCCTATGATGGAACCTCGTTAATGGGAATTCTTCATGCACTCCAGGTCTGATCCTGAAGACCGGTCTAGTATTAGGGGTTCAGTCGGTAAGAGATTCTATCTTATATTAGTGGAACCCCGGAGGTAAGGTATGTGCGCTTATATGTGAAACAATTTTTATGACTTGATTAAAACTATGATCACTTTATCTTTGCCTTTATTTGCTTAACTGCTGTGAATGACTATGTGTACTTATATGCTTTGTGTGCTATGTGTACTTATGTGCTTCATGTCTTATGTTCACATGCCTTCTTTATGTGTTCATGTGTTATTGTTTACGTGAACCTAGTTCTTTACTATAAGATAGGTTATGCCAATGAACTCTAGGGGGTAGAACGTGTATGGACCTGTTAGGTAGGAACCTTTTAGGTATGAACCTCTTAGGTACGGGCTTCCTCTAGGAGTATGGATTGGATCTGGATTGGATCTGGATTGGATTTAGATCTGGATTGGATTTGGATTTGGATCTGGATTGGATTGGATTTGGATCTGGATTGGATTTGGATTGGATTTGGATTTGGATTGGACTTGAATTTGGATTGGACCTGGATGGGATTTGGATTAGATTTGGATTTGGATTGGACTTGGATTTGGGTTGGATTTGGATTTGGATTGGACTTGGATTTGGATTGGATTTGGATTTGGATTGGATTTGGATTTCTTGGATTGGATTCCTCATGTATGGATTATGCATGAGTAGGTTTTAACATGTATGGATTATGCATGTCATGGGTTCGCGTCGATCCTAGGGACACTAGGCTAGCGAAACTCCCATCAACTTAAAGCCCACATAAGCCCTTGGCAGGCAGTGTAGTTAGGCCCACGTGAACCCTCAACAGGTAGTGGTGCCCTTTCACTACTTATGTCATGGGAATGCATTAATGCTCCCATCAGTCTACGACCCACCTGAACCCTCAATAGGTAGTGTGGTCAGGCCCACGTGAACCCTTAACAGGTGGTGGTGTCCTCTTATTATTTACATTATGAGTACACAACAATGCTCATATTAGCTTCAAGCCCACGTAAGCCCTCGGCAGGTAGCGTGGCTAGGTCCACGTGAACCCTCAATAGGTAGTGGAACCTTTCGGGTTCGCATTGACCCTGGGTATCCTAGGTGAGCAAAGCTCCTATCAATCTTACGCCCATGTAAACCCTTCATAGATAGTGTGGCCAGGCCCACGTGAACCCTTGACAGGTAGTGGTGTCCCCTTATCATACACAGCATGTGAACAAATATATACAAGTTAAGGCTATTGCGTGAAGCCTCGATATTTATAAAACATTCAAGGGTACAACTGGGTGAACCCCTAGGGCTTGAACGTACCCCTAAGCAGTCTACTTTACATATGGAATATGTAAAAACCAAGGTTCAAGGATTCAAGCAGAGGAAGGCTTACATATCATGCAGGAAGGAACTCTGACACTCGAGGGGTATTCAACATCTCACAATGGAAGGACTTACATAATGGAAAGAGGTCTTCATCTTATGCTCAAAGGGAGGCAGCCCCAACCTGAAGGGTTCTGTAGTTGAACTCTGATTTGGATTGACGTGCTAAAAGAAAAGATAAGTTCTACTTTCATTCTTTTACATATTCTCTATCACACTTGTTTTCTATGCATACAAGGAAATTTATATAGCATCTAGCCAGAAACTTCATTGCGAAGTCCATCTTTGCAAATGGATCATTATCCTCTATCACACATTAATTCATGTTCATCTGGAAGTGCGTATCATATGATCTCACACTCGCATGGATTTATACACAAAGGGTCATCATGACATATATTTACTTACATTATGCATGAGTTTCAAAATTATTTTCAAACTTGCTGGCTGATAGGTACTTGGGCATACTATATGCCTCATAATGTAACCACTTATAAAGACATAGTTACAATTGAGGAGGTTTCTACAACCTTACCTTGGTCCCTCATGGGGTACGCATATAAGATCATCTGCATCATATGGATTATAGGTTCACTTGGGAAAAGCCCCATAGTTTATGGGCCTGGTTTGGCTAAGTCACATGGTTTATGGGAACAGTTTGGAGAAGTACCACAACACTGGGTATCATTGGAGAAGTCCTCAAAATACTTAGCAATATCTTGGGAGGTCCATTGTGATGGTTTCATGAAAATCTCTAAATATTGTGGCATATGTCTTGAGGAGTGCGTTCGCCAAGGTTCTACTTGAGTGTGAAGGCAGTAATGGATTTATTTATACAAAATCATATGCACTCGCATAATCATATTTGCATCTATGCATTATATATCTATGCGCTATGTGCATTATATATGTAAGCTACTTAGCTCATGTTACTAATCACTTTTCTAGTTGTCTTGGTAGCACAGGGTTCTGGAAGATTGAATCTTATATGCAACAGCGGAAGCTTCATGGCTTCACCCACAAGGATTGACATATGGAGGCCAACCTCAAAAGGAAAAGAAATATATCGAAAAGTCAAGTTATGGTTTTCAAGGAAGAAGGCTGGAAGTTGGTAGGTTCAGGTAATAAGGATAAAAAGCTCATGATTAGAACTGGTACGTTATGCATAGTCTAAGGTATGTGGAAGGAGTTCATTTAAGGATTCAGATGGGGTACATATGTGGAAGCATTATGTTTCCTGTTTCTTACGCCGAGTTAGCTCAATGTAAGCTTGGAAGCATGATGTGGAAGCTATGTATTTTTCTGAGGAAGATAAGGAAGGATTGGGCCTCGATTTATGGTTCCTTTTGCATTCAATAGCTACAAGGAACCGGGGGGTAGTTGTTGTGCCCAAAATATGCCTTGGGCTTGATTTAAGGCCCATTAAGGTTACGGGTTTGAGTAATATGGATATGAAGGATATACTGGATTAGGTATGAATGCTTTGGCCCAATATGCCTCGGAAATATTCTGAAAGGTGAAGATTCTTGCATCTGGTTCGGGGTTCAGGTGTCTGAACCCAGGTGGGGGTACTGCTGTGTGGAGGCCTTATAGGGGTTCATGCAGGTGAAGGGCTTCCAGGCAGAGGTTCATACTCGTACCCCGACAGTCCGCGGGATTTGGCCCAGCAGCCTCCTAAATTGTAGGAGAACGGATATATATCGCTTTAACAGACATGTGGATAACTCTTAAACATCAGGAGTGGCCCAACAACCTCTGGAATCGTGGATAATCATTATATATACATGGATTATGTATATATATACGGATATATGATGGAAAATCATATAAATATGAAGATAACTATGGTTTTATGGAGGGATAACTACTGGATAATCATATCATCTGGGATAATTAACTGGATCAGTTCAGTTGAGGAAGATAAATATAAAACATATGTGATATATACAATGTGTATATATATAGGCGGCTATACAACGGAAGGCCAGGGTTCAGGCAGTGTCCTAAGGGAGCTAGGACTCTTCTTCATCAACAAAATAACCAATGGATCATCATGGTCAAGAGGATAAGGCTTATCAAAACGTGGCTGGGCTATCAACAAGAAGTCCAAAACCCTAGAACTACATGGGACTTGATTCCTATAAATATAGGATATGTAGGCACTTTGCAAGGGTTGAATCTCACTTGACTCTACATGGATCATGTAGAAAACTTGAGCAATACACATCTCTGGCAGCTGGGATCGACTGAGTAGGAATTACTCCGTCCTTGCTATCCGGTGACCTTGCAAACTCAGTACCAAAATCATTACAAACAACCACCCACTCTGGCAGTTGAACGCCGGGTTGTAAACGCTTGAACGCCGATTCTGCAGCCGGAAATCAAGCAATTCATCCATTATTCCAGCGATATTCTCTCGAAGTGTTGTACCAAATTCCTCTCACAACACATTCACTTATCTTTACTAATCTTTCCCGTGGCTGCTTTAGACCTCGTTTACTAGTATTTTCTTTATCCGTTGGTTATATATCATATTGTTGATTT
Organism: Kitagawia praeruptora; assembly: GCA_037693485.1. Classification (NCBI taxonomy): domain Eukaryota; kingdom Viridiplantae; phylum Streptophyta; class Magnoliopsida; order Apiales; family Apiaceae; genus Kitagawia; species Kitagawia praeruptora. Next base: position 17,274,019 of record CM075349.1, read on the forward strand.
GAAGTTTGATATACAGCTCCGCTGCATCCAAGATGAAGGTTTAAACAAATAAAATGAAAGCCTCGATGAGTAACAGACAAGAATTATGTGCTAGCGTTGAAGCATATAATCGAGGGTGAAGAATTGTAATAACGTTACAAGGAAATTCTCGTAAATTCATTTAGAAGTCCTGCGATAGCCTTGCAGCATACCAATTTCATTTAGAAGTCCTGCGATAGCCTTGCAGCATACCAAACCCGCTAAATTTTGTATGGTGCTTCTGCAACTTCTGCAATAGGGATGTGATGCACATTGAAACGTTGGGTGAAAGTAAAGGAAAAAGATTTCGTTTAAATAACTAAACATCATAACCAATCTAAAGAAGGTTATTTCTAATCTCAAGTTACAATTGATGTATAGAAATTCCATTAACAATTCACTAGTATTATGATAAGCTTCTAGCTAGAAAACCATCAAATCCTTATCAGTCCCACAGTTTGGTTTGAATATTATATTGACATGTCATCTCTGTCAGCCAACTCAGGTAAGGGCTGACATCAAGTTACACGTACAAATTCTCAAATCAGAAACATACATCAATTAGCTCAACTTCTTAAGATTGAGAAAACAACATATGTAAAAGAACTGTCTATAACGACTTATACAAGAACTTACAACATCACATTGTCTACGGTCTACAAGCTGAAGATAACAAAAGCAGACAGTCTACGAAATTAGGTGGGTACATCCTCAGTGTATTCAGGAACCAACTGTGCAACAAAAAAACAAAGGACTGCAAATAGTAGTACCAACTGTATAAAGAGAAGTGAGGCGAATTTACATATTCTCTTCTCCAGCTTCACATATTCACCGGTCTCTACTTCTATTTCTAACTTGTCCACTCGTCTCTTTAGCATGCTCGCTCTGTTTCCTATGTTTTCAGAGAAGTTCACTATCTCAGCTTGTTCTGTAACTAGAGTCTTTTGTTCTTCCAAAAATGTAATTTCATCCGGTGCTGCTATTTTCAAACCTTGACAAGTAGATACTACCAGGAACTCGACCTCAGCTTCAATCTTCTGCTTAAAGAGGCTTTCAAGTTCCGACTTCAGTTCTCTTAAATTATTTTGTTCCAATTCTATGATTTTTCTGTTTTCTTTCTGTCGTGGTGCATTAGAATTTAAAAAGGCTTCAAGTTCAATAACCTTTTCTTCCTTCACCTCAAGCATAGACCTTGCATCAGCAAGGTTGTTTTTTAACTCATTAACATTCCACTTTAAGTTAACTATCTCAGTCTCGAATGAACTTGGATGAGTTTGTCGAGTCTCACCATATTGCCGCTGTTCAGATAAGTTTGGACTACTATCCTGGACCACATCGCTATCATCTTCTCCGATTTCCCTAAATTTAAGAAGTTCTGCAAAGTACAAACAAGTACAGTTAGCCTTACCACCAGAAAAAAAACAGTCTTGATTAAAACCAGGGGAAAAAAGGAGAGGGAAAAATGTGGGAGCATTACATTGATAAGAAATTGAATTCAAATCATAAAATATCAAGGAAACAGTGCCCACACAACCCTACTTCTAAGGACTAAATTCTAAACCAGGCGGAGACAGACACCACATTGCCTTACTAGAGCAGGCACCAAAATGATGTTCATAGAACAGGCTCTAAAAAGCCTGTGTCAGATGCAAACATTTGCTAGCTACATTGCTCCTTATTTCAATATAAAGTAAATTAAGAATCTTCGATGATGAGCTCGTAGTATGACAGAGGAAAAGACTGCTATTAAGAGAGGCAGCAGAGAGCAATAGGATTCAACGACCTAGAGAACAACTGTAACTGCAATACAAAAAAATTAAAAGATACTATGCATATAACTTTATAGTTTAGTCAAAGGTTTCAGTTAAAACCGAGAAAGTTATAGAGCAACAAGCAGTATATAACATCTTTTACCAGTCAAAACCAATGGGCGATCATCATATATAATTATTTTACATTACCCTGGCCAATAAACGAATGCTTTATGCCCTCCAACAATGCATTCGCGGATCACACAAGTACAGAATTTTTTTCCCTAAATAACATAACAATATAACAAACTTCCTCGGGGGCAGAGCCAGCCACTGAAGGTCTGAAGCTATTAAAAGACAAAAAATCCTGACAACAAGTCTTCCTCCTTCTAGATCCACCACCAATAACAACAGTACATAGTATAGTAATGTGACAATTATTACCAGTGATTTGAACATAGCAATATTCTTCTCAATTAGTATAGAAGAAAATGAATTAAGAAAATTATATAGTCCAAATATAAATAAATCAAGACACACAAATATGTGGAACAAAATCAATAAAGAAATTCTAGGACTTACTAAATCGCTAAATTAATGATGATAAATACTTTAATATATGAAATAAAAATAATTGAATAATTAAATATAAGCTAGTAAATTAGCAAGAATCTATATATGTGTAAGCTAGTAATATATAATGGAAATCAAAAGCTAAAAATCCTAGTAGGTGATGCAGGACAGCGGGTCAAAAAGCCCAAAGAAAGTATTTGGGAACAGTTAGAGGATGATTTGAAAAGGAGGAGCATTGGGACGAGTTCTTACTCTAACCCGTCGAGGAATGCTTATGTTATTTCAGATCCTATTCAAGGCCAACAAACGGTTGCTAGCAAATATAATCGTGCTCCAATTTCATCACAAGGTAGCAACACTAGCAGATGTTTTAACTGTCAAGGAATTGGGCATAAGACGTTCGAGTGTCCTTCTCCTAAACAAAATAGCACGTCAAAAAGGGTCAATGTGGTGGGAAAAGAAAACGATGATGATTTCAATGCTGAGATGACTAAAGAAGATTTAGAGGCGGAGGAACACTTAGAGAATGCAGCTAATCTTGGGATTATGCAGGCAAAAAAGGATGGTGCAAATGATTCACCTGTACGACACCAACAAATCTTTCACACTAGAGTTACATGTGCTCGTAAGTTGTGTACTCTTGTCATTGATACCGGGAGTTGTACTAATGTGGTCTCGAAGGAAGCGGTTTGTAAGTTGGGATTAAAAGTGGAATTGCATCCTGAACCTTATGATATAACATGGATAGATGATACGAAATTGCGTGTTCGTGAAAGGTGTTTGGTGACATTTTCAGTTGGGAGGTTTAATGATGCAGTGATGTGTGATGTTCTTCCATTGAAGCTTTGTGATGTCATTTTGGGGCGTCCATGGCTTGTTGATCGAGATGCTCATCATGTTGCACGTGCCAACACATATACGATTGTTAAGAATGGGCGACGACATACTCTGACTTGTGCTCGTTTTCACGTGCCACTTGTTCAACGATCTTTGGTGCTCTCTCGTGTTTCTTCTGAATTTTTTTAACTCGACGGAGTCGAGTTTTTTTCAGTGGAGGAGAATTGATGCAGGACAGCGGGTCAAAAAGCCCAAAGAAAGTATTTGGGAACAATATAGGAGGCTTTGGAAGCCCATTTGATTAGGTTTTATTGGTTATAATTTAATTTAGGATAATATTCTCTTACTATGTTAGAGTTTTATTTGTATTAGGAAAGTACTTTAGGTTATCATATATAGGACTATTGGCTTGTAATCTTTTCAGATTTATTATTATTGAGAAATATTTTGAGTTGCTATTGAAATTATCTTGCGAGAGATTTCTTCCATAAACCCCAATACCCAATAATCTGCCCCATCCCCTATCAGTAGGTCTTGACGTTCTCTTACCCCACCTGCCACCTTCGAATCCACAACTGCTTCCTAGGATATTGTTTTTATCTAGTGACAACTTATAACACAGTTAGTTATAATTTAGAGAATATAGGCATGAATAAGATAACGGGGGAATTAGAGGTGAAAGAGGTGAATTAAAAAAAACTCATAAAATGTTTTTTGGTAAAGATTATACGAGTTGTGAAGGACAGGAGTGGAAAGAAGACATATGCACTCATTCGTGAATTTGAAAGGGCGGTGCATTTATGTTTGAGCATTACAGTTTTCCATATGTACTTGAATAATATCAGTGTACAATTTTGTAGAATGTTTAGTTAATGCAAGTACTTGAACTAATTCTCTAGAGTGGTCAACATGTATATTGCACTTCTTGCATAATCAAATTGTTTGGTTCCTTACAAGAAGGATTTAGTCAATAACTAAAGACTGTACATTTACCTAGATCAACAATGTGTTTAATGATATACTTAAGCATAAGTAAAATTCATACTGACGGAGGATAAAAACACCTTGAGCAAGTGCTTCCTGCGCGGACTGGAGTGTGGTGAATTGGTGATAGAGTCAAGCAAAGGATCCTGATCTGCTGATAACCCGATGCTCGCACTGTGGACCCCCTTAGTTTTCCATTCAGATCAGCAGGTAGGTACCTTTGTGAGACATCCTCAAATTCAGCCATGTTTTTCCTAAATCCAGCTTGAAGTTCTTCAGCAAAACGCTGATCACTGCCTTGAGCTTCATCATCACTGTTTTCTCCATCATGATTTGCAGACCTTGTACTTTGTCTCCCCTTACTGGTCACAGAACTAGCTCCCTGCATAAAGACAAAGTTGGAGCTCTGAGAGTCAGACTCCATGCTGGAATGAGAGTTCTCTGTCTCGATTTTGACCTGATTCCCTCTGGGCTTCTTACCCGAACCAGTCCGATTTTTACCCTGTTGACCCCTATGCGCTGCTAAATAATGGTCCCTGTTTGAACTTACCTCCAACCTCCACCTCGGAGCACTTGCTCCAGTCGAGGACTTGCTACTCCTATCTTCACTGTTTTCTGAATCCGTAGCAGCAAAAGTAATAGGTCCAAATACCATCCCAGAATCAAAAACAGCAACACCAAGCCCTTGACTTGTCACCACAGCATTAGTAGACGAAACCGAACCCTCACTTGTCTGCTTGGTCTCAGCAGAAACCACACGATTTATGGAATCATAAATTGGAATGGACAACCCTCTCTTCCCTACTTTAGCATTACCCACAGTACTAGATTCCCCCCTTGGAAACCTTTTCCACTTCCTCAACCCATTCCCTTTGTTAACCTGACCACCAGGGGGTTTCATTTCATCCACTGATAAACTCTTGCCAACAATCAAATGATTGCCAATAAGTTGATTATTATCTTCCACAAATTCAAGTAAACAAGTTTCACCCACCATTTCCATCACTCTAAAGTTTGTAACTTTAACAAAATTTATACGGGGGCCCAGGCGAATTACAGATCAAGATCGAGAACAATTAACAACCCATCATTCCAGGCCAACCAAATCTACCACAAACATCAATCAATTTGTAATTAAACCTATAATAAATTAAACCCTAAACTTTTTGGATCTAGAAATGAATTAAAACTATACTATAATAAATTAGGAAAGATGTGCGACTAAGTAAATAAAAATAGATACAGTGTGTGTGTGTGTGTAATTCAGGAACAGCGGCGTACCTTTTGCGCCATAAAATTACAAAGATAGAGAGGTTGGAGAAATTCCCAGCTTATTTATTTTATTTGGGTTTTATATGTTGCGATTTTAATTAACTGATGATAATTTTTTTACTTAAAAATAAAGGGTTTTGGTACCTAACTTGTTGACCATTGATTTCTAAACCGTTGGATCAACTAGATTACAAAAAAAATTTACTGTCCGCTATAATATAATTTATAAAGGGTTTTTTTTTTACTGTCCGCTATAATATAATTTATAAAGGATTTTTTTTTTAATCTCAGCCGTTGGATCGTTGATCCAAGGATTGTGGAACCGATTGTTAAATAACCGGTCCTGACTGTCAGGGACCGGGACCCAAAAATAAATTAGTAAGTGGGTTCAACAAGAGAGTGCCCAGAAAGCGTAATGGATATTGTTGGGCTGCGATTTAACCCAAACCAGATCAGATCCATACTACTCTCCACATATTTGATATAGGTCCATTAACAAATTAATCGCAAAATTATGACTACAAACCACAGAGTACAAAGTACAAAATTGCAAAGCTATAGGACTCCGGGAAGCCTTGTCTTGGACGAAAGATTGGAGGAATAATAAGTGTATTTTTTAGTGTGATGCTAAAGGAGTGGTGGATGCAATTCAGTCGGTAGGAGGACAATCTTATTTTGATACGATTATGGAAGCTTGTAAGGAAATTCTAAAACACTTTCAAGAAGTGTTAGTCGTGTTTTGTCATAGGTCTGCGAATATAGTAGCACATTTGTTAGCTACAGCTACGTATTCTACGTCAGGCTATCAGGAGTGGTTGGGAACTGCTCCAGATTTTATTCTTTGTAAGGTTGATTCTGAGAAAGTTTAATGGAATGCAAGTATGTTTATTTCAAAAAAAAAAGAGTACAAAATTGCAGAATCAACTCGTAAAAAATACTACTTATTTTCAAAACTAAAGATGGTAAGATTATTGAAAGATATTAGCAGCAATTGAGTAAAAATTGAAATCGGATAAAAATTTAAAAATCAAACCATGTAAAATTGAATCGAAATTGAGAATATTAAAACGAACCATTTAGATGGTTTGGTTCCGGTTATATATTTTAACGGAACAAAAAATCAAACCGAACCGATTTTTAATAAAAAAACAAAAAAAAAACCAATGGATATGAATTTTAAAATTAACAAAATGGGTTAAATGGCGTTTTGGTCACTCAACTGACTGGAAACTTGCAATTGGGTCATCAAACTCAAAAAGTTTTCAGTCACATCATTGTACTCTTAAAAATTTTTATTCAGGTCACTAGCCGTTAAAATCCGTTAAAAATTAGACGGAAAACTGACTAAGTTTGGTGAGTTGGCTTGAATAAATCCACCGTGGCATGTACAGTCAGCTGAAGCGGCGTTTTTCGTCACTCAACTAATGTGTAGTCAGCTGAGTTTCTAGTAAGTTCGGTGATCAAAACGCTACTTCAGCTGACTGTACATGCCACAATGGATTTATTCAAGCTAACTCACAAAACTTAGTCAACTTTACGTCAAATTTTTAACGGAGTGTAACGGCTAGTGACCTGAATGAAAATTTTTAAGAGTACAATGATGTGATTGAAAACTTTTTAATTTTGATGACCCGATTGCAAGTTTCCTGTCAGTTGAGTGACCAAAATGCCAATTAACCCTTAACAAAATACGTATATGTATTTTGTGTAGTTTTTGACAGGCCTATTCGTGATGATACATTGTTTCGTTTATGCAAACGTTGCAAATAGTTGCAATGTTACTTGTATACTTCAATGTGTCTTTAGGGCTTATTTTCAGCCCATATCAAGTCTAATTCTAAACTTAATACTTCAAAACAAACATGGAATATGATAATTTAAAAAATTATAATTCTAAGGATTATAGATGATGGGATTATTGATGGAGATGCTAACTAATACAGTAACATAGAGGCAGTCATATATCGTATTTAACAAGCCAAGGCCAAGCAAACAATTAACGAAACAAAACACGAAGGTATAAAACATGTACATCAGTAACTGATAGAACAAAGGAAGATAAGAAATCATACCAGAAGCCATAGCTATGTAGGTATAAAATTAAGAAATAATCAGCTGAGTCACCAGGCCTTGCAAAGAAGTCCTGATTGTTCTTGAAGAGATAATTGCCCCCACTAACACTGTGATGGGATGCTTGCAACACCTCTCCAAGGATAAAACAGCTCCGAGCTAAATGATCACAGTAATCAAAAAGCTCAACTTCGACTAGCACCTCAGTCGCCGGAAAAAACCTTAAGTATAAGAAACTATGGCAGGAGGGAGAACAGAGAGTGTAGTCAAGAGAATGTAGGGTGTGGTCAGTATGTCCAGTATATAACAATCAGTAGCTTAGGTCTCTATTTATACTAGAGGCTAAGTGTAACTGATATCACCCTCATTAATATTGTAACCCCCATTCCATTTAATAAAAACGAAACGGTCGATTTAATATAATCAAAACGGCTGTAACAGAAATAAAATCCCTCGCCCAGGTCGCCTCGCGTACGCGATACGCCGAGACATTCGCCCAAATCGCCCTTCGACCGAGCTGACCCGAGTCGAGTCGAGACGAGACGTGTCGTGGCGAGGCGCGCGGCGGCGGCGCGCGGCGGCGGCGCGCGCGTGTGTGTGTGCGCGTGGAGCACACAGTAACACCATGCACCATCATACACCTTAGTAGTTGTACACTACCCATGTGTGTGATTCTATATAAAGCCAACAACCCCTTTATTTATTTCAATGTGGGACAAATACACATTCTCATTTTCAAGCTCTTTCAAGCTACCCACTTCAACTCAATTTCTCTATGGATTTCACTAAGAAAATTACTTAGACCCATATATGAAAATTGAAGTCCTCATAGCAAGGAACAATTTCCAATCGTTAAAAAACCGGAATTAACATCAAGAACATAAATTAATTATGCTCTAAAACTCCATTTTCTAACAATCCCCCACAAATCCATACAGAAATGCTTCAGGTTTCTCATCATGACTTGTTTTTCAGAGTCGGTACCCTTCCATAGACGACTACAAGTCAAAGGCTATGGTGCCAATCTACGGCTTTGAGACATTAATGGTCTTGTCTCGATCCTGTTCGTCGAATGTTTCAAGGAATGACCATTTCCTCTAATTGCGACCACACAATTACATTCGATTAGCTGGGCATCTCCAGAGATGTACTGCTACCATCTCGTCGAATGACTTGACCCCATTCAGAGTTATAATAACTCTTGCTCACTAGCAGTGTCAGTACCTTCTAGGTTTTCAGGGGATAGACTCAGATACAAACAGTATCATCTATGTAGCAAAGGTACTACCAATTCATCCTTACAGCTTGTTATTACCACATTGAATATACTTCAAGGGATCTCCTCTTATGTGTATTGGGTTCCCACTGATGATGAACTATGATGGGTTGACAGCCCCATCCCCAACCTCGACTTAAGGACCACTGCAGGTTCCAGTCCTTTAGTTAAAGGATCAGCTATATTATTCTGAGTTCCTATGAACTCTACAGCAATAATCCTATCAGACACTAAACCCCTAATAGACTTTAGTCTAACTTGGATGTGCCTCTTGGTTTTAGCATTATACTTTTACTGCTAATCTTGTCGATAGTTGTTTTACTATCACAATGAATAGCAATCGCAGGAAGCGGTCTGATTACTACAGGTATCGCGGACATAAGTCCGTGTAACCATTCAGCCTCCGTCCCCGTGGCATCAAGTGCACACAACTCAGCCTCAAAAGTAGACCGGGTTACTATAGTCTGTTTGGTTGACTTCCAGGATATTGCTCCACCGGCTAAGGTGAACACATATCCAGTCACTCCATTGGAACCAGACTTCTTAGCTATCCAACTTGCATCACTGTACCCTTCACACCAGGAAATCTCCTATAGTGTAAACTAAGGTACATTATGCCTTTCAGATATCTAAATACTCTATCAAGAGCATCCCAATGAGTTCTGTTTGGATAGCTTGTATATCTAGCCAACTTAGACACAGAGTATGAAATATCTAGTCTAGTACAGTTAGCAAGATACTGCAAACTCCCTATAATCTGAGAATACCTTAACTGAGACACAGGTACTCTTGAAGTATTCTTAACAAGGGCAACTTTAGGATCATAGGGTGTACTAGCGATTCTACACTGTGAATAACCATATTTCTCTAGTATAGATTTCTCTATATAATGAGACTGCGATAAAGTTATTCCCTCAGCTGACTGAGTCAGCTTGAGTCCAAGAATCACACTAGCCTCACCCATATCCTTCATTTCAAAATGCCTTTTCAAGAAAGCTTTTGTCTCGTTAATAATCTCTATATTGGTTCCAAACAGTAATATGTCATCTACATATAGGCACAAGATGACACACTCACTACCTTTAACTTTGGTGTAGACACACTTGTCACTATCATTAATATCATAACTGAACGACACTATAGTTTCATCAAACTTTTTATGCCAATCCCTAGGAGCTTGTTTCAAGCCATAGATGGATTTGATCAACTTACATACTTTCCTTTCGTTACCAGATGCAACAAATCCCTCAAGCTGATCCATATAAATCTCTTCTTCAAGTTCACCATGAAGAAAAGCTATCTTTACATCCATTTGATGGATGATAAGACCATGTACGGAAGCCAATGCTACAAGAATTCGGATTGTTGTCATTCTAGCTACTGGAGAGTATGTATCAAAGTAATCAATGCCCTCTTTTTGCTTAAAACCCTTAGCTACCAGTCTAGCTTTGTACTTATCTATTGAGTCGTCAAGATTCAACTTCCTTTTAAAGATCCATCTGCACCCGATAGTAGAACACCCAGGAGGGAGATCAACTAACTCCCATGTTCTGTTAGAAATAATAGAGTCAATTTCACTCTTTACAGCGCCCTTCCAGTGCCTAGACTCTGAAGAATCCATAGCTTGTCGGAAAGTTAAAGGTTCGTCCTCGACATTGTAAGTGATAAAATCACTTCCAAAATCCTTGACTACCTTTGCACGCTTACTCCTTCATGGTTCCTCTACCTCCTTAGGAGTAGAGCTACTACTAGGTTCCGCCCCCACATTTGTCATCTTTTCCACATGATCAGGAATAGAACTTGATGTGTGAGTAGGATCTTCATTAGAAGTATCTTGAGGCATACCAGTCTTCATAGGGTAGACATCCTCAAAGAATGTAGCATCACGAAACTCAACTATAGTGTTTGCCACTATACCATCTATGTCAGATTTTAACAATAAAAATCTCATAGCTGTAGTGGTTTCAAGATAGCCCAGAAAGATACAGTCAACAGTCTTCGGACCTAGTTTCTTTCTCTTGTGTTCAGGGACAAGTACATTAGCAAGGCACCCCCACACACGAAGATAATTAAGACTAGTCTTCTTGCTCTTCCATAACTCATAGGGTGTCTTATCCATGTGTTTCAGAGGGACTCTATTCAGAATATGGCAAGCCGTATTCAGAGCTTCTCCCCACATGTATTTAGGCAACCCAGAATTAATAAGCATACTATTAATCATATCTTTAAATGTTCTGTTCTTTCACTCAGCAACCCCATTAGACTCAGGTGTGTATGGTGGGGTAACTTCATGAACTATTCCATTGCTTGCACAAAATTCATTAAAAGCATTACTCGTATACTCACCACCTCTATCAGATCTCAACCTCTTAAGTACCTTACTAGTTTGTTTTTCTACTTAAGTTTTATATATAATGAATTTATTAAGTGCTTCATCCTTATGTCTAAGTAAATAAACATAACAGTATCTACTCCTATCATCTATAAAGGTAATGAAGTATCTAAACTGGTCCTTAGTCAACACACCACCAAATTCACAAATATCAGTCTGTACTAAATCTAACAAGTCTGAATCCCTAACAATATTATGAAAAGGTTTCCTTATTTGTTTAGCAGACACACAGACTTGACATTTAGAATTCTTTTCTATAGTGTGTTTTGGAATCAACTCTAAGTTCATCATATTTTTAAGAGCACCAAAATTTAAGTGACCAAGTCTAGCATGCCATAAAGTTAAAGATTCAACACAGTTAATAGAAGGAGTAATTTTATTCAAAGCACCCAAAACGGGCTCAGCATTTATTACAAATAAACCATTTGACAAGTAACCCTTGCCAAAGAAAGTACCAGTACGAATAAGAACTACTTTATTACATTTGAGAGAGACTTCAAAACCATTAGCTACTAAACAGCTTCCACTTATTATATTTCTACGCATATTGGGAACATGATGCACTCTCGTCAGGGATAGAATACGACCCGAAAGAAACTTCAAGTCCACGTTTCCTATTCCATGTACTTGAGCGGCACTTGCGTTCCCCATCGTCACTGTCAAGCTATGACTCTGTTGATAAGATACAAATAAACTAATGTCAGCACAAATATGCACATTAGCTCCAGTATCAATCAACCATTCATTTGACAGATAAGTGGAAAATAGTACAGGGTTGTAGGTAACATACCAGTCAACGTTGGTTTCAGAAGCCAAAGCCTCACCAACAACCATGTTCGCTACATGCCCACTTGAGGTTCCAAGCACAGCATTCGCTTGAGCTACCCCCTCGGCTTTCTTTGCTTTCTTTGTAGGGCAGTCCTTACTCCAGTGCCCAACCTGCCCACAAGACCAACATGGTTTGTTTGCCTTTGGTTTCTTGGCCTTATCCTTGTCATTCTTAGGTTTATTACTATTACCCTTCTTAGAGACAGCCTTCCTTTTCTGTCCTACAGTTGCTACATTTACCTTCGAACTTCCATGCTCAGTTGGCATCACATGTCCCTGTTTGGACTTGTGTTGTTCTTGCACCGAGATGTCCAGCATAAGGTTGGTCCAGGTGATCTCTCCTTTCTGTCTTTTCAGGGAGAGAGAGAACTCTTCCCAAGACTTTGGAAGCTTTTCAATCACACTCATCACCTTAAACTTTTCTGTGAGGTCCATTCCAGACTCCTTCAAAGCATGCACTATCATCTCGAATTCATGCACTTGCTCAGTCATGGACTTATTGTCCACCAGCTTGAAATCAAGGAACCTCGCCACAGAATACTTTTCCAGACCTTGTGAGTCAGTATTATGTGTCTGGTCCAGCTTCTCCCATAAGAGTTTTGCGGTGTAGGCATCAGAGGAGTACACATCAAACAATGTGTTCGTGAGAGCAGCCAAAATGGCCGCTCTAGCCACCCCATCCTTCTCAGCCTACTTCGCAAAACCTTTAACTGATTCAGTCTTCTCTTGATCCACAACTGGCTTCTCATATTCCAAAACAGGCCATAGACTCTTTACAGTCAACCACAACTTCATCCTTTTCTGCCAACGAGAAAAGCCAATGCCCCCATTGAATTTCTCTGGCAAACCAGTCAATTCAACGGGTTGTGGAAAACTGTAAGTGGTCCAATCTATGACCCCAACAGATGCAACCGAACTACCACTAGCAGGAATTTCACTCTCGTTAACCATTATGCTAAATACTATATAACAAATTATCTCTTCAAGAATGATGGAAATATTCACTAAAATAGTAAAATAGAGGCAGTCATATATCGTATTTAACAAGCCAAGGCCAAGAAAACAATTAACGAAACAAAACACGAAGGTATAAAACATGTACATCAGTAACTGATAGAACAAAGGAAGATAAGAAATCATACCAGAAGCCATAGCTATGTAGGTATAAAATTAAGAAACAATCAGCTGAGTCACTAGGCCTTGCAAAGAAGTCCTGATTGTTCTTGAAGAGATAATTGCCCCCACTAACACTGTGATGGGATGCTTGCAACACCTCTCCCAGGATAAAACTGCTCCGAGCTAAATGATCACAGTAATCAGAAATCTCAACTTCGACTAGCACCTCAGTCGCCGGAAAAAACCTTAAGTATAAGAAACTATGGCAAGAGGGAGAACAGAGAGTATAGTCAAGAGAATGTAGGGTGTGGTCAGTATGTCCAGTATATAACAATCAGTAGCTTAGGTCTCTATTTATACTAGAGGCTAAGTGTAACTGATATCACCCTCATTAATATTGTAACCCCCATTCCATTTAATAAAAACGAAACGACCGATTTAATATAATCAAAACGGCTGTAACAGCTGATTTTCAATTAAATAAATCGTAACAGTTACGTACATATTATCCACACATATCAGTTTTTATTTAAATTAATCTGAATATATATATATATTATCAAATTCTGTCCAGGACCCAACATCAGGATCTGATCCATCAGGATTTTAGTCCGTCAGGATCTGATGTACGTCCATCAGTATTTGATCATCAGGATCTAGTACCGTCAGGACTTGAGGTCCATCAGTATCAGTATTTGATCAAGCATCAGGATCTGGTAGTACATTCAGGATTTCATCAGGACTTGGCCCATCAGTATTAGATGTCTGACCAGTTCCTGATTTATTCCAAGTACTGATCTGATCCCAATCGATATATATATATATATATATATATATATATATATATATATATATATATATATATATATATATATATATATATATATATATATATATATTTATTCTAATTAAAATATATTTAAACACAGAAATAAAATCCCTCGCCCAGGTCGCCTCGCGTACGCGAGACACCGAGACATTCGCCCAAATCGCCCTTCGATCGAGCCGACCCGAGTCGAGTCGAGACGAGACGTGTCGTGGCGTGCCGAGGCGGGCGGCGGCGGCGCGCGCGTGTGGAGCACACAGTAACACCATGCACCATCATACACCTTAGTAGTTGTACACTACCCATGTGTGTGATTCTATATAAAGCCAACAACCCCCTTTATTTATTTCAATGTGGGACAAATACACATTCTCATTTTCAAGCTCTTTCAAGCTACCCACTTCAACTCAATTTCTCTATGGATTTCACTAAGAAAATTACTTAGACCCATATATGAAAATTGAAGTCCTCATAGCAAGGAACAATTTCCAATCGTTAAAAAACCGGAATTAACATCAAGAACATAAATTAATTATGCTCTAAAACTCCATTTTCTAACAATTATTACTTCAGGATTATCCAAACAAACATGGCGTAAAGTATAACTTTAGTTATTAATTGTTAAATGTTCATATCCTTTTTTTTATAAAAGTATAAATAACTTGAGAAAATTGGGCTTGAGGACAATCTCGGGGATCTCCCCTAAGGTTATAAGAAATATTACCTATAAAGTAAGGGGCCTCGCATGGACATTTTTGTAAATATAAATTTTTTTATCAGTAATTTACACAAATACTCTTAAATTTGTATTGATTTGTTTTAACCTCACGATTATAACCTGAGGTCATCCTCAGGCAAATTAAACCCAAATAACTTAGTATTTATAGATATAAATAATTTCATAGTTTTTTTTCATAAGTAAATTTAAATCTATGGCATGTTTGTAGATTTTATTGTTTTCATTTTTATATTGCACTCAATTGATAAGTACTTTTATTAGCGAATAAAGAGTTGTATTTTATTTTAAATAAATATTTAGAATTTAAACTTATAAAATTGTCAAATTATTTGACAAAAACTACTTATATATATATACTAGCTTATAACCTGTATAAAGCACGAGTTATTTTTGTTTTTATAATTTATTTATAGTGTAATATAATATTATAAATATTGATTTTAATAAGTTGTTAGGAGGATTCAAACCTTAAACCTTTGTGCATAACAAATTTTAGTATTGAATATAAATTAATATACCGTTGATGGAAATCGAACCTTAAACTTCCGTATATAATAACTTTTAATATTGTTGCATCTAACAATCATCATTTATTTGACTTGAAGATCTAACGATTGTCAATGAAAGAAATAACAAAAAATGAGGGGATTACAAAAATAACACTACAAGAAAACAGCTTTAAACCGACCGTAAAAAATGGTCGGTTATAAAAGGAATCGGTCGGTTATAAATGGAATCGGTCGGTTTAACGACTAAAACCGACCAAAATCGATTGGTTGGTTTAAGCCTGGTTGGTTATGTCATTTGGTCGGGTTTAACACACATAACCGACCAATAATTTGGTCGGTTATATGTTTTTACAAATTCTCTATTGTGGGGTCCGAATTGGACATGTGGCACCACGCGTCACCACGTGGCGATAGCTGTCGATAGACGTCAGCAACACATAACCGATCGACAGCGGTCGGTTATGACTTCAAAAAAGAAAAAAAAATACATTTTGACTGGCAGACATAACCGACCATAGTCAAACGTGCACAATCGGTCGGTTTCATGCCAATAGCTTTGCTAATTTGTATAACCGACCACTTATAACCGACCACCTTCAAAGGGATCGAATGGTAAAAAGTGGTCGGTTATGTCTTGTTGTGGTCGGTTTTCTGGGAATTGAAGGGTAAAAAGTGGTCGGTTCTAAGGCTCGTCGGTCATTTTTCTGGGTTTTTTAAAAAAAAACAAATTGCAGGTTTTGCCAGTACTGCAGCCTGCCATTCCATTTCAACATTAACAATTCACCACACCTTTATTGTTTAGACATACCTTTATTGTTTTATCATATTTCAAGACAACAGATACATTAAAGTTTTATCATATTTCATAATTAATCGACACAGACAATATATGCTATGCATTAGTACATATGCTTAATGTTAATCATCACGCATCAATTAGAGAGATTTACAAGAACATGATGGGAGATTCATATATATACAAGAGAACCTTACGATTGTTCTAAATTAAGATGATTGACAATACCTATGTGGCGAAATAGCTTATTGACATACGAATATGGACACTCAATTCACCATCAGGTGTCATATTCTGGTCATCAGTGTCATCAGTTGGAGGAAATGAAACGATGATCGGGACAAGAGTTCCATTTTCAAGCTTGAAAGTCACCGCCTTTGAGCACTTCTCTGAATTTTGAGAATATGTATGACTATCTCCATCCCATATCTGGTAGACAATGCGGCTTTCAAACGAAATTACATCAAATGCAAGTTCCTTGGCAACTAATGTAACAAGAAAGCATGTCAGTTCAGATGCAAACTTCCCTGTAAACAATTTAAACATGTGACGTGATGTACTGTCCTCGCTGAACTTCCAACGGTAAAGTTCATCCTCACAAGGATTCCTTTCTAGCTTCTGAAAAATGGATATCTTTTCAATCTGCACCGTGGTGATATCTTTCAACAGTGCTTTCTTTATCATACCGATAGGGCCTTGTGTGACATATAACTGCACATAGAACGTGCAAGCGCAATCATCTTCATGAGGTTTCCTCTCTATAGAACTTATTTTAGCATCAAGCCACGCCTAAACAAGAAGAATAAATAAATCATTAAACAAGTTTAAAATCATTTTAATGTAATATATATTTATAAGAGTCTGTGGGAAATAACAAATACTTTTATAATTCACTCCAAAAGCGCACTTAGTAGTTCCCTTGTTATGCGGACTATAATTATTAACTTTCACAATAGGTGCTAATTTGTTATAGCAATACACCTTGAGAGGCTTATCTGAACAGAATTGTATTACTTGGGGAATAGTAAATCTCCCATAATTCCAGGGTCGATGGCCCTTAGCCTTTGTGTATTCAAAAGGAGGAATTATGTACCATAAGATAAGAACAACTTCATGTTGGAAATTTAAGGTTATTCATATAAAACCTCACTGTACCTTTGGTCTAAAGTTAAGGCATACTTGGAGCTTTTTACTACTCTATAGTCTACAAATTTTAAATGTATCTCAAATTATTAAACAGAGGTAATACGTAAATACACTTTTTTGGGAAAGTCAGAATTTTTAAAAGGGACTTACAGGCTCTAGATCTTCAGCGGGTGAAATTCCTGTATCTTCGGTATCTTCTTCTTCTGTTTGTTGGGGTGTTGAGAGCACAAAGACATCAAGTCCAGGTCGTAGAAGACATGTGCAATCAATTGCAGTTGCTTTTCTAGGCCTTATTCGAATATTTGAAATGGGAATCTGCACCTCAATCATCGAATCATCATCTATAACATGCATTCTTATTTGCAGTTGGACCTTGTGCAAGGTAAGGTTTTTCGTTGCGCAAGTGATGAAATCCATAGGCAATTTGGGAATCCATTCCTGCAATTTGTTCAGAAACACAACAAGTGAGCAAAAATAGAAGCAAAATCATTGCAGCTCACAAGGTAGTAAAGTAAGCATTGTAGTAAATATTATTTCTAATTGATTTAAATATTACACACCAAGTTTCACAAACTCATTTATCTGAAGACAAGTCATGGCATTAAGAAGGATATGACTGAAATCTAGCTAAATAAAAGAACACAGATACACTCTCAAAAACTGAAACAAATGTTCAAATTAACACAATAAAACCTAATTAGTAAACTACACGAAATGGGTTCTTCTAATTAACTAAAAAGAAAGTTATATCACTATCAAAATCAAATCTTTCACACAAAGACGCATAAAGGAAACAAAAAAAACAAGAAAAGGTTAAACCTTTGAAAGCATCATTAGCTAAAACTTTGATTTGATTTCTTCAGCAGCTTGAGTGGGGTTTGAATTTGCTTGTGTTTCCATAGTGGGTGTGGTAGATCCATTGACATCATTTTTGCTGCAATTTTTGACCATTTCGAAAAATTAGGTATTTGTATGGAGAGTATTTAGATGAGTGTATGTTTGTGAAATTGGGGGAAATAAGGCGGATAGAGTCTGTGATGTGAGGAGGGAAAAAATGTTGAGTTAATTTTTCATTTGGGGGGGAATTGTCCCGCTCCTGACATTTTCACCTTGTAAAATGTGTTGCTTTTAACAATTCTTTTTAATTTGTTGATGTTAAGTTATAAAAAAAGATTAATTATTTCAGTTAAATTATAATAATCTATAATTATTGCAAGTCGTTATTTCCTATAATAAAATTTTTAATAATTTTAATCAAAAAATACAAAATTAATTCGATTGGAGATCTTAGTAGATCACAACTAATTTAACTAGTACTAGTAACTAGTGCTTTGTCACGAATTGTGTTTCTATTTTCTAAAAAATAATTTTCGACGATCCAACCGTACGGATGTCAAGATATATTTAATTTATTGATATTTCCAAATTTTCAGAAAATACAAAATTAATTTGATTGGAGATCTTAGTAGATCACAACTAATTTAACTAGTACTAGTAAGTACTACTTTGTCACAAATTGTTGTTTCTATTTTTTAAAAAATATTTTTCGACGATCTAACCGTACGGATGTCAAGATATATCTAATTTAGTGATATTCCCAAATTTTCAAAAAATAAAAAATTAATTTGATTGGAGATCTTAGTAAATCACAACTAATTTAACTAGTACTAGTAACTAGTGCTTTGTCACGAATTGTGTTTCTATTTTCTAAAAAATATTTTTCGACGATCCAACCGTACGGATGTCAAGATATATTTAATTTATTGATATTTCCAAATTTTCGGAAAATACAAAATTAATTTGATTGGAGATCTTAGTAGATCACAACTAATTTAACTAGTACTAGTAACTACTACTTTGTCACAAATTGCTGTTTCTATTTTTTAAAAATATTTTTCGACGATCCAACCGTACGGATGTCAAGATATATCTAATTTAGTGATATTCCCAAATTTTCAAAAAATAAAAAATTAATTTTATTGGGGATCTTAGTAGATCACAACTAATTTAACTAGTACTAGTAACTAGTGCTTTGTCACGAATTGTGTTTCTATTTTCTAAAAAATATTTTTCGACGATCCAGCCGTACGGATGTCAAGATATATTTAATTTATTGATATCTCCAAATTTTTAGAAAATACAAAATTAATTTGATTGGAGATCTTAGTAGATCACAACTAATTTAACTAGTACTAGTAACTACTACTTTGTCACAAATTGTTGTTTCTATTTTTTA
Organism: Kitagawia praeruptora; assembly: GCA_037693485.1. Lineage (NCBI taxonomy): Eukaryota > Viridiplantae > Streptophyta > Magnoliopsida > Apiales > Apiaceae > Kitagawia > Kitagawia praeruptora. The sequence continues at coordinate 17,293,388 of CM075349.1, forward strand.
AAAAATATTTTTCGACGATCTAACCGTACGGATGTCAAGATATATCTAATTTAGTGATATTCCCAAATTTTCAAAAAATAAAAAATTAATTTGATTGGAGATCTTAGTAAATCACAACTAATTTAACTAGTACTAGTAACTAGTGCTTTGTCACGAATTGTGTTTCTATTTTCTAAAAAATATTTTTCGACGATCCAACCGTACGGATGTCAAGATATATTTAATTTATTGATATTTCCAAATTTTCGGAAAATACAAAATTAATTTGATTGGAGATCTTAGTAGATCACAACTAATTTAACTAGTACTAGTAACTACTACTTTGTCACAAATTGTTGTTTCTATTTTTTAAAAATATTTTTTGACGATCCAACCATACGGATGTCAAGATATATCTAATTTAGTGATATTCCCAAATTTTCAAAAAATAAAAAATTAATTTTATTGGAGATCTTAGTAGATCACAACTAATTTAACTAGTGCTTTGTCACGAATTGTGTTTCTATTTTATAAAATATATTTTTCGACGATCCAGCCGTACGGATGTCAAGATATATTTAATTTATTAAAATTTCCAAATTTTCAGAAAATACAAAATTAATTTGATTGGAGATCTTAGTAGATCACAACTAATTTAACTAGTACTAGTAACTACTACTTTGTCACAAATTGTTGTTTCTATTTTTTAAAAAATATTTTTCGACGATCCAATCGTACGGATGTCAAGATATATCTAATTTAGTGATATTCCCAAATTTTCAAAAAATAAAAAATTAATTTGATTGGAGATCTTAGTAGATCACAACTAATTTAACTAGTACTAGTAACTAGTGCTTTGTCACGAATTGTGTTTCTATTTTCTAAAAAATATTTTTCGACGATCCAACCGTACGGATGTCAAGATATATTTAATTTATTGATATTTCCAAATTTTCAGAAAATACAAAATTAATTTGATTGGAGATCTTAGTAGATCACAACTAATTTAACTAGTACTAGTAACTACAACTTTGTCACAAATTGTTGTTTCTATTTTTTAAAAAATATTTTTCGACGATCCAACCGTACGGATGTCAAGATATATCTAATTTAGTGATATTCCCAAATTTTCAAAAAATAAAAAATTAATTTTATTGGAGATCTTAGTAGATCACAACTAATTTAACTAGTGCTTTGTCACGAATTGTGTTTCTATTTTATAAAATATATTTTTCGACGATCCAGCCGTACGGATGTCAAGATATATTTAATTTATTAAAATTTCCAAATTTTCAGAAAATACAAAATTAATTTGATTGGAGATCTTAGTAGATCACAACTAATTTAACTAGTACTAGTAACTACTACTTTGTCACAAATTGTTGTTTCTATTTTTTAAAAAATATTTTTCGACGATCCAATCGTACGGATGTCAAGATATATCTAATTTAGTGATATTCCCAAATTTTCAAAAAATAAAAAATTAATTTGATTGGAGATCTTAGTAGATCACAACTAATTTAACTAGTACTAGTAACTAGTGCTTTGTCACGAATTGTGTTTCTATTTTCTAAAAAATATTTTTCGACGATCCAGCCGTACGGATGTCAAGATATATTTAATTTATTGATATTTCCAAATTTTCAGAAAATACAAAATTAATTTGATTGGAGATCTTAGTAGATCACAACTAATTTAACTAGTACTAGTAACTACAACTTTGTCACAAATTGTTGTTTCTATTTTTTAAAAAATATTTTTCGACGATCCAATCGTACGGATGTCAAGATATATCTAATTTAGTGATATTCCCAAATTTCAAAAAATAAAAAATTAATTTGATTGGAGATCTTAGTAGATCACAACTAATTAACTAGTACTAGTAACTACTACTTTGTCACAAATTGTTGTTTCTATTTTTTAAAAAATATTTTTCGACGATCCAACCGTACGGATGTCAAGATATATCTAATTTAGTGATATTCCCAAATTTTCAAAAAATAAAAAATTAATTTGATTGGAGATCTTAGTAGATCACAACTAATTTAACTAGTACTAGTAACTAGTGCTTTGTCACGAATTGTGTTTCTATTTTCTAAAAAATATTTTTCGACGATCCAGCCGTACGGATGTCAAGATATATTTAATTTATTGATATTTCCAAATTTTCAGAAAATACAAAATTAATTTGATTGGAGATCTTAGTAGATCACAACTAATTTAACTAGTACTAGTAACTACTACTTTGTCACAAATTGTTGTTTCTATTTTTTAAAAAATATTTTTCGACGATCCAATCGTACGGATGTCAAGATATATCTAATTTAGTGATATTCCCAAATTTTCAAAAAATAAAAAATTAATTTGATTGGAGATCTTACTAGATCACAACTAATTTAACTAGTACTAGTAACTAGTGCTTTGTCACGAATTGTGTTTCTATTTTCTAAAAAATATTTTTCGACGATCCAGCCGTACGGATGTCAAGATATATTTAATTTATTGATATTTCCAAATTTTCAGAAAATACAAAATTAATTTGATTGGAGATCTTAGTAGATCACAACTAATTTAACTAGTAGTAGTAACTACTACTTTGTCACAAATTGTTGTTTCTATTTTTTAAAAAATATTTTTCGACGATCCAATCGTACGGATGTCAAGATATATCTAATTTAGTGATATTCCTAAATTTTCAAAAAATAAAAAATTAATTTGATTGGAGATCTTAGTAGATCACAACTAATTTAACTAGTACTAGTAACTACTACTTTGTCACAAATTGTTGTTTCTATTTTTAAAAAATTATTTTTCGACGATCCAACCGTACGGATGTCAAGATATATCTAATTTAGTGATATTCCCAAATTTTGAAAAAATAAAAAATTAATTTGATTGGAGATCTTAGTAGATCACAACTAATTTAACTAGTACTAGTAACTAGTGCTTTGTCACGAATTGTGTTTCTATTTTCTAAAAAATATTTTTTGACGATCCAACCGTACGGATGTCAAGATTTATTTAATTTATTGATATTTCCAAATTTTCAGAAAATACAAAATTAATTTGATTGGAGATCTTAGTAGATCACAACTAATTTAACTAGTACTAGTAACTACTACTTTGTCACAAATTGTTGTTTCTATTTTTAAAAAAATATTTTTCGACGATCCAATCGTACGGATGTCAAGATATATCTAATTTAGTTATATTCCCAAATTTTCAAAAAATAAAAAATTAATTTGATTGGAGATCTTAGTAGATCACAACTAATTTAACTAGTACTAGTAACTAGTGCTTTGTCACAAATTATTGTTTCTATTTTTTAAAAAATATTTTTCGACAATCCAACCGTACGGATGTCAAGATATATCTAATTTAGTGATATTCCCAAATTTTCAAAAAATACAAATTAATTTGATTGGAGATCTTAGTAGATCACAACTAATTTAACTAGTACTAGTAACTAGTGCTTTGTCACGAATTGTTGTTTATATTTTTTAAAAAATATTTTTCGACGATCCAACCGTACGGATGTCAAGATATATCTAATTTAGTGATATTCCAAAATTTTCAAGAAATAAAAACTTAATTTGATCGGAGATCTTAGTAGATCACAACTAATTTAACTAGTAACTAGTGCTTTGTCACGAATTGTTGTTTCTATTTTTAAAAAAATATTTTTCGGCGATCCAACCGTACGGATGTCAAGATATCTCTAATTTAGTGATATTCCCAAATTTTCAAAAAAATGAAAAATTAATTTTCAAAATTTCCCCATTTTTAACTAATTTGTAAAATAAATTAAAAAATTAAATAACATTAAGAAAAATAACTTTGTATGACTATGTGGGTATGTATAAATTCTGAATATTTTTTCTATTTTATTTAATTTTTTAGCCATTATTTATATTTATTTTTTATTTAAAACCGACCATTTATAAAGGTAGACGGTCGGTTTTCTGGAAATGGAATGGTAGAAAACGGTTGGTTATGTATTATTTCGGTCGGTTTTCTGGGAATGGAATGGTAAAAAATGGTCGGTTATGTATTATTTCGGTCGATTTTCTGGGTTTTAAAGAAAAAATTGCAGGTTATGTCATTCCATTTCATTACAATTCAATATTGCAATCACCACCAAGCCATTCAACATTAACAAACTACAGATTCACCACACCATTCAACTTCATAAAAACATAATTAAACATACAAACATAAATGCTACGAATTTAATGTTCACAAACAACATTAATACTCAACTTCGTGAAAATCATCAAAACTAAGTTTACAAACATTATTCAATTTCTCCAAAACCATCATCGTCTTCATCATCACCAAACAATATGATCTTATTCTTCTTCATTTTCTTCACCTTCTTCTTCTTCTTCTTCTTCTTAAACAGTCAAGAGCATCACAACACCAGACATATAACCAAATCATCATTTGATGCAAGTAGTTAGGATACCATTGTAGGATTTCGTTGTAGTAAAACACAACGATAACAATGATAAGTATATAAAAATTCGAAATCCAAAACCATGAATCCATGTATAAGGGGGATGATTTGGAGAAATAGTTTTTTTACTCCAAATTTCGAAAATGAAAGTTAAAAGGGAGAGAAATTTTGGTAAAGTGGATGAAGGGATAGAGATGAAGAGAGGAAGAGAGAATAATTATAGGGGAACGTTTAAAACCGACCGACGATTATCGGTCGGTTATGTCATTGGTTAGTGTGACACGAAAATTTGGGCAAGGGCAGGATTTTTGACTTTTCGCGAAAATTTTTCCGCCAAAAAAAATCGGTCGGTTATACGTCAATTCGGTTGGTTTTAACGTGAAAAGAAAAAAATAGAATAATTATAGGGGAACGGTTAAAACCGACCGAAAATTATCGGTCGATTTTAGATGACGTGTCACATAGACCAAAAATGTGAGTCAGCAAAATGGGTCCGGGTCCGCACCGATCGGTTTTAGATGGTCAGTTTTATCATAAAACCGACTAACTACGACAGCGGTCGGTTATAACCTTTGAATTTGTGACGATCGGTTTTGTGACGGTCGGTTTAAAGCTGTTTTCTTGTAGTGTAAGGGGTTAACAAAATTATAAATTATATTCCCTTTTACGTATTATAGTACATTATAGATACGAGTTAATATGTTTGATTAAATTCTATATGAATTCAAAAATTGATATAAAATTTAACTTAAATAAATATATAACAAATTGTGAGAGTAAATTACGTAACAATTAATATTGTAAAATTTACATATTGATAATATATATCCAAGTATATAAAAAGATTCATCTTTTTTCAAATACATATATAATATAATGCAAAACGTCCTGTCATAGTGTCATGTATTGTTTAATGGTTAAAATTTTAAATTAAAATAATATAAAAAAATTATTTAAGATTAACAATTACACATGAAACTAGAAATTAATAATATAAAAATCTTTTACGAAAGTTTTTATCTAAAAATTTCATCACAAAATATTAAGTATTAATTTTTTATAATTAAAATTATTTTTTTAGGAATTCTTGTGCCTGAGGATGACCTCACGATTCTACCTGAGGTTAAAAGCTTTTCAATACAAATTTAAGGGTATTTAGGTAAATTACTAAGAAAAAATTAATATTTACAAAAATGCTCCTGCGGGACTACTTACTTTATAGACTTTTTGTGTTATAATCTTAATAGAAATTTCTGAGGACAAACTTGAGATCCATTTTTCTCTTATTTTTTATGGATCTCAAATTTAAATTTAGCCTAATTAAAGCCTCCTAAAGTACAAGGTAAGGAAATTAAGTTGTTTCTTCTCTAATTTATTTGGATGAAACTATCGTCCTTTTACATTTTTTCCCGTAATTTGGCTTGCACAATTATTTTGTTGAATAAATTTTTGAAAAAAAATAACAAACACAATAATATAACAAAACTATTTTAGACAAAAGACCCCAATTTGAGTATTTGACAAAGAAAAGGGTTTGCCAACATTCCCTGTTTTTTTTTTTTTTTTCTGTTTATATATATTCAACTCATATAATCGAGACTAGAATACACAAGGGTTTGCTGTCAAAAAAAAAAGAATACACAAGGGTTTCTTAGCACAAAATCAAAGAGGAGATCGAGAAGATGAAGTCGATGGAAGAATTCGATTACTCGGAAGAGATGGAGGATGCGCAGCAGCAACGAGTGCAACATGGTAGTGGCGGCTGGGGACCTTGGGGTTCACGTAACATGGCTATGGACGTTGACGATGAAGCTTTTGATATGTTCGGTGATGGTCCTATCTCTTTCGATCGCCAGCGTCTCAGTGACACCGATTTTTACAACTCTTTCGACGATGATTTCGATGATTACGACATTAACTAAATCCATCGATCGATCATACTCCATGCCCTTTTATATTTGCTATGTACGTTTAAACATCTACCAATATTGTCCCAGTTTCGGAATCGGATAATTTTATTAATTTTATTTATCATCTTGTGTCACTTTAAACCCTAGTTTTTTTCCGGTGTTAAACCCTTGTTCTTCTTTATTTAATTAACGGGTTGGGTTTCATGTTTATCTACATTGATTATTGATATCTCTTATATTTTGTGTTTATCGTTCGGTATAATGCCAGTCTAGTGTTTGTTGTTATTTCTGTGCAAATTTTTGACATGGGGGTTTTCTTGAGTATTTAAATTTACTTAATTGATTAATACATGTAAGAAAAAAAAATTGTTGGATACGCAAATAATTTGGACACTCTCGAGGGAGACTTGTTGTTTGCAAGAATGTACTTATATAGGTATAATAGAAAGACAAAGTGAGAGGCAGTGAATTAGAAGTACTAGAGATGAGGGTGAATCGGAGTGGTAGTGAATAGTGATGATGGGGTTTATGCGATTACTTTCAGATATAGGAAGAATATGTACTGTTAACCATACTAATGGAGGTTATGCTTCATTTTAAAGAGGTATCCCTGACGAAATTGATTGATAAATAGCTTTCATTTTGAATTCATATATTATGTGTATAGGTTATACCTTGGTTAATTTGAAGGCACTATATAGGACCGTAGATAGAAGGAATCAGAGTCTAGGATGTTATGTGTATACTTCTGTGTGATCCTTTGCTTCTTATTATATTTGAATCACGAGTATTTTCCTCACTATTAGTGTCATCAAATGCTATGTTATGGGAAATCGCAAACACGTTATCTGATTAGAGGCTATTCAGGGAGATTAAACTCAAATCATTAAATTGTTGATGCATAGTCTTATTCCATTGCTATTTGTTCTGTCTTTCCCGTAGGCTATATCCACGTATTTCTAGAATTGGTTAATCATTTGCCTTTGCATTGTACAACTATGTTTGTATGTTCTGTGCAAGCAGTTCTTGTATACGGAAACGGTTAATGAATCAGAAATAAAGCGAAAAATAGAGCGAAAGTCTATGGACATATCTGAACCAAGAACAGAGACGTGGCTACGAATTCATGGATAAGTAAAGGTTTGTGGTTATTGGACTAATTATTGGTGCCTCCTATTTTTGATTATGCTCTTTCATTGTTTGATATATTGGCGTAAATTAGTGTTTGTGAATAAATGTTTTTCCTTTGGCACACTTAAACCGTTTCTTCATATATGAATTAACTATGGATGAAATTTCTATATATGTTCATAATGTTCAACATCTTGTCGAGAATACTTCCTAAATCACTCTTGAAACTGAGATGCATTTCAAAATCGTGGATGAAAATCATAGATGATCCTTTTTTATGCAACATGGATATTCATTGTGAAAGTGATGAGCTACAAATACCTTTGATTTTCCCGAAGTTTACCAATTTGATGAATAGTGTAAGTATCTGTGCTGCATATGACAATCAAGATGATAGGACGATCTATTCAGGAAAAATTCCAATGGCAGAGTTAAATGTTAATGGTTATTGTACCTTTGGTTCTTGCAATGGATTGCTTTACTACACAGAGGAAAAAATTCTTGTGTCAAATCCGCTTAGAAATCAGTTCAGGGCTCTGCCCCCAGTCTACTTTCCACCAAAGGATGATTTTCTTCCTCTAATGAAATACACCTCGTGGTCCAGATCAAAGCATCCCGAGGAATTACCAGTAAATGCATATGGATTAGGTTTTGATAGTTTGACTAATACCTCCAAAATGGTTTGTACTCTGCAGAATACAGGTGAATGCATGGGTACAGTAGTGCACAATTTAGGCTCAAACTCGTGGAGAAAGATCTCTAGTGTTCCTCAATATCCTATCTACGGAAAGCCTGTGTTTGTGCAAGGATTTTTGCATTGGCTGTTGAGCCCTCTTCGACAATACTATGGGGATTTGCCAGTGGACAAAATCATAATCTCGTTCGATGTTTGTAAGGAGAAATTTGTGTCAATTCCGCATCCTGGGATTTGGTCGAAAAACATAGAGGAATTTAGACTAATTGATTGCAATGGTCATTTTAGATTATTTGACATGAGTAGTGACTTAGCAGTAGCTGATATATCAACGAGTGATACAGACATTGATATATGGGTAATGGACTATGGGAAGATGGAATGGAGCAGAGTTTATAATATTAGACTACCTCAGACACTTGCAGCTGCCTACAATGATATTTGTATTTATGCAATTGCTTGTATTTATAATGATAACGATATCGGCATATATAAGGAGGGAGAAATATATATACTAGGATTATTGCCCGCTTCGCATGGGATGAGATTTTTTTTTATTTACCAAAATTATAATATTATATTAGTTTAAAGACAATATCTTTTGTTGTTTAAAAAAAACCAATATAATGTTCTAAGTTGACTTAGGTAACTCCTTTTAAATACTTTGGACAGAGGAATTTTATTTTGACCTTTTATTACCTATTTATGATGGTGTGTTGTAGTTGATCTTGTAATCCCTTCTTCTAGGTCTCTTCTTTAAGTTTATTTGAGTTAATGACATAATTGATAAATTGATATTATAAATTAGTTGTTTTATATGTTGACTAGTACATGAAATCTTATAAAGGATACTGGATGTATAGTACCATGACTGGTGACCTGAAATTTAAACAAATTTTTGGAAATATGTGCTGCACAACTTTTAAGTCACACCTGGAGTTTGGTTTTCATTTATGAAGTCGTTATAAATATCACACACTATTTTTCTGTTGTGCACTAAGCTGGGAGTCTTCACGGAAACAGCCTCCTTACCGTAAAAGGTAGGGGCATGGTCTGCGTACATCTCACCCTTCCCAGACCCTGCTCTGTGCGGGATATACTGGGTATGTTTGGTTTGGTTTAGTACAGAAGTTTCATTTTGGTTAAATTTGAATATCCGTAAAACATGATTTCTAATGTTTATTTAGCTTTAGAAAATAGTTTGAGAAAATGATCATATTACCTGTATTTTGCCGATTTTGAGCCTAATATATTGACTCGCGACATTTTGGTCCAAATTGCCTACGTGACATGCTATGTGTACTAACGTATGTATAATCTTATAAATCGTACATTCCTAGCATTGAAAAGTGAGATTGCCTTTATCTTTATTGAAAGTTCGAACTCACCTTTACCTAATTCATCTGCCTTTGTGTATTCTCATGTTCTTTTATCATATGATACCGCTACCATCATAATACATAGGGGTGATCATAAACCGCAACAAACCGCAAAAATCGCTCGTACCGCACCAACCCGCACCACACCGCGCGGTTTTTATTTTTTGTGGTGCGGTTGCAGTTTCAAATTTTGACAAATCGCCCGGTGCGGTGCGGGTTGCGGTTTTAGTTTTCTGAAATGCGGTTCAAACCGCACCGCAATATTTAATACTATATATATATATATATATATATATATATATATATATATATATAATATGATATATAATATTTAATATAATATATATAATATTATGTTAGTATTTTGTTAAATTTTAAGGGATAGTTTGCAAGTTACTTGGTTCGTCAGTACCTACTACCTAGTAATAGTTTATTTTAGAGGCTTATGAGATCAATTATAATGCGCTAGCCCATCTTTATCTATTTAGTATCACAATATTTCATACTACAATGTTTGTATTTCGCTAAGTCTATAGACATGGTCCGCATACAAATTAAGAAATGTGGTTGAGTAAAAACTTTAAAAAATTTATTTCACATGCATGAAAATTAATATTTTAGATTGATAATTATTTTTATCGAAGGTGTAAACCGCAATAAACCGCACCACACCGCACCACAAAAATGCGGTGTGGTTTATGCGGTTTTAAAATTTCGCGGTGCGGTTTGAAAATTTGATCAAACCGCATGCGCGGGTTGGTCCGCGGTTTTAGGGAAAAACCGCACCGCCCGCACCGCGTGTGGCATTCCCAAAATCCGGGGTACTGATTTGGGACCACTAACCACAATCCACACAACACATACCTGGATATAAACATAATATAATAATAAAATACCCCTGATCCAAGACCGCTTACAGGTTATGGTATGAAACAAACTACCAAATTTAATTATTACAATACAATCTCAGAATAACATTATTATACAAATTGATAACTAGGGGTGAGCAATGGTCGGGTTGGTCGGGTTGAAGGGACTAAACCACCCAACCCATATTTTACGGTTTTGGAATTTAACAACCCGTTACCATAACCGTTACCGTTAGTACTAAAAAAACCCGTCCAAATTATAACGGTTTGGTTTGGGCGGGTTGGGTTTTAAACCACTTTAAAAAATTTAAACTTGTAAAAAATTAATCAACACAATTGTCCAATGCATATATGGACTGGCAATAAGTAATAAGTTTTCAATAACCAATCAATAAGTAATAAGTTTTCAACCCTTGGGCATGCTTTTAAAAGTTGAGAATGTCACCAAACTAGCTCGTAGATGGCTGTTTATAAACTAATCAAATAGCAATTCAACCCGACAAGATATGATCATGCCTGAAAGTAATAAGTTTACATATGTGATATTGTAACTTGTAAGCACATTTTTTTTCTTTTTATATAATTACTCCCTCCGTCCCAGCCAATAGTTAACCTTGGGGGACGGGGGTTCGACACGCATTTTAAGGTGGATTTTAAGGATAGTTCCATAACTTATTTTTGAAATTTTCTTTTTTTGTATAAAAATAGAACAATCCTATTTTTATACAAAAAAAGAAAATTTTAAAAATAAGTTATGGAACTATACTTTATTAGAGCCTTAAAATGCGTACCACGCAAGTGAAAAATTTATGTTAAGAAATGGATGGGACGGAGGGAGTACATGTTAATTATTAATTTGAATTATATTTTTTAAATAATAATAAAAATTAATTAATATATGTTATTATATATTCGGGTGGAACGAGTTATATTGGTTGGGTTGACAAGGCAAACCGAACCCACCCATTATTTTTCGGTTTTTAAAAAATCGAAACCGTTACCAACCCGAACCGTTATAAAACCGTAAATTCTGGTTTGGGCGGTTTGGATTGGACGGTTTGGGCGGGTTTGGAAAATTTTGCTCACCCCTATTGATAACCACTAAGTTCGTCTACCGAACTAGTAATTCCGCCTGGCAGCTAGGACAGAAAGCTATAAGAAAGAAAACCTCTGACAAGCTCAAATCACTACTCGGCGAAACCAACAACTCGAACGTCACCTCTCGCTGTTGGAGCGGGAAAACTCATCAACCACAAGGTCCACTAATCTCCTTTATTAACTGAAGAAAAATAAACAACAAGCAAGAGTGAGCCAACAATGCTCAACAAGTGTAAACAGTGATAGCAATATCAAGAATATAGGTTCTGATCATCAAGAATAATCATCATATGGTACGAAAGAAATCAGTCGAAGAAATTAAATATCGTAACTCCAAAATGAGTCAACAGGGCTCCGCTAGAATAAAATGCATCAACAACGAGAACTGATAAAATTTCTGATAATCAAAGATAATCATCATAGGCTTCAAAGGAATCAGGCTTTAAAGCAACTCAACCTCAATGTGTAGATTAGAATTAAATTTTTATATATTTAAAAAAAAACAATGGAGTTAGGCGGCTGATTAGACCCGCACTAACCCCGGACAATGCACACAGCAAAGTCCCTCAAAATGGATCCACGGTACACATTGGCCTCACCTTTTGACCATTAAACTGGTCTCCCCAAAGGGACTCCTCTGACCATAAATATGGTCTCCCCGAAGGGACATCTATTGACCATTACTATGGTCTCCCCGAAGGGACTCCTCTGAAAACATTCCAATTCTAAATCCAATGCACTAGGTGTCGGAACAATCGACAACCTCTGTCAATCAAACAATCTGGAAAACTCACGTTCCAGAACAACAACTCAAGATCCAAGAATCAATGAAGAATTCAAGATCAACATGTGTCGACAAGTTCGACACGATAATTGGGTAATAATTAAAGATTAATAACCTCAAAGGGTATCGACGAGTTCGATACAATAAATAGGTGACAATTGAATAAACAACAATAACAAAAAATATCGACAAGTTCGATACGAATAATTGGGGTCATACATCATTAAATGAATCGATAGAAGAATTTACTAGCAACATGATTAACAACAACTGAGGATATACGACAAAACAAGGATATAGTCAAGTGCTAATCATTTAATAAATTTCTCCAACATCTAGAAAAGTTGGACTAAATTAAGTAAGTTAAGTGGTTCAAAATGAACATTTGTAAGATAGGTCCATGATAATTAATTGTAAATCAATTTGAAGAAAACATCCCTTAAAGAGGGTCCATCGGGTAAAATATGCTAAGATCAGAAATTATGCTAAAAGGTTTTTATAAGAATTTAAAATCTTGGATTCCCTCTGATTAGAACGTTTCTTAAACATTTTTGAGGAAAATAAAAGAAATGACACTCCGCTGAGGAATCCAATAACATACCATGTATTAAAGTTTTAATGAAGGAAAGGTTATTTGTAAGATCATTTGAAAATTTGCACTTGAGCTATAGGTGGAAATATAAACATTTGCACGTCATTTGAAAAAGGACGTCAATTTGTAAGCATAATTTGACCGACACATTTGATATATAAATAGAACATAATTGTATCACTTGAACAATAAGTGAGGAGCGATAACACTTGCCTCGACACACGAAGTTCTCGATCCGTTGCTCCACTTCACGTCTGTCTCTACTTCTTTACACAATGGCCTCTACTCGGCTCTACTTCCATCTTTCCTTCATAATTTGTCAATCTTCATGTCAATACACTCGTCGACTTCGATAAATATCTTCCTGCTCTAAATTCGATTTACCCTGCACTGCTCTTGGCCGGGTCTCCTACTCGTTCCTTTACAAGGTAAAGTACTATTTCAGTACCAAACCAACCAAACCTTACTGATTGCTATATTCTACCCTTACGCGTCCTATAACGCTTTACACATAACACATATATCACATAGTGATCATATCCTCAAAATAATTTAGTACAATTAGATAAATCACATAAGCACGTAGCACATATTATCAACTTACACCTATATCTTATAACACTCATATAACATCGACATTCAAGTAGTTCTTATTACAATATTATAAGAATTATAAAATAATTCTAACAAAATTTAGACAGCACCTCCTTTACACGGATACACATACACTTCCCGTCGGAACATAACCGACACACCAACAACATTTATTGCATATAAAACTTAATTACCACCAATCCATAATCTTGGATACTACTAATTCACAATATACTTCACAAATTATAACTCAGATACATCACTGGTCATCAGAGAGTCTCATATAATTTCATAATTCAATCTGAGTTCACATACAACATTTATTTTCTAAATCAATCTATAGTCTAAAATTAGCATTTTTATTAATAAAACATGTATACTTCCAAGTACAACCTAAAATTACAATTAATCACTATTATACCAATAATATACTCCAATTACCGAACAATAATAGATTTGAAACCATCATTTTCATTTCACTACAACACAGCAACAACCATTCAGCACTTACACAATCGACAATCAGACTCAGCTTGGCAGTCACACCCATACCCAATGTGCATACACACGTCGCTGAATTACACAGCCACATCCTCCTTCCCCTTTCTCCCTTTTTAACCCCTCCGATAAATTGCACAACACAGACATGTCTTCCCCAGTTCCTATCCCTCCATGTCTCCCTCTTACCCTATGTTGTCTCCTCCCTTATTCGAACAACACAACACAACACGGTTGAACCTTACAGCCATAGTACAGTTGAACCAGCACAACAACAATATACTTACTTGACACATCACGCCCTTCTCCTCCCTCCCGCCCTTACTCCAAGGCACACACACAGCCCCTCACTACCTCCCCTTCTTAACGCATATATACCCACAACACAAACCACAAAGACGCAAACATAGCCCCCTGTTGAAACTCAGCACTTAACCAGGCGAGTTGACTCAGCACAAACAAATCTAAATCACTGCAACCCAGAAAACAAAATGCCCAGCCACAAACCCAGCTCGGAAACCGACTCAAACCCAGAGAAATATGAGATTTGGACACACAAAAACTCAACCCAATTACACACACACTCACGCACACGATTTATACATACACAGCCCTCGCGCACACTCATATACACCATATATACACATACGGTCATCACAGAACACACCCATATATGCCTAACTGTTGGGCGAAATGAAAAGGGGTGAAAGAAAGAGATATTTGAGGGATTAATCGAGAGAGAGATTAAGGAGATTAGAAATACAGTAGAGATTTTCAGAGAGAGATATGAGAGCTTGAGAGATTAGAGTGAAAGAACCTGCAAGAATTATCCAGAGACTGCCGGGTATCAAGATAAAAAAAATAAGGGCCTTTTAGAATTTTAAAAATTCTGAAAAATCTAGTTTAAACAATTAATCACCCTTTTAAAATTCGATACAAAATAGAAAATCGTGTGGGAAAATAAACTTTTCATTTTTAAAATAAAGAGTGTAAAATTACGAACGCCCACATATTTTTAAAATATTTTTAGGATAAAAAATGAATTAAATATGGATTTTACACATTTTGACCATTTAAAGGCAACATAACTCTCAAAATCATTTTAAAATACTTAAACATCTAAAATAATTCTTCCGACAATTTTAAAAACTAAATAAATATACAAAGACAATATTACAAAAGATTTCATGATTTCAAAAACTCCGATGATTTTATAAAAATCTCAGAAGATCAATAATGCATGATTTAAATAGATTTTAATCATCAAAAATAAAAATAAAATTACACGGACTTACACGGCTCACATAAATCATCATATAAACATATAAACACGGTATCACATATAATTGACATTCTTAACAATTTTCACATAATATATTCCCCATTTAATATTAAACAAACATTTATAAATACGCGAATTTTCTAAGGCGTTATATCCTTCCCCCCTTAATAGGATTCTGTCCTCAGAATCAATCCTAGGAAACAAATGACGGTACTTTCAAACATTCGCTCCAATTTCCTCAATTTGGGTCCTCAACTGTAGGACTTCTCCAAATCAACTCATCCATCAATAAGCTCATCATGTAAGCCCTCAAACTCCAAGATAAACTTAAACCTTACCCTTACAAATTCCGTTAATTCGAAACGTTTACTACTCTTAGACGAATGCCTGATCTATAGAAAATCGGGCATGACCTTTTCGTATAATGGACTATGCCCTGCGTAATCACTTCAAATACCAACTCAATCATCCACATACAATTCATTTCCATTTATTCACCATCTTAATTTAATCATATACAATGCTAATATGAAATCTGCCTTGACTTGCAGTAAACAGGTAAATAAACAAATCTGCCTTAACTTTGATACAACCCACTACAAGAAAAAATCTTGATTAACTGCCTGTAATATCAATTATTCGGGGTCACAACCCCCCCTCAATACCAATCACAAAACGCTTCCACTCCAACAATTTCCATCTAACTTTAACTTTAATTAATCATGAAATTTGACTTAAGATACGTCAACTCAATTACACGTCTTCAACATATAACTCACGATCTTAGAAAATCCTCTAAACTATACTTATTCCGCGTCTTCTGAAATCAATTTCTGAAACATAACTCTACTCTCTCAACGAATTCTATCGAACTTGACTCTACGCGTTATAACTCCAACGCTTTACACTACACAATTTAACCACAGAAATTGCGGCATCTATTCATTGCTCACATTTCGAGATATTACGAAATAAAGTACACATTCACCATTTATCCATCTGACTGTTCAATTCCTCTCCTGTCAACTCATTCACATTCTGGTTCATCACCTCATCTCAGTACTTCTTAATTCTCTAATAATTCAGGCTGAAATGCCACGGTATCGATCACCTTTGTTGTATACTAGGCATTCGAAATTCCACATCCGACTTCTTAACTCTAGGCGAAAACCATCACGGTCAATTCCAACTTATGTGTCAATACTTCTGCTTACGAATATCAACATGCACTTTTTATGTTATGACCATAAACAATCTCATCCTTTTCTACGAAACAACACAGTAATTCACAAAGTCCCCTTGCTCTTCTAACTTCATTATCACTGGAGTGATTATTAATCCTCTACAGCTCTTAGAATCTCTTTTCACGTCTATCTGTTTTTTCACCTTTTTTTTTCTACTGGGGAACTTACCTAATGCTGAGGTTATCCAGATAAAAGCCTTCAATAACCTTTAGTAGTTCCCGTTTCATCATTTAAAACTTCCGACCTCTGCTAGCATTATGGGCCTTTCTCAATTCATTACTGTTTCATCTTCACAAAATTCACTTTGATTCTTTCATTACTAACCACATGTCTTAAAATTTGATTTCTTTCCATCTAAAACTCATATTTAGAAATCTTGCGCATAATCTTCCTCTTGAGATACGATGAGTATTACTACTATTTTTCTTGCGAAGATCCTTTAATCAAATTGTTAACTCCAACATTTCCATTGATGTCATTCAATATTGAACTCCTTGAAACTAAGTCTATTTTTGGAAAATGAATAGCAAACAAACTCTTCATCCTTACCTGGCGACAATTTGGGTAATCCATCAAATTATACATTCGAAAATTTTTAATCACTAAAATTTGCTTCAATTTAACTGCTTTCTTCTTGATATTTCTTTCTGTGCAAAACAACTCCATAATCTTGGTATAATAATATTTTGGTATGCATGCTCGTTAAGGCTTCTTTATCCTCTTTCGGCCTCAAAACACCACTTTACATCCCTTGAAAATCATAATCTCACTTTCTTGCCCCCCCCAATTTGTTTGTACTTCGTAGTTAGCTACTCACTCCAATCTTGAATCGCACTTAACTCTTTTCACTACCATCACATTCAAATCCTTGATAACATCATTCATATTCATAATGAATTTCTAGCTTCCTATTAATTTATAGAAAACAGTTCTGTGACTCTCATCATAGGGTCCACTACTGATATGATACAATCTCTGGTAACACGTCTTATCTTTCCCCGCGTATGGCACACAACTTTTGATCTCTGATTCTGTCACTTATTACCACACTATTCTATCCGATTACACTTGCAACTTTCTGTATTACTAATTCTCATTATGTGGGCATCTACTGTGCCCCTGTTCTCCCTACTCTAACTCTTCTAAATTCTACATTCTTTCCTTAACCGAATTACACGGCTTCTGTTGAAACGCTTCTGAAACTTCATGGTTCAATGTCTTCCTCTTCTTCTCATATTATTCCATCTTGGTCGACTCTTTCTACTCTTAATAATCACGACTCTTCAAATTGAGTTCACACCAGTCATTAACTCCAACACAATCATCTTACTTCTTATTCAAATTTCATTAATTTCCTTCTGATAATTCTTACAAACAAATCTGTCCTGCTTCATTCTGCTTTTCTCAAATTATCCTTCCTAGGTTCAAAAACCTTATATCCACCAACGGGTTTCAAAATATTCAGAATCTTATAATATTCCATTTACTGCCTCCGAAATTAAACAGGTGTCCAAAACAATCTTTCATTAACACTAACTGTCACCTACCAAACATCTTCATCATCACTCTCTTTTCAGCCATTAACAAAATCTGTAATCTTGTGCCTTTGATACCTGCTCCTTTCTTTTTCTCAATTTTCCGTAATCTCGAATCTTGTGCATGTGTTTGTTGATCTAATATATAACCCAATTTGATATGTCATATCTGTTTTAACATCAACTTCTCAATCTTGCTCAACCAATTCTTCGTCAACTTAATCGCAACTTTGACCACTTAGGATGTCGTCGCGTCTATCTTCGCGGCTCTTAATAACTGGTAATCCAAAATAATCAAGATTTCTGACAAAGGAAGTCAATAGAATGAATAGATATTAGGTATGAATGTACACTGAATTTTGTTTGATAAAAACTTTTTGTGAAAGAATTTAACCGAGAGATCAATATGATCTTCAAACTGTTTTCAGGTTGTATTTGTCACTTAGGTCAACCGCCCTTGTACAAAAAGATGGTCAGTCTTTAGTACTTTCATGACAAACACAATCAGTGGCGTCCCACCAGACTTCTATCACAGAGATAAAATGTCCCTGAATCCCCTATATACATAGGTTGTTCATCTCAGTTTGAATAAAAAAAGATTAAATATTCAGGGAGAAAATGAAAAGAGTTCAAGAGTCTCAAATTTTTCAAGAATAGAGTTGGATCAAGTGTCCTTTAAAAATAAGGATATTTCTGAAAGAATAAGATTGAATTCAAGTGAATCTGATATACGAAACTCATCGTCAATAGAAGTATAGTCGATTAAACAAACGTTCAAGAAATTCATAATTATTCATAATCTCACTCTTGTCGGCTAAGCATTCATATACTTAGCTGCCAAATCCGGCCTGACAATAATGAGTTGAATAAATAAGAAAATCTCTATTCATTCTCCATTTTAACCGCCACTGCGCAACAGATGCTTCAGCGACAATATAAACCGTGAATTCTTTTACAACAATTCAGAGCAAGAACAAGAATCAATTCAACTGCCCAAATGGGGAATCAATTAAAAATTCAACCGAGATCAACGACTAGTAGCGTGTAGTTATGCCCACACTTTCAACTCATGCCAATAATCGCTTCCCACATCTTGTTTATAGTCTTTTCGTATTCTCTCTATAATGTTCACATCGTAGCTGGAGTCGTAGCAAAGTTCTGAATGGTACGCGAAAGTCTCGAGATAAAGTCCTCCAAATGGTAGCTCCCGTTGCTAACTTAACCTTGGCGGCTCCGGATTAGCTGTGTCTCGCTCGTCCACTAGTCTTCAAACGAATCGAACTCCTACTCGCGTGATATGTCGAAGGACAATACAACGTCACAATACTCGTCTGAATATCCTAAGGCGAACCTTATCCTATATCGTTCTACCTAACGCCCGCCTCACACACGTATACCAACCCATCCTAACCTGTTTCAGTGACCATAACCTGTAGCTCTGATACCAACTGTGGCATTCCCAAAATCCGGGGTACAGATTTGGGGCCACTAACCACAATCCACACAACACATACCCGGATATAAACATAATATAATAATAAAATACCCCTGATCCAAGACCGCTTACAGGTTATGGTATGAAACAAACTACCAAATTTAATTATTACAATCCAATCTCAGAATAACATTATTATACAAATTGATAACCACTAAGTTCGTCTACCGAACTAGTAAACTAACCTCTGACAAGCTCAAATCACAAACCGGCGAAACCAACAACTCGAACGTCACCTCTCGCTGTTGGAGCGGGAAAACTCATCAACCACAAGGTCCACTAATCTCCTCTATTAACTGAAGAAAAATAAACAACAAGCAAGAGTGAGCCAACAATGCTCAGCAAGTGTAAACAGTGATAGCAATATCAAGAATAATATAGGTTCTGATCATCAAGAATAATCATCATATGGTACGAAAGAAATTAGTCGAAGAAAACAAATATCGTAACTCCAAAATGAGTCAACAGGGCTCCGCTAGAATAAAATGCATCAACAAGGAGAACTGATAAAAGTTATGATAATCAAAGATAATCATCATAGGCTTCAAAGGAATCAGGCTTTAAAGCAACTCAACCTCAATATGTAGATTAGAATTAGATTTTTATATATTTTAAAAAAAACAATGGAGTTAGGCGGCTGATCAAACCCGCACTAACCCCGGACAATGCACACAACAAAGTCCCTCAAAATGGATCCACGGCACACATTGGCCTCAACTTTTGACCATTAAACTGGTCTCCCCAAAGGGACTCCTCTGACCATAAATATGGTCTCCCCGAAGGGACATCTATTGACCATTAATATGGTCTCCCCGAAGGGACATCTATTGACCATTAATATGGTCTCCCCGAAGAGACTCCTCTGAAAACATTCCAATTCTAAATCCAATGCACTAGGTGTCGGAACAATCGACAACCTCTGTCAATCAAACAATCTGGAAAACTCACGTTCCAGAACAACAACTCAAGATCCAAGAATCAATGAAGAATTCAAGATCAACATGTGTCGACAAGTTCGACACGATAATTGGGTAATAATTAAAGAATAATAACCTCAAAGGGTATCGATGAGTTCGATACAATAAATAGGTGACAATTGAATAAACAACAATAACAAAAAATATCGACAAGTTCGAATAGAATAATTGGGGTCATAACATCATTAAATGAATCGATAGAAGAATTTACTAGCAACATGATTAACAACAACTGAGGATATACGACAAAACAAGGATATAGTCAAGTGCTAATCATTTAATAAATTTCTCCAACATCTAGAAAAGTTTGGACTAAATTGAGTAAGTTAAGTGGTTCAAAATGAACATTTGTAAGATAGGTCCATGATAATTAATTGTAAATCAATTTGAAGAAAACATCCCTTAAAGAGGGTCCATCGGGTAAAATATGCTAAGATCAGAAATTATGCTAAAAGGTTTTTATAAGAATTTAAAATCTTGGATTCCCTCTGATTAGAACGTTTCTTAAACATTTATGAGGAAAATAAAAGAAATGACACTCCGCTGAGGAATCCAATAACATACCATGTATTAAAGTTTTATTGAAGGAAAGGTTATTTGTAAGATCATTTGAAAATTTACACTTGAGCTATAGGTGGAAGTATAAACATTTGCACGTCATTTGAAGAAGGACGTCAATTTGTAAGCATAATTTGACCGACACATTTGATATATAAATAGAACATAATTGCATCACTTGAACAATAAGTGAGGAGCGATAACACTTGCCTCGACACACGAAGTTCTTGATCCTAAAATCTCGATCCGTTGCTCCACTTCACGTCTGTCTCTACTTCTTTACACAATGGCCTCTTACTCGGCTCTACTTCCATCTTTCATTCATAATTTGTCAATCTTCATGTCAATACACTCGTCGACTTCGATAAATATCTTCCTGCTCTAAATTCCATTTACCCTGCACTGCTCTTGGTCGGGTCTCCTACTCGTTCCCATACAAGGTAAAGTACTATTTCAGTACCAAACCAACCAAACCTTACTGATTGCTATATTCTACCCTTACGCGTCCTATAACGCTTTACACATAACACACATATCACATAGTGATCATATCCTCAAAATAATTTAGTACAATTAGATAAATCACATACGTAGCACATATTATCAACTTACACCTATATCTTATAACACTCATATAACATCGACATTCAAGTAGTTCTTATTACAATATTATAAGAATTATAAAATAATTCTAACAAAATTTGGACAGCACCTCTTTTACACGGATACACTTCCCGTCGGAACATAACCGACACACCAACAACATTTATCGCATATAAAACTTAATTACCACCAATCCATAATCTTGGATACTACTAATTCACAATATACTTCACAAATTATAACTCAGATACATCACTGGTCATCAGAGAGTCTCATATAATTTCATAATTCAATCCGAGTTCACATACAACATTTATTTTCTAAATCAATCTATAGTCTAAAATTAGCATCTAATAAAACATGTATACTTCCAAGTACAACTACATTACAATTAATCACTATTATACCAATAATATACTCCAATTACCGAACAATAATAGATTTGAAACCATCATTTTCATTTCACTGCAACACAACAACAACCATTCAGCACTTACACAATCGACAATCACACTCAGCTTGGCAGTCACACCCATACCCAATGTGCATACACACTTCGCTGAATTACACAGCCACATCCTCCTTCCCCTTTCTCCCTTTTTAACCCCTCCGATAAATTGCACAACACAGACATGTCTTCCCCTGTTCCTATCCCTCCATGTCTCCCTCTTACCCTCTGTTGTCTCCTCCCTTCTTCGAACAACACAACACGGTTGAACCTTACAACCATAGTACAGTCGAACCAGCACAACAACAATATACTTACTTGACACATCACGCCCTTCTCCTCCCTCCCGCCCTTACTCCAAGGCACACACACAGCCCCTCACTACCTCCCCTTCTTAACGCATATATACCCACAACACAAACCACATAGACGCAAACATAGCCCCCTGTTGAAACTCAGCACTTAACCAGGCGAGTTGACTCAGCACAAACAAATCTAAATCACTGCAACTCAGAAAACAAAATGCCCAGCCACAAACCCAGCTCGGAAACCGACTCAAATGTTGGGGAATTGGGTGAAAACTTGGATTTTTCTGAAGTCGTGTGAACACTTTCATATTGAAGTTATTTGTGGTTCATCCAAATAATTCAATCGGATAAAGTCAGAAATTCTGCAAGAAGATAGAATGTATTTTGCTGTGTATTTCAAAATGAACCTGTGTGTAAAATGATCAATGCCACACCTATTTATAGATGTCAACAGATGTGTCTTTTGCCAATAGACACACCTCAAGATGTGTCTTTTCCCAATAGACACATCTCATTCCAACAGTCATGTCCAATACCAATAGACGCATCTCAAGATGTGTCTTTTCCCAACAGACACATCTCATTCTAACAGATGTGTTTGATACCAATAGACATGTCTCATAAGCAATAATTCTGAAATCATAACGAACTCGAACAGAGCATGCACTCCGCATTCTCCCGACTTGTTCGATGTAACATTACGATTACATTGATCAACTAGCCAATCCAATTACACTAAAATATCCAACAATCCTCCCCCATTTTAGCGTAATCCATGATTAACTTAAACAAAAATCACAACAAACAACAAACTTATGCATAAATGAAATATCGTGACGATTGAATTTTGCATTAGTATATTACACATTCCAAATATTCGAATATCAAGGTATCACCATGGATTGAACCTCTACTATTCATAGTGAATACATAAAGATAATATACACATAAATTTACATTCTCAAATGTTCTTACTTGACACCATATTTTACTAGCCTAGTGTCCTAATCCTTCACAAGCATATCAAAGCCAAGTCCAAGCTTCTTGAAGCGGCTAAACTTCATGCTCAAATAGGTAGTTCTTTTATTCTCGCACCTGCATATGCAATTTTTCAAAAGAACTATTAAGAAGATAAACTTCAACCTCCTTAACTTGCAGGTCTGAACACATACCTTGGGATGACAATACTAATGTGTTCCAATCTCTAGATGTTAAGCTTTCCACATTGAATTCAGCACCTAATGTCATATTATATGGGAATTGGGTATCTCAACATGAGAGGTTTTTGATGGACTTTAATCCCATCCCTACAGCCGGCTTGTGCACAAGATCTCTACTCAACCCTTTGGTTAGATGATCGGCTAAAGTATGTTGAGTTTTTTTAAACTCCACTGATATAACATCATGCGTGATAAGCTCACGAATCATGCTGTGTCTAACACCTAAGTGTCTAGACTTGCCTTTGAACACTTGTCTATAAGCATTAGCCAAGTCAGACTCACTATTAAATCTGATAGATATGGGTGATATCGGTTTAGGCCACAAAGGAATCTCATAAATTAGATTTCTTAGCCATTCAGCTTCTTTACCAGTCGCTGATAATGCCACAAATTCAGATTCCATCATTGAATCAGTAATGCAACTTTGTTTCTTCGATGCCCAAGAGATAGCACCTCCCCCAAGAAGGAATACCCATCCACTTGTGGAAGAATGATCTTCCTTATTGGAAATCCAACTTGCATCTGAATGACCTTCAATAACCGAAGGAAATCCAGTATATGTCAAACCATAATCCATGGTTCATTTCAAGTATTTGAACACTCGGCTTAAGGCTTGCCAATGATGTGAACTTGGCTTGCTAGTATACCTACTAAGCTTTCCAATAACATAGGCAATATCTGGCCTAGTGCTTATCATGGCATACATGAGACTACCAATAGCCCTTGAGTATTCAAGTTGAGATACTGCAACACCTGTATTAGGTAGGAGTTTAATACTAGGATCAAGAGGAGTGCTAACGGGAGAACAATCCTTAAAGTTAAATCTTTTCAGAATCTTCTCAATATAATGAGATTGAGAAATTGAAATACCATTGTTCTCACGCTTGATCCTTATACCAAGAATCACCTCAGCCTACCCCATGTCTTTCATATCAAAATTAGATGACAAAAACTTCTTGGTTTTATCCACTTGATTTTGGTCAGTACCAAAAATCAACATGTCATCCACATATAAACAAATTATAACTCCTTTACCAGAAGCATAAAATTTGCTATATACACACACTTGTCTGCTTGGTTGAGAAAATAACCGTTAGACAAGACCACAGTATCAAATTTATCATGCCAATCCTTCGGTGCTTGTTTCAGACCATAAATTGATTTCTTCAATTTACACACCTTGTTCTCACAACCAGGCATAACAAACCCTTCGGGTTGTTTCATATAAATCTCTTCATCTAATTCACCATTCAAGAATGCAGTTTTCACATCCATTTGGTGAATGACAAGGTTGTGTATAGCAGCAAGTGCTATTAACAACCTAATAGTGGAGGTTCTAGCAACAGGAGCATAAGTATCAAAATAATCAATCCATTCCTTTTGTCTAAAACCTTGGATTACCAATCTGGCTTTAAACTTATCTATGGTACCGTCCACCTTCATTTTCCTTTTGAAGAACCATCTGTTCCCCAATGCTTTACAGCCAGGGGGCAGATCACTCAATTCCCAAGTATTATTATTCATGATAGAATCCATTTCATCTTGGATAGCTTCTTTCCAGAATGCAACATCCCTAGATTTCATAGCTTCACTAAAAGTATTTGGATCCTCCTCAATAAGAAAACAATATTGGTATTGATATTCAATTTCATCTCTAGACCCTTCTACTAGATAAAGATGAAAGTCATCTCCAAAAGACTTTGCTTTTCTAGCTCTAGTGCTTCTCCTTGGTTCAGACGGTCCATTCACATCTTCAGTAGAAACTGAGTTCCTACTAGAAGAATTCTGAAGCATGTCCCTTGGTCTAGGTATAGATGTAAATCTGTTTTCATCAAATACAGCATCTCTTGACTCGATAATCGAGTTCACAGATACATAGTCATTAGATTCTAACACATAGAATCTATATGCTATGGAATTCTCAGCATAACCAACAAATATGCAATCTATACCTCGTTCACCCAAGTTTCTTCTTTTGGGTTCAGTGAGTCTTACAACTGCTCTACATCCCCAAACTCTCAGAAAACTCAATTTTGGTGACTCTTTATACCAAAGTTCATAAGGGGTAATCTTATTCCTCTTACTAGGAATTCGATTCAATATATGACAGGCTGTCAACATAGCCTCACCCCAAAATCCCTCACTCAAACCCGAGTAGGATAACAAGGAATTAACCATTTATTTCAAATTCCTATTCTTTCTCTCCGCCACACCATTTTGCTGTGGTGTATAAGGAGCCGTGGTTTGATGTATTATACCAATAGATTGAAAATAAACCGGATTATAATACTCACCTCCTCTATCAGTCCGTAGATTTTTAATCATGGTACTCTGATGTAGCTCTACTTCTTCTTTATAAATTTTAAAGAAGTCAAGAGCTTCATCCTTAGCATGCAATAAATATACATAGCAATATCTAGTAGCATCATCAATAAAAGTAACTACATACTTTTTATTTCCTAATGATGGTGTAGAATGGAAATCACACAAATCACTATGTATTAGTTCTAAAACATCAGACACCCTATTAACCTCCTTAAAGGGCTTTCTTGTTATCTTTGTTAACATGCATGTTTTGCATTTTTCATTATCTAAATCAATAGCAGGTATGAGACTCATTTTAGACATATCCTTTATTCTTTTATAATGTACATGTCCTAGTCTAGCATGCCATAATTCTGGTTTATTCAAATTATTGCTAGTACTAGTAGAAGCCATGCAAGCAGATTCATCAATAAATGGAGTATTTACATTCAACATAAACATACCATTACACAAATAGCCAAAGCCAACAAAAGAGCCATGTTTTGACAATATATATTTGTCACTTTCATAAACTTATTTATATCCACAATTGTTCAATACAACACCAGACAAGAGATTCTTCCGAATCTGAGGAACATACAACACTTTATTTAATAATATACATTTACCAGAAGTAAAAACTATCTTGACATTTCCTAGTCCTTTGATCGGTTTAGTTGCAACATTTCCCATCTTTAAGATAGATCCATCTTCGATTGGTTGAAAGTCTATGAACCAACGAAGATCTTTGCATACATGACTCGTTGCTCCTGAATCAATCCACCAAGCAACATTGTCATCCTGCACATAAAATGCCTCAGATATTAGTGATACATAATTCTGACCAGAATTATAATTTTGTATTAAAATCTGACCTTGTTGCTTTTCTGGATCCTTGGATCCACTTGGACCAGCATTTTGCTTTTCTTGCTTGCCTTTACCAACCCGACAATCCTTCTTGAAATGTCCAGGTTTGCCACACTTCCAACATGCCATCTTAGGCCTTTTGTTGGAAGAATTGTTGTTGTTTCCTTTAAACTTTCGTTTATCACCCTTGCCATACTTAGAATTCTTAGAAGATCCACCATCTTCAACCATATTCACAGAAGAGTTACCGACTTGGTTCTTGCCCTTAGGATTATTCTCAATTTCTTGAGTCCTCAAAGCCTCTTCAATTCTGAAGTGACTTCCAAGTTGAACCAGAGTCATATCATCTTTGTTATGTTTCAAGGAGTGTTTAAAATCCTTCCATGATGGTGGTAGTTTGTCTATAACACTAGAAACTGAGATAGATTCATCCATCTTCAGGTTGTGTTGGGCAAACTGACCCAGAATCCTTAACAATTCATTGTAATGTTCCATCACCTGTCTAGAATTGACCATTTTATAATTCATAAAATTACTAACCAGAAACTTCTTACTAGAAGCGTCTTCTGTCATGTACTTGGATACAAGAGAATCCCACAATTCTTTCGCTGACTCAACATTTTGATATACATCGAAAAGGGAATCAGACATACCGTTTAAGATGTGACCGCGACAGATGTAATCAGCGTTTTCCCATTTGCAACGCTTCCTTGTTTGTTCAGCGGTTTCATCCTCAACCACTTCTGGAATTGGGGTACTCAAAACATATACAACCTTCAGCGTCGTCAATAGAAAATGCATCTTCTTCTGCCATCTTCTAAAATCCTGACCCTCAAACTTGTCCAACTTTACAAACTTGCTTGTCATATATTTTGCAGATTCTGAGTTCGCCATCTTCAGAAAATAGTTAACTTCAATCTTTGTTGGGGAATTGGGTGAAAACTTGGATTTTTCTGAAGTCGTGTGAACACTTTCAGATTGAAGTTATTTGTGGTTCACCCAAATAATTCAATCGGATAAAGTCAGAAATTCTGCAAGAAAAGAGAATGTATTTTGCTGTGTATTTCAAAATGAACCTGTGTGTAAAATGATCAATGCCACACCTATTTATAGATGTCAACAGATGTGTCTTTTGCCAATAGACACAACTCAAGATGTGTCTTTTCCCAATAGACACATCTCATTCGAACAGTCATGTCCAATACCAATAGACACATCTCAAGATGTGTCTTTTCTCAACAGACACATCTCATTCTAACAGATGTGTTTGATACCAATAGACATGTCTCATAGGCAATAATTCTGAAATCATAACGAACTCGAACAGAGCATGCACTCCGCATTCTCCCGACTTGTTCGATGTAACATTACGATTACATTGATCAACTAGCCAATCCAATTACACTAAAATATCCACATCAAACCCAGAGGAATATGAGATTTGGACACACAAAAACGCAACCCAATTACACACACACTCACGCACACGATTTATACATACCCAGCCCTCGCGCACACTAATATACACCATATATACACATACGGTCATCACAGAACACACCCATATATGCCTAACTGTTGGGCGAAATAAAAAGGGGTGAAAGAAAGAGATATTTGAGGGATTAATCGAGAGAGAGATTAAGGAAATTAGAAATACAGTAGAGATTTTCAGAGAGAGATATGAGAGCTTGAGAGATTAGAGTGAAAGAACCTGCAAGAATTATCCAGAGACTGCTGGGTATCAAGATAAAAAAATAAGGGCCTTTTAGAATTTTAAAAATTCTGAAAAATCTAGTTTAAACAATTAATCACCCTTTTAAAATTCGATACAAAATAGAAAATCGTGTGGGAAAATAAACTTTTCATTTTTAAAATAAAGAGTGTAAAATTACGAACGCCCACATATTTTTAAAATATTTTTAGGATAAAAAATGAATTAAATATGGATTTTACACGTTTTGACCATTTAAAGGCAACATAACTCTCAAAATCATTTTAAAATACTTAAACACCTAAAATAATTCTTTCGACAATTTTAAAAACTAAATAAATATACAAAGACAATATTACAAAAGATTTCATGATTTCAAAAACTCCGATGATTTTATAAAAATCAAAGAAGATCAATAATGCATGATTTAAATAGATTTTAATCATCAAAAATAAAAATAAAATTACACGGACTTACACGGATCACATAAGTCATCATATAAACATATAAACATGGTATCACATATAACTGACATTCTTAACAATTTTCACATTATATATTCCCCATTTAATATTAAACAAGCATTTATAAATACGCGAATTTTCTAAGGCGTTATACCGCGATCACCCCTAATAATACATACTGTATATATATATATATATATATATATATATATATATATATATATATATATATATATATATATATATATATATATAATATGCCAATAATTTTGTGCAATCTATCATACTTGAAACTTCCAAATCAATGTTAGACATCAATGAACATAAACTATAATATTTACAATTAAATGGAGGGGAATTAAATGAGAGACTCTCTTTTCTAGGGGTGTAAATGAGCCGAGCCGAGCCGAACTCTAAAATGTTCATGTATCGTTTATTAAGAAATTATCGAACTCGAACTCGAGCTCGAACTTGAATCGAGCCAAAAAATATGTTTGAGCTCGGTTCGTTAAGATAAAATTTTGTTCGCGAACAGTTCACGAACACCTCACGAACCTGTCTCTTGAACTTACTCACGAACTTTTGCTTTCGAACAACTCATTAAGCTTGTTCACGAGCTTGTTCATGTAATTATGCTCACGAATAAGTCTTAAACATTGCTCACGAGCTCACTTACGAACAACTCATAAATCATAAATCATCAACCAATAATAATAAATCATCAACCAATAAAATTCTCACATTCCAATTCCAAAAAGCAAACAAAGTTTGATTTAAAAATAAAGGGCAAAGAAACGTAATTGTTAACGAGCTCAATTATCGAACTTATCCACGAACATGTTCATGAAGTATGTTCGCGAGCCTATTCACGAACTACGTTCACGAACACGTTAATCGAACTTTTTCACGAGCTATCGAGTCGAACTTTACCGTGAACAAGTTCAGCTCGTTTATAAATCGATCCTAAAAATCGTGTTCAAGATCGACTCGTTTATGAATCGAACCGAACCCGAACCGAGTTTTTTTCGAACCGAACACCGAGCCGTTCGCGAGTGTATCGGTTCATTTATAGCCCTACTCTTTTCCATATTCTTTTCCCCCTTTCTCTTCCCCTCTTCCTAACCCTAGCCGTCGTCCTTCAATTCTTGTTCCCCTTGCTTGTTCTTATCTTTTCTCTCCTTTACCTTCTTCTTCGTGTTTTCCCCTCACCATCTCTACCCTTCTTCCCCTGAATCCGAGGATTCAGATTGTGATTTTGTTTTGGCATCTATTGGTGGCGTATCCATAATTAGGAAAAGGGTTACTTGGATTTAGCTTTAGTTCAAAATAACTTGTAAGGATGATACGCCGTTGTAGGCGGCGCGTTACCTTTAAACGCTATCCGTATTGCCGTGGCTGTCAGAACACGATTCTGTTACTAGCGTGTTTGTCGATATACGTTTATGTCATTGGCGTTTCTAGTGATACGTTGTTTTCTATGGCGTGTCAGGTAGGCAGTTCGGGCCAGAAATCACGCCCATAGGTATTTTGGTATTCTTTCTTTGCTAAAGAGGTAGATTGGGCCAATACCGCAGTTTTGTTATTAAATATATCATACACAATTAATAGGATTAAAACATTTAGTTGTGTTAATAAAAGAAGAGATTTGAAAGTACAGATATACACTACAAGAAATTTCGCGTTCACCGACGGAAAATTCCGTCGCCAACATCCAAATTCCGTAGGCATTTCAAATTGCAACGGAATTCGCGACGGAAAATTCCGTAGCTATATCGGTTGTAGGCAAATGTTTGGCTACGGATAATATTCCGTCGGCAATTTACCAACGGATTTGCAACAGCTTGTCAACGGATTTACTACAGCTTTGACCATTTTACACCTACTACTTGCCAACGGAATTCCGTCGCAAATGTTGACAGATCTGTAACAGATTAATTAACAAGAATGCCTCCATCGCAAATCCGTGGGTGAAATATATTTGAATTAATTTATAAAATCAATATTTAATTGAAATTCATCATTATTCAATTTTTTTTCTTTTTGGCTTGCAATACCTGCTCTCTTCTAGTATATTGGAAAAAAATAGTGCTCAAAACATGTAGAAAATGTAGGTTACCAAAAGCAAAACATACATTCTTAACTTCAAATTAATGTTCAAAGGTCTGACACTATACATTCAAATTCAAGTAGAAATTTAACACAAAGTCTGGGATTCCCAACATAGCATCCTAATGATGGTTTGATATCATAGTTAAATAACAAGTTACAAGCCAAACAAGCTTCCTAGACTAAACAACCAAAGCAGCCATAGTGGAGCCAAAGCCTTAGTGAGCCAAATCCAATTTTCCTGCAAATCACCAAAAGTAAAACCAATTAACATATTTTTAATCAATTAAACCGGCATAACTAGAAATGCCAACACTGCTATGCAAGTCATTGACCAAAATTATTTTAACCTTCTCAATCACCACAAATGAGTCACAAAAGAGCTATATCATCAGATTATAGATGCAACACAAAAACACCAAAACTATAACATTATTCTTTATATGCGTACTAGATGAACAACCATCTAAATTACTAAAAATTTCAGCAAAAAATCTGATCACAGAATTGAAAACAACCCTGCTTTTTCTCGCCAAGAAACCATACCAATATAAAATCAAATACTCCAAAAAATTCCTTATTTATTACTACTACAACTACTAAAATAATTTGTGGTTGCATTGCCATAAACAGACCAGTCACAAAACAGACAAAGGCTCCCCAATCAATTCCTCCTATCAGCCACTATCACCACCACCCCACTTCATAATAAAACTTCACAAGTAACCAAAAAAAATTTCTTCACTAATACAATGAACAGAAAGTTGGTTCTAAGGTCTTCGCGCGACTAATAAACCACCAAGTCAAGGAAAAATTGCTGCATAGTGCATCTGATCCTTCCAAACCCGACAGATAAAATATTTTATAATGAGAAAAACTGTTGTATGAAATTTTTTTAGCACGAACATTGAATCTATAGCAAATACAAATATGACAATTAGATCAATTTTGTTTCATTTACTATTTTGACAAAAATTCTACAATCATCAATTACACTACATTTTTCATATATATAATATTAAAACATCAAACTAAATTGGTGTCTCTTCCAATGTTAAAATAGCCAGTCCAGTAGCATGAAATTATTAAAAAAATTGTTTCTTCCTAAAAATGTTGTCCAACTCCAAGAGAGTTGGTTTATACTTTATACGGGGTCACTACAATTGGCCAAGAAGAATACTGACTACCCATTTTTCCAAATGGTTGGAACCCATCAGCAGAAAGCCCCGAGCCTGACATTTCTTATCTCCGAAGAAAATGAGGGGTGTGCTCTGTCAAATTGTCGCCACTCCTCTGAATCTGAACAATGGCGCATCACATCGTCTTCCTGAACATGCTCAGCATGCCATCTCATATGAACTGCAGTCGCAGGTGATGCATATAACCTCTGTAATCTCGAGGCTAATGGAAAATAGATCATCCTTTTAACAGCCACTTTCTTCTTCTCTCTGGTGGATCTATCTACTCCAGTTTTGTATCTCGACTGTGAGCAAAATTTACACGTCTCCATATGAGTGTCTTCACCCCAGTATATCATACATCCATTAACACAACAATCAATTTTTATTGAAGGAAGACCCAATCCTTCAAAATGTTTTTTTGTATTGTAAAAGGTATCAAGAAATGAGTTATCTGGAGGCAAGACACTTTTGACGAACTGGGATGTCTGATCATAACATGCTTCTGACCAATGATGATCAGATTTCAAACTCAACATACGAGCCATGGCAGACAACTGAGAAGTTTCACAACCATCATACAACTCTTTCTCCGAAGAATGTAATATGTCATATATTTTTTGTGCTCCTTGATTCGGCATATCTTCGGAATGTGGATCAAAATTTGGACCAGCAGCATCCATCACCATATCATACATTAGGTTATTCCTATTTCCTTCTCCAAAATTATTAGAATGATTTGTCGAGGACTGTCCTACACTTTCTCTTGCAATGTCTCTCCATGTTGATTCCACTGATAATAATATTCAGCAAATCCTTTCTTCAACAAATGCAACTTTACTGTATCTGCATCCCAAAATCTTTTATGTTTGCACTTAGAACAAAGACATTGTATGTTAGTGCCATTCAAGGAAGATGGTTGAGATATAGCATGTTCCATAAATTCTTCTAACCCAGCAAGAAAATCATCATTTAGATTCTCCCCACCATCCTTTCTTTGATACATCCATGCCCGATTATTATTCATATTCATGCTAATAATAATCTACAATAAATATTAAATTTTACCAATATAAATTAGAAGAATATATATCACAATAGAGATAAAATTAACAATTAACATGATCAATCAAAAAATTATATAAATGAGCCAATCAATATAAACAAGATATTGTAAATCTCACCGTCTCTCCCTCTTTCTCGCATTCGGCCCCCCCATCTCTCTCTCGTCTCTACATCAACAACAACACAACCGACGAATAAAACCAACACCCACCCACAACGAAACACAAACAATCGATCCTACCAGTTTCAATAATGAAATCGGAAAAAGAGAAAAACAAATAAAAGAAAAAAAACAAACCACTTGATGTTTATACCTGGTTTGTATATATTTATATATCTAGGTTAGCTTCCTTTTCGATTTAAAGAAGACAATGGATGGTGACTTTTACAGGAAGAGGGAAGATTGGTTTTTCTTTTTATTTTATTTCGAATCCACAACCCAATGTTCTTCGTTTTGTTTCCTTTTTGTTCTCCCATGTGAATCCCATCGTTGAGCTATAGTTTGATTTGTTTTAGTACGTTTCTGAGTTTAAGTCAACTGGGTTATTTGAGTCGTTGGTTTTATTGTTCATGTTTGAGTCCGCTTGTATGTCTTCAGAGTCGCGAGTTATCGTTGCTGTGTTTTGATCTTCTGGGTTGTGCGTTTTGTGTTATAGTAGTAGTTGTTTGTGATTTTCTGATGGATTTGTGTTTTCATTTTTGGGTTATTGCTGCCGAGTTGGTCTTGTCTAATCAATGAGTCATCATTTTCGAGTCTGCTTGGTCATGCACTGTGTTGCGATTTGTTGTTCGTCCGTGTCCGATTGTTTCCTGTTTGTTTACCGAATTTTTGCTTTGCTGAGTTCTTTCTGAACGAGTTATGAGCTGGTTTTGAGCTGAGTTTGTGCTGCATGTTTCTGATTTTGTTTTGCCGTTCGTTGTTAATTCGCAATTTTCCAAGTTCGCGGGTTTTGATTATATTGTTTTTGTGTTATTCGATTCTGATTCCTGCGAATTGTGAGTTTGAATGTTCGTTGTTTCAGTTGTTACTAAGTCGCTGTTTTGACTGTTTGATGTTGTCAGTTGTCACTGGTTTCCATTGTTAATTTGCGTTGCTGTTGAGTTTGTGCGAGTAAACTTCTGTGTTATTGAGTTTGCTGAGTTTGTTTTTCGAAGTTGAGTTCTTGTCGAGTTCTGTATTGCGTTTTGCCGATTTACTGTTAAGACTGATTGATCAAATGGTGCTTTGGATGTAATTTAGCTTTGACTATATTTATTATTTTAAATGTAGTATTTATTTTTCAGTTTCATAAAATTGAATTTTAAATTTTTTGCTTTAATGACATCTTTTATTTCTTTCATTTATTAGTTTTAACTGATTTTATTTTTAGAATCTTAAATTAGTTATTAATTCCCCTAATTGTTGTTTTAACTTTTGAAATTTGAAATTTCTTAGAATAAGTGTTATAAATTTCTAATAAATGCTAATTGATACTTAATTAATTTATTTGATGACTAAAATCTTGGATCTTAAGTGATGTTTTAGTTTTTGTACCATTTTTTTGGTGGCCATGGTTGATGGCGTATATTATGGGCCTTAAAAAGGTTATTATATGTTTTGTACCATTTATGAGCGATCATGATTGATGGCTTATATTTGGGCGTTTTAAGTATTAATCAGTTTTGACGTTTCTAATCAAGGAAAATTGATATTTTATATGTCTAACCATAGGGGACCCTTTGGTTAGATATATAAAATTGTTCAACTTTACTGAGTATAATAATTATTTAAGGTATATTCAATTAATGGTTTTTAACATAGTTTTATCTGTTGTGTTGATATTTTCAGTTTTCGTGGGTGGAAAGAAATGTAAATAGAAGATGGATGATGTCAGAATTTTGGATTTTAGGGGAATCAACAAGATACCTATTCTGGTGGGAAGAAGTGTGAGAAGATGGATGAAGGCGGGTTTATGAATTTTCATAGTGGAAGAATCAAGCTGAAGAATTAAGAAGTTTCCAATCTTTTGTTTTTTAGATTTTTGTAAAATGATGTACTCATTTATTTAAGTAGGGCACTCTTTTTCCCCCCTGAGTTTTTGTCCCATAGGGTTTTACTCTTGCGGGGTTTTAACGAGGCCTTATTTGGTGGGTTTTCTATTCAGACATTAAAGTTATATTGTCTAAGCGTCCGGAAGCAACTTGCGTGCTTTTCGGTTAGATGATAAACTTTCTTGAATGAAAGAAACTCTTTCTCCGGTTATACGGATATTGTACTTTGATACAATTCATTAATTAAAAAGTTATTTCTGACAAAAAAAAAAAAAAATATAAACAAGATACACATAAGATATTTCACAAATAAGGCAATTAACATGAATAATTATCAAATATTAATTAACTAAAATTACCAAAATAAATAAACAATTAATTGAACATACATAAGTAACAATGTCAACATCTATATTCTACCATAAGTTAGCAAATTAATATCATAAACATACATGACATAAACAAATTAAGAAAGGAAAATATAAAGTAATGACATGTCAAATGAGCTAACCTTATATTTTGGAACAAGATAATGTATATTTGTGAATTTTTTGCCAAGCTACAAAGAAAAATTGGATGTTAAAAAGAGAAAGATATAGATATAAATGAGTAAGCAAAAGAGTGCAGAACGTTTGGAGGGGTAAATTAAACATGTTAGATTTAGCAACGGAATAGCCTCGGATCCACTTTAGCAACGGAATAGCGACGGAATTAAAGTACAAATGATTTACTTTTGCAACGGAATAACGACGGAATTAAAGTACTACCGATCTACTTTCACGACGGAATAGCTACGGACATAAGTAATACGGATCTATTTTAGTGACGGATCAGCAACGGAATTTGGCGCTAAGATGGACTAGTTAAATTGGCGCAAACAATTACTACGGATTATTTCCGTCGCTAAATTCCATCACAAATCCATTACAAAATGGCTGCTTTTTTTGGCGGACTGTTTTAGCGCCAAAAATTGCTACGTAATATTTCCGTAGGTAAATATCCATCGTAAATCCGTTGGTGTTCTCTTGTAAATAATGTTGACTTTTCCTAACTTGTTTTCTGTCGGGATTCCGTCGGGATTTTGACTACGGAAGTTGTTCTGTCGCGAATCCATAGCTATGTTACTACGGAATGGTTCCGTCGCTAAATTTCGTTGCGAAATACGCCATTTCTTGTAGTGATATATTGTATGTGTTCAAAAAAAAGATAGTTTATTGTATATGACGACATAAGATTTTATGATTGATCATTTGCAATGTAGACCAGCTAAAATAATCGAATTTTAAAAATAGGTTTAAATAATTTATATCTTATATATCAGTTAAAAAATTAATTAACTTTGTGTAAAAGAAACATACAATAGTTTCAAAATAAAAAAAAAACTTAATAGAGTGAATTAATTAAGATATATATTTGATTTAAAAGTAATTAAGTTTCAAATATAGTATCATGTCCTGTGCCAATTTTAGTTAACCGAAGTTGAAGTTGAATGTATTACCCCATAACCCATTAGTATTTGTCGTATTGGGATATCAGAGATGGAAAATGTAATATTTTTATGTAGACAAGTTTAGATGACTAGTTTGTCATAAAGGAAATTAAAAGGAAATCTTTCTTTGAATTTGATCCGGAGTGATTTATGAAAAATTGTTTTGAGCAGAAAAATCAGACTTGCCTAGAATTTGTTATGGGAGTTTGTGAGGTATTATTAACTGGTTGTATATGATGATTCATGTATATTTATATAGTACTGAAAGTTTTTGCAAAATTTTAAACTAAGGTTTTGTTGAAGAGTAAAAGGACATTTTCACCACTGTACTATTTACGGAATTGCAATTGCACTACAGTACTACAAACGGATTACTGTACTTTAACGTTTTTAACTGGTAAACATATGAACATACAAAGGTATGCTGTGGTAAGAAAAACAATAATAGACAGCAGAAGACTATAGTGAAAGTCAGATTATAGATGAGCACGGGCTCGATTAATTAGTTATACAGTAAGGAGCTATAGTTCCTAGTAAAACTGGACAGGTAATGAGCAGAGTATATATAGGTAGGTAAAAATTGTGCTGGGAAGGGGTAACAAGGTAATAAATAAATATTATTTCATTTATAATAACAACTAAAATTGAATCTTTTTTTGCTAAATATAAAAAATAGATCTTGACTTCCTCACTTTATTACACTGATTTTGATTAAGATACACAAGAGCAAGACCCAACTTGCACAAATACTGCCAATGGAATAACTAAGATATACAAGTTCTCTGATTGTTACCAAAGCTACACAGAGTTGAACCAAATCAAACAAAGCTAGGATGTCACAACATACAACCAAACAAATCTAACAAGTTTAACATCTAGACAGAGTTATACAGGGTAGATGAAAATGATCAGAGTTTAACAAATAAAATTAACAGATAAGACATCATCCATCCTAGTCTTAATCACTGGAACTCGAACAAGTAGTATAGGGACCTGATGTCCAGAATTCCTAGTCTTGTCGCTAGGAACCAGAGTCGAGGGAGGTGGCCAAACACCAGCAATTGAACAAGGTTTATTCTTTTGCCATTCGAATGCATCCTGGGCACCCTCATGCGCATCACAAACCCCTAGCAATTGAAACAATTTGCCATTCGGATGTTTATTAATGTAAATATTATTCTTCGATCAAATTAAAACATATCATTCTTAGATAAAATAAAATATTATTAAATATCGAATATGAAATTCACTTAATGATCTCTTGCCATTTAATATAAATAAACATATATATTTAACTAACAATTGAAGCCCCAAATACAGCTTCTATTAGGGGATCAATTCACCATTGTTTCTTCACAAGAACATGCCTTTGAGGACGGAATTTAATGTATTTGGTACCAGGGTTCATTCTTCTCCATTGCATACCTTTGACAGAAACCAATGTAGCCTGAACCCTCTCAGGCAAAGATGGAACGACGCACAAGTCTTTCGCTACAATTCTGTAAACGCGATCACTTATATCATCCTTTTGATAAACTAAGCATTCCTCCTCATCCACTTGATATATCCGAGGCATAACCATCTTCAACAGCGGGTTTTCTTTCAAAAAAGGCATAGGAATTAGAATTGTGTCAGTCCACTTATGTTTCTTGTAATCTTCCAACATCCAAACATTTAGTTTCTCTTCTAAAATGAATGTTAGTGATGGCTTGCCTCTCCATAACTGTAAACGAACCTCATGCCACTGGAAAAATAAGCTTTGGGGTGCATTGAGAGTTGTACATGTCTGATTTACTAGGTCAGCGCAAATTATCTTAGGGATGCTTAACTGACCTGTTTGTAAAGCAAGGATATAAAAGACGCCCTCACTCGACATACAATATCTGAAAAAATATCTCTGCTCCCTGCTGACATTGTCAAATTCTGAAATGTTTATGGTTCTCCAAGAGAGATCTGCATTAGGACACGAATCATTACTCTGACCTCCAAGATCAATAAGTTCCAATTTGTCATACTTGTTCTCCTTATCATGGTATACCGAAACCACATTATATGAACTCGTAGAAGAATTCAGGAAAACGAACATGGCTTGCACTGTGTCATGAGGACAGGGAAGATCAAGTACACACTTGGTTGTTGGATTACTTATTTGATATGTGACAGATGGCGTGGCATATAATCGCTTGGCAGAGGCAAATGTCAATTTTTGCACTAGTAAAAGCCCTCTAGGACTAGAATTACTTAGATACCTGATCTCTTCTTCAGTCCTGTCACTGTTACGAAGTTTTCTTCTACGATTAATGTTGCAAAACCTATGTCCATTACGTATCGCATGCATTTCCACAAATTGTTTGTTCTTAATTACATCATACCATATCTTGCATACAGATTTACATCTCAACAAAGACTTTACTCCCAACCAGCTCAAGATCTCATACCAGATTTCCTCTGGGAAAAAGAAGACAATTTGTGTAACCAGAGAACTCCGCTTCCTCATCTTCTCTACTTTATTGTTTTACCTACCAAGATTTAAAAATTTAATAACCACCGTATTTTCAAGCTTCAAACACAGCTGGAGACTTGTTATTTAAACAAAGATTACTTAACATAAGGTGTTAAGGAGGTTTTAATTTGATCATACTTAATCTTTACCATAATACACATGTCAACATAAAAAGCTATGCAGTGAATAGAAAAAAAAATTAGACAGTAGAAGATGGTAAAGTGCCCGAGTGCTTCAATAAATTCTAACATAAATGAACTATCAAACTATCAAGATTGATATCTATTATAATTCTACTACAGCTCACAATAATTTGACTGGTATTACGACCTTCAAAAGGGTATATAAGCAAACGGAATCAGGATTCAGAAATAGTCACCATAAATTAATAGATTGCATGCTAAAAATAATAATCAAAAGACCAAACACCATGACGGCATGATAAACCCTGGGATATGCTAGCAGCCGTAATCATATATTACGGTTGTCAAATAAATTTCAAAAATTCGATATGTGTCCAAAATATTTGTTGTCAATATGTTCTAGTTCTACAATATGTATCATTTGACTTAAACCGATAATATGTATCAGAGTGAAGGACATAATTCGCATGCACAAATTTAATAATAAACCATTATAAACGAACAATATATACATCCGTGTGTGTGAAGATTTATTTACCTCTTGTTTTGAATTGAAGATTTAAGCTGCAAAAATAGTTTAATATGGCACAGAACTATATATATGATTTTTTCGTATTGAAAAAGGTGTGTTTCAGGTTTAGAAGGAGTGTATTTTGAATTGAAATCTCAATTATAAAGTCATGAGAACATAAGG
Source organism: Kitagawia praeruptora (assembly GCA_037693485.1). Classification (NCBI taxonomy): domain Eukaryota; kingdom Viridiplantae; phylum Streptophyta; class Magnoliopsida; order Apiales; family Apiaceae; genus Kitagawia; species Kitagawia praeruptora. Next base: position 17,333,597 of record CM075349.1, read on the forward strand.
ACTCTATTATATTGATCGTCGGATTATAATTAACATAGTAATATACAGCATATAAAATTATATATTATATCTTCCGATTATTATTCCGATTATTAATGAGCCTATTTTCTTAAAATAAAACTATTTACATGTGATAACTTGAACATATCTTATGACCTACCTATCTCTCTATGTTATCTATCTATTCTATTATATTAAAGCCGAAACATTAAAAGTTTGGTTGGTTGGTACCTATTGAATTTACCTAATTACCCTTACTCAATTACAGATCTATTAACTAATCAATTTCCTTTTTCAGGTTACGCATATTATCTTTTCTATTTTCAAGAACTAAATAATTTTCTTTTCCAAGTAAAATATAATATCTTTTATATTTTATCTAACTAATTACTATTAACTAATCAATTACCTTTTTCAGTCAAAACACATTACCTTTTCTATTTTTTCTAACTAAAATATCTCTTTTTCCAATTATATCATGGACGGTTACCTTTTTCAGCAAAATACGTTACCTTTTTTCTTTCTTCTTACTAAAACCTCCATTTTTCTAATTTTATTACCGGCATTTTTATTTAATAAAAAATAATATTATAATACTAATAATTAACCAATTACCTTTTCAGCTAAAAATAACTTAATTATATATAATTATTATTAACTAATCAATTACCTTTTTCATTCAAAATACGTTACCTTTTCTCTTTTCTGTAACAGAAATCTCTCTTTTTCCAATTATATCATGGACGGTTACCTTTTTTCAGCAAAACATTTTACATTTTTTCTTTCTTCTTACTAAAACCTCCATTTTTCTAATTATATTACAGGCGTTTCTATTTAATACAAATAAAATAATAATATTATAATGCTAATAATTAACCGATTACCTTTTCAGCTAAAATATATCATCTTTTCTATTTTTTCTAATTACATTCCCTTTTTTCTAGAAATATAACGGGCGTTAATTTCTCATTTTCAAAAAATTATGGACAATTTTATTTCGTAAAATAACATAATTAAATTTTAATTACTATAAACTAATCAATTATTTTTTCACATAAATCATGCACGTTACTTTTCTATTTTCTCTAACTAAAATCTCTTTTTTTTTTCAATTATATCACGGACGGTTCTATTTAATAAAATAAACTAATAATATTATAATATTATTAATTAACCGATTATCTTTTTCAGCTAAAACATATCATCTTTTCTATATTTTCTAACTAAATTCCCTTTTATAATAGAAATACCACGGATAATATTATTTTCTCATTTTCTAAAAACGTTACGAGCAATTGTATTTAGTAAAATAACGTAATTAAATTATAATTACTATAAACTAATTAATTACCTTTTTCACTAGAACATATAACCTTTTTAATTTTCACTAAGTAAATTCTCTATTTTTCTAATCATACCACGGACATTCTATTTAATAAAATGAAGTAATAATTTTATAATTACTAATAATTAATTGATTATTCTTTTTAACTAAAACCTATCTTCTTTTCTATATTTTCTAAATAAATCCCTACTTTTCTAGAAATATCACGAATAACATTTATATACTTATTATCAAATCATCTCATATAAAAAAGTAAGCCTCCAAAATTCATGTTTTAAAAAAATTAATTTTAATTAATGAATTTTTTTTATATAATATAGAAAAAATCCGTGCATCGCACGGGTTTTAGGCTAGTACTATTATATAAATTCCGAAACATTAAAAGTTTGGTTCAACGGTACCTATTGAATTTACATAATTACCCTTACTCAATTACAGATCTACTAACTAATCAGTTTCCTTTTTCAGGTTACACATATTATCTTTTCTATTTTTAAGAAATAAATAATTTCCTTTTCCAGGTAAAATGCAATATCTTTTATATTTTATTTAACTAAAATTTCTCACTTATTAATCAATTTCCTTTTTCAGTTTAAACATATAACCTTTTCTATTTTTCAATAACTAAATAATTTCCTTTTTCATTTAAAATAGAATATCTTTTACCTTTTATTTAACTAAAATTTCTCCTTTTTAAAAACATTACGAGCAATTTTGTTTAATACAATAACATAATTATATATAATTACTATTAACTAATCAATTACCTTTTTCAGTCAAAACACGTTACCTTTTCTCTTTTCTCTAACTAAAATCTCTCTTTTTCCAATTATATCATGGACGGTTACCTTTTCACCAAAACACATTACCTTTTTTCTTTTTTCTTACTAAAACCTCCATTTTTCTAATTATATTACAGGCACTTCTATTTAATAAAAAAATTAAAAATATTATAATACTAATAATTAACCAATTACCTTTTCAACTAAAAAATAACATAATTATATATAATTATTATTAACTAATCAATTATTTTTTCAGTCAAAACACGTTACCTTTTCTCTTTTCTCTAACTAAAAATCTCTCTTTTTCCAATTATATCATGGACGGTTACCTTTTTTCAGCAAAACACGTTACCTTTTTTCTTTCTTCTTACTAAAACCTCCATTTTTCTAATTATATTATAAGCGTTTCTATATTATACAAATAAAATATTAATAATATAATACTAATAATTAACCGATTACCTGTTCAGCTAAAATATATCATCTTTTCTATTTTTTCTATCTACATTCCCTTTTTTTTCTAGAAATATAATGGGGCATTAATTTCTCATTTTCTAAAAACCATGAACAATTTTATTTCGTAAAATAACATAATTAAATTATAATTAATATAAACTAATAAATTATTTTTTTTCACATAAATCATGCACGTTAATTACCTTTCTATTTTCTCTAACTAAAATCTATTTTTTTCCAATTATATCACGGACGGTTTTTATTTAATAAAATAAACTAATAATATTATAATATTATTAATTAACCGATTACCTTTTTCAGCTAAAACATATCATCTTTTCTATATTTTCTAACTAAAATCTCTTTTATAATAGAAATACCACTGACAATATTATTTTCACATTTTCTAAAAACATTACGAGCAATTGTATTTAGTAAAATAACGTAATTCAATTATAATTACTATAAACTAATCAATTACCTTTTTCACCTAGAACATATAATCTTTTTAATTTTCACTAACTAAATTCTCTATTTTTCTAATTATACCACATGCATTCTATTTAATAAAATGAAGTAATAATTTTATAATTACTAATAATTAATTGATTATTCTTCTTTACTAAAACTTATCATCTTTTCTATCTATTCTATTATATTAAAGCCGAAACATTAAAAGTTTGGTTGGTTGGTTGGTTGGTTGGTACCTATTGAATTTACCTAATTACCCTTACTTAACTATTAACTAAATACATAATTTCCTTTTTCATATTAAACATATTACCTTTTCTATTTGTCACTAACTAATTAATTTCCCTTTCTTATAAACACTACAAGCAATTTTGAAAATAACATAATTATATTATAATTACTATTAACCAATCAATTACCTTTTTTAGCCAAAACATGTTACCTTTTCTCTATTCTATAGCTAAAATATCTCTTTAACTAAAATATTTTTTTGTTTACAAATATATCACGGGGTTCTATTTAATAAATAATAATATTATAATACTAATAATTATCAATTACCCTTTTCAACTAAAACATATCATCTTTTCCCTATTTTATAATTCAAATTCCTTTTTTCTAGAAATATCACGGGCAACATTAATTTCTCAATATCTAAAAACACTATGAACAATTTAATTTAGTCAAATAACATAAATTAAATTATAATTACTATAAACTAATTAATTACCTTTTCCACCTAAAACATGTTTCTTTTTTTATTTTCTCTAACTAACACCTCACTTTTTTCAGTTAAATCACGGCATTCTAAATTATAATTTTATAAGTACTTATAATTAAATGATTACCTTTTTGAATACCTTTTTCACCTAAAACGTATCATATTTTCCATATTTTATAATTCAAATTCCTTTTTTCTAGAAATATCATGGGCAACATTAATTTCTCGCAATCTAAAGACATTACGAACAATTTAATTTAGTGAAATAACATAAATTAAATTATAATTATTATAAACTAATCAATTACCTTTTTCACCTAAAACATGTCATCTTTTTAATTTTCACATTACATTTTCTATTTTCTCTAAATAAAATCAATCTTTTTTCAATTATATCACGGACGGTTCTATTTAATAAAATAAAATAACAATATTATAATGTTAATAATTAACCGATTAAGTTTAAGCTAAAATTTATCATCTTTTCTATATTTTCTAACTAAAATATCTCTATTCTTTAAAATATCACGGGCAACACTAATTTTTCCTTTTCTTAAAACTTTACGAGCAATTTTATTTAGAAAAATAACATAATTGAATTATAATTACTATAAACTAATAAATTACCTTTTTCACCTAAAACATGTTTCCTTTTTAATTTTCTATAACTAACACCTCACTTTTTCAGTTAAATCACAGCATTCTATTTAATAAAATAAAATTATAATTTTATAAGTACTTATAATTAACCGATTACCTTTTTGAACTAAGATGTATTATCTTTTCAATATTTTCTAACTAAAATCCCTCTTTTCATAGAAATATAACGGATAACATTTATAATTTTTTTTTGCTAATTAATATTTATATAATTATTATCAAATCATCTCATTTAAAAATTTAAACCTCCAAAATTCATATTTTTAAAAAAGTAAATCGAATTAATAAAGCATATCATATAATATTAAAAGAAATCCGTGCATCGCACGGGTTTTAAGCTTACTATTATATAAAAGCCGAAACATTAAAAGTTTTGGTACCTGTTTTTTGGTTCTTAGTGAATTTACTTATTTACCATTCATTAAAAAAAATATATTTAATATCTATACTATTAAAATAGTAAAATAAATTATAATATAAAATAATTAATGGTAATTACTAATTAGTCGAATGCCTTTTTTCACATTTACTTTTAGTTGAAGATATTACATTTTATAAACACCTAAAAAATTAATCGTATCATATCTTCCAATCATTAATATTTCCTTTCGAATTAAAACACGTTACCTTTTTGTTTTATAAGGAAACATTAGTATAATTCTTCATTAAAAAGAAAAATATATTCGATATTTATACTATTAAAACAGCTAAAATAAATAATAACATAAAATAATTAATGTTAATTAATCGATTGCCGTTTTCGCATTTACTTTAATTGAAGATATTACCTTTTATAAACAACTGAAAACATCAATCGTATCATATCTTTCAATCATTAATATTTCTTTTCGTATTAAAACACATTACCTTTTTTATTTAAAACTAATATTATCACACCATATTTTTCAATTATTTAATAAAATATATTAAAAATCCCTATACATTATTTATAACAAGGAAACATTTGTATAATTCGTAAACATGAGTATATTAAATTATATTGAAATAAAATTAAAAAGTCATTCAAAATAATGATTACATAATTGTAATATTGAATAAAATTTATAAAATAATAAAATAAACACCATATCAATAAATTTTATTTATAACATAATAAAATTTTATTATAATTTTAAAAATTTATGTCTTCAAATCAGTAATATTTTCTCCTAATTTAAACACTTTGACTTTTAATTTAAAAAATAATCTTGCAATAATTAATATATACCCAAAAATATTACACTATATCTTCTAATCACTAACAAAATGTAATAGAAATCCGTATACTACGAATAATGACCGTTAGATTTTTAGTAAAAAAATCAGAATCGTTAGATATAATGATTAGATATATTATATGATTAAATTAATTTACTAAAATTTCAAGGTTTGAATTCCATCAACTACATATTTATTTTAAAATTTTATAATATAAGTTTTAAGCTATGCATATCATTAATTAATTTTTTATTAAATAATTTAAGTTAAAATTAAAATAAAATATTAATTATTATTATTTAAAAATGTAATGGTAATATAAAATAAAATTTATTGTATATCAAAAGAAATCCGTGCATCGCACGGGTTATAAGCTAGTCTATACTATTATATAAATTCTGAAACATTGAAAGTTTGGTTGGTTGGTTGGTTGGTACCCATTGAATTTACTTATTTACCCTTACTCAATTATGAATAAAATCCATCCTACTAATTAATCAATTTCCTTTTTCAAGTTAAGCATATTATCTTTTCTATTTTGCAATAACTAAGTAATTTCCCTTTTCAAGTAAAATACAATATCTTTTATATTTTATCTAACTAAAATTTCTCATTTTTTAATCAATTTCTTTTTCCAGGTTAAACATATTACCTTTTCTATTTTTCAATAACCTGTAAACATAAAATCTTATAAAATCTTTTACATTTTATCTAACTAAAATTTCTCCTTTATTAAAAACATTGCCACAATTTTATAATATCATGGACGATTACCTTTTTCAGCCAAAGCACGTTACCTTTTTTCTTTTCTCTTACTAAAACCTTCTTTTTTTCCAATTATATCACGGGCGTTTCTATTTATTAAAAATAAAATAATAATATTATAATACTAATAATTAACAAATTACCTTTTCAGTTACTAATTAATCAATTTCCTTTTTCAATTTAAACATATTATCTTTTCTATTTTGCAATAACTAGGTAATTTCCTTTTTCAGTTAAAATACAATATTTTTTATATTTTATCTAACTAAAATTTCTCATTTTTTTATCAATTTCCTTTTCCAAGTTAAACATATTACCTTTTCTATTTTTCAATAACCTGAAAATATAATATCTTTTATATTTTATCTAACAAAAATTTCTCCTTTATTAAAAACATTACGAGCAATTTTGTTTAGTTAAATAACATAATTATATTATAACGACTATTAACTAATCAATTACTTTTTTCAGCCAAAACACGTTACCTTTTCTCAAATTAAAATCTTTCTTTTTCCAATTATATAATATCATGGACGATTTTCTTTTCTTTTACTAAAACATCTTTTTTTCCAATTATATCACGGGCGTTTCTATTTAATAAAAATAAAATAATAATATTATAATACTAATAATTAAGCAATTACCTTTTCAACTAAAACGTATCTTATTTTCTATTTTTTCTAACTAAATTCCGCCTTTGTTTAGAAATATCACGATCAACATTAATTTTTCATATTTTCTAAAAAGTATGAGTAATTTTATTTAGTAAAATAACATAATTAAATTTAATTACTATGAACTAATCAATTACCTTTTTTACATAAATCATATCATCTTTTTAATTTTCACGTTAACTTTCTATTTTTATTTAACTAAAATATCTCTTTTCCGATTATATCACGGGCCGTCTATTTAATACAATAAACTTATAATATTAATAATTAACCGATTACCTTTTTCAGCTAAAACGTATCATCTTTTCTATATTTTCTAGCTAAAATCCCTCTTTTAATCGCAGACAATATTAATTTCTTTTTTTCTAATAATATTACGAACAATTATATTTAGTAAAATAACGTAATTAAATTATAATCAATATAAACTAATCAGTTACCTTTTTCACCTAAAACATGTTACCTTTTTTACTTTCTCTAACTAAATCCTCTCTTTTTCTAATCATATCACGGGCATTTTATTCAATAAAATTAAATAATACTTTTATAATTACTAATAATTAACCAGTTACCTTTTTCAACTAAAACTTATCATCTTTTCTAATTAAAATCCCTCCTAATCTAAGAAATATCACGGATAACATTTATATAATTATTATCAAATCATCTCATATAAAAATTTCAGCTTCTAAAATTTACGTTTTAAAAAAAATAATAATTTAAACTAACAAAAAAATTCATATAATATTTAAAAAAAAATCCGTGCATCGCACGGGTTTTAAGCTAGTATTATATAAATTCCGAAACATTAAAAGTTTGGTTCAACGGTACCTATTGAATTTACATAATTACCCTTACTCAATTACAGATCTACTAACTAATCAGTTTCCTTTTTCAGGTTACACATATTATCTTTTCTATTTTTAAGAAATAAATAATTTCCTTTTCCAGGTAAAATGCAATATCTTTTATATTTTATTTAACTAAAATTTCTCACTTATTAATCAATTTCCTTTTTCAGTTTAAACATATAACCTTTTCTATTTTTCAATAACTAAATAATTTCCTTTTTCATTTAAAATAGAAAATCTTTTACCTTTTATTTAACTAAAATTTCTCCTTTTTAAAAACATTACGAACAATTTTGTTTAATACAATAACATAATTATATATAATTACTATTAACTAATCAATTACCTTTTTCAGTCAAAACACGTTACCTTTTCTCTTTTCTCTAACTAAAATCTCTCTTTTTCCAATTATATCATGGACGGTTACCTTTTCACCAAAACACACTACCTTTTTTCTTTTTTCTTACTAAAACCTCCATTTTTCTAATTATATTACAGGCACTTCTATTTAATAAAAAAATTAAAAATATTATAATACTAATAATTAACCAATTACCTTTTCAACTAAAAAATAACATAATTATATATAATTATTATTAACTAATCAATTATTTTTTCAGTCAAAACACGTTACCTTTTCTCTTTTCTCTAACTAAAAATCTCTCTTTTTCCAATTATATCATGGACGGTTACCTTTTTTCAGCAAAACACGTTACCTTTTTTCTTTCTTCTTACTAAAACCTCCATTTTTCTAATTATATTACAAGCGTTTCTATATTATACAAATAAAATAATAATAATATAATACTAATAATTAACCGATTACCTGTTCAGCTAAAATATATCATCTTTTCTATTTTTTCTATCTACATTCCCTTTTTTTTCTAGAAATATAATGGGGCATTAATTTCTCATTTTCTAAAAACCATGAACAATTTTATTTCGTAAAATAACATAATTAAATTATAATTAATATAAACTAATAAATTATTTTTTTCACATAAATCATGCACGTTAATTACCTTTCTATTTTCTCTAACTAAAATCTATTTTTTTCCAATTATATCACGGACGGTTTTTATTTAATAAAATAAACTAATAATATTATAATATTATTAATTAACCGATTACCTTTTTCAGCTAAAACATATCATCTTTTCTATATTTTCTAACTAAAATCTCTTTTATAATAGAAATACCACTGACAATATTATTTTCACATTTTCTAAAAACATTACGAGCAATTGTATTTAGTAAAATAACGTAATTCAATTATAATTACTATAAACTAATCAATTACCTTTTTCACCTAGAACATATAATCTTTTTAATTTTCACTAACTAAATTCTCTATTTTTCTAATTATACCACATGCATTCTATTTAATAAAATGAAGTAATAATTTTATAATTACTAATAATTAATTGATTATTCTTCTTAACTAAAACTTATCATCTTTTCTATATTTTATAACTAAATCCCTCCTTTTCTACAAATATCACGAATAACATTTATATAATTATTAATAAAATATTGAAATTAAAATTAATAAAATATTGAAATTAAAAGCCGAAACATTAAAAGTTTGGTTGGTCGGTTGGTCGGTCGGTACGGTACCTGTTGATTTTACTTTTTTACCCTTACTCAATTACATATCTACTAACTAATCAATTACCTTTTTCAGGTTAAACATATTATCTTTTCTATTTTTCCAAGAACTAAATAATTTCCTTTTTCAGGTAAGATACAATATCTTTTATATTTTACCTAACTAAAATTTCTCCTTTATGAATCAATTTCCTTTTTCATGTTAAACATATTACCTTTTCTATTTTTCAATTACATATGTACTAACTAATCAATTTCCTTTTTCAGGTTAAACGTATTATCCTTTCTATTTTTTTAAGAACTAAATAATTTCTTTTTTCATGTAAAATACAATATCATTTATATTTTATCTAACTAAAATTTCTCTTTATGAATCAATTTCCTTTTTCAGGTTAAACATATTACCTTTTCTATTTTTTAATAATTAAATAATTTTCTTTTTCAAGTAAATTAGAATATCTTTTACATTGTATCTAACAAAAATTTCTCCTTTATAAAAACACTACGAACAATTTTATTTAATAAAATAACATAATTATATTATAATTACTATTAACTAATCAATTACCTTTTTCAGTCAAAACATGTTACCTTTTCTCTTTTCTCTAACTAAAATCTTTCTTTTTCCAATTATATCATGGACGGTTACCTTTTTCAGTCAAAACATGTTACCTAAACCTCCTTTTTCCAATTATATCACAAGCGTTTCTATTCAATAAAAATAAATAATAATATTATAATACTAATAATTAACCGATTACATTTTCAACTAAAATTTATCATCTTTTTTATTTTTTCTAATTAAATTCCTTTTTTTGTAGAAATATAACGGGCAACATTAATTTCTCATTTTATAAAAACTATGAGCAATTTTATTTAGTAAAATAACAGAATTAAATTATAATTATTATAAACTAATTAATTACCTTTTTTAGCTAAAACATATTACCTTTTTATTTTCTCTAACTAAATCCTCTCTTTTTCTAATCATATCACAGGCATTCTATTTAATAAAATGAAGTAATAATTTTATAATTACTAATAATTAATAGATTACCCTTTTCAACTAAAACCTATCATTTTTTCTATATTTTCAAACTAAAATCCCTCCTTTTCTAGAAATATCACGGATAACAATTATATAATTATTATCAAATTAATTTAAACTGATTTTTTTTTTTATAATATTAAAAAAATTCGTTCATCCTTTTTCAGGTAAAATACAATATCTTTTATATTTTATCTAACTAAAATTTCTCCTTTATGAATCAATTTCCCTTTTCATGTTAAACATATTACCTTTTCTATTTTTCAATTACATATCTACTAACTAATCAATTTCCTTTTTCAGGTTAAACGTATTATCTTTTCTATTTTTTCAAGAACTAAATAATTTCTTTTTTCATGTAAAATACAATATCTTTTATATTTTATCGAACTAAAATTTCTCCTTTATGAATCAATTTCCTTTTTCAGGTTAAACTTATTACTTTTTCTATTTTTTAATAATTAAATAATTTTCTTTTTCAAGTAAATTAGAATATCTTTTACATTGTATCTAACTAAAATTTCTCATTTATAAAAACACTACGAACAATTTTATTTAATAAAATAATATAATTATATTATAATTACTATTAACTAATCAATTATCTTTTTTCAGTCAAAACATGTTACCTTTTCTCTTTTCTCTAACTAAAATCTTTCTTTTTCCAATTATATCATGGACGGCTACCTTTTTCAGCCAAAACATGTTACCTAAACCTCCTTTTTCCAATTATATCACAAGCGTTTCTATTCAATAAAAATAAATAATAATATTATAATACTAATAATTAACCGATTACATTTTCAACTAAAATTTATCATTTTTTTTATTTTTTCTAATTAAATTCCTTTTTTTGTAGAAATATAACGGGCAACATTAATTTCTCATTTTCTAAAAACTATGAGCAATTTTATTTAGTAAAATAACAGAATTAAATTATAATTATTATAAACTAATTAATTACCTTTTTTAGCTAAAACATATTACCTTTTTATTTTCTCTAACTAAATCCTCTCTTTTTCTAATCAAATCACGGGCATTCTATTTAATAAAATGAAGTAATAATTTTATAATTACTAATAATTAATAGATTACCCTTTTCAACTAAAACCTATCATTTTTTCTATATTTTCAAACTGAAATCCCTCCTTTTCTAGAAATATCACGGATAACAATTATATAATTATTATCAAATTAATTTAAACTGATAATTTTTTTTTATAATATTAAAAAAATCCGTTCATCCTTTTTCAGGTTAAATACAATATCTTTTATATTTTATCTAACTAAAATTTCTCCTTTATGAATCAATTTCCCTTTTCATGTTAAACATATTACCTTTTCTATTTTTCAATTACATATCTACTAACTAATCAATTTCCTTTTTCAGGTTAAACGTATTATCTTTTCTATTTTTTCAAGAACTAAATAATTTCTTTTTTCATGTAAAATACAATATCTTTTATATTTTATCGAACTAAAATTTCTCCTTTATGAATTAATTTCCTTTTTCAGGTTAAACTTATTACCTTTTGTATTTTTTAATAATTAAATAATTTTCTTTTTCAAGTAAATTAGAATATCTTTTACATTTTATCTAACTAAAATTTCTCCTTTTTAAAAACACTACGAACAATTTTATTTAATAAAATAACATAATTATATTATAATTACTATTAACTAATCAATTATCTTTTTCGGTCAAAACACGTTACCTTTTCTCTTTTCCCTAACTAAAATTTTTCTTTTTCCAATTATATCATGGACGGTTACCTTTTTCAGCCAAAACATGTTACCTAAACCTCCTTTTTCCAATTATATCACAAGCGTTTCTATTCAATAAAAATAAATAATAATATTATAATACTAATAATTAACTGATTACATTTTCAACTAAAATTTATCATCTTTTTTATTTTTTCTAATTAAATTCCTTTTTTTGTAGAAATATAACGGGCAACATTAATTTCTCATTTTCTAAAAATTATGAGCAATTTTATTTAGTAGAATAACATAATTTAATTATAATTATTATAAACTAATTAATTACCCTTTTCACCTAAAACATATTACCTTTTTATTTTCTCTAACTAAATTCTCTCTTTTTCTAATCATATCACGAGCATTCTATTTAATAAAATGAAGTAATAATTTTATAATTACTAATAATTAATCGATTACTCTTTTCAACTAAAACCTATAATCTTTTCTATATTTTCAAACTGAAATCCCTCCTTTTCTAGAAATATCACGGATAACATTTATATAATTATTATCAAATTAATTTAAACTGATGATTTTTTTTATAATATTAAAAAAAATCCGTGCATCGCACGGGTTTTAGGCTAGTATTATAAAATAGCAAATATTAAAAATAATTTATGCATTATACGAAATTTAAGCTAGTAATATATTATAGATATAGTATATTATAGATAGTTACATGATTTTTTTACTCATTTGGGATGAGGGGAGTATATGATACATCGTTTAATAATGAAAAAATGTCAAAATTACCACAATTATTTACGGGTTAATTATCAAACTAGTCACTGATTGGAGCCAAATATATCAAGTAGGTCACTTATTGCAAAAGTGACTCATTTTAGTCACTTATTAGAAAATTTGTATCGGTCCGTTAATCGAATATTAATCGAAACTGTTTTGGAGATGTTATTGACCTCGAAATCATGAGTTTGAGTAACCAAACTGAATCCCACATGCTATACTACACAAAACCAACCTCAAATTCGTTGTTGGGTAAATTTTGCAAAAATATGTTCTTGAGCTGTTCTTTAGGATCAAAGCACTTTTGAAAGTGTTACTCAACTCCAATTTTGATGTTCTAGTAACCAACATGAATCCCACATGATGCTCTACACAAATCCATGCTCCGTTTCATTGTTGGATAACTTTTACAATTTTTGATTAATATTCGATATATTAACGGACCGATACAAATTTTCTAATAAGTGACTTAAATGAGTCACTTTTGCAATAAGTGACCTACTTGATACATTTGGCTCTAATCAGTGACTAGTTTGATAATTAATCCCAATTCTTAAATTTGGTGACCATAATACTAAACCTGGAAAGGCCAAAATTACCAGTGAGATACGCTTTCCTAGACTGGGTATTTCACAATACGATTTGAGGACTGGGTATCTCGAAATACGTTTTTGACGATCGACCTAATTTTTTTTTGAGATACACTTTCTAAGAGTCTAGGACCGGAAATCCTGAGATACGTTTTCTAAGAGCATCTCCAACCCTCCAAAACCCTTAGGTAAAATTGGATAATTGATACCATAAATAAAATTTATAGAGAATATGTAAAAAATTCTCCACTCCAACCACACATTACTCTTGTCTAAAAATTTAGCCAACCCCGTGATGTTGGCTGTATTTGTCGAACCTCTAGAGACCTGTAAGAAGATTCCACATCATCTATTACCATAATAAAATAATATATTCTATTTATAACAACTTGAAATAATAATAACATACCATTTTTAAAAAATAGCCAATCATTATAGCCAGTACCATCGGAGCACAACGCAGGTTCAGTAAATTTTACATAATTAGTATTTTATATCATTTTAGCCAACTAATTTAGCCAACACCATTGGAGATGCTCTAAGACTGGATATCTGCTATATACCCATTTCAAGACTGGATATATCACCCAATTTTTTTTCCTAAAAAAACGTATTTCTCCAAAAAAGTAAAAAAAAAACATTTTTTGAGATATCCAATCTAGAAATGGGTATCAGATAGGTAATAATGACCAAAAAATTAAGAAGTGGTATTCTTATTACTTAATCTAAAAAAAATGATATTTTTGACCAGGGTGTGGGCATGTATAAATGCTGATATAATATTTTACATAAATCTTTACATATATTGAAATAATTTTATAGTTAGAAATACTATAGAAGATAATATTTCGATATTATCTTATACTTGTATAGTAATTTTGTAATATTGCGTTTTAATGAACCAAATATTATATAATTGGAATAGGTTTCTCAAAATTCGGATAAATATTTATACCAAATAATAACATGATTATTTTTAATTAGTAAAATATAAATTTAGATTTTAATGATGTAAGTTGAAATTTATCAAATTGAATAATTGAATATAATATAAATAATTATTTTAGCATAATTGTTCGTGTACAACTTGAGTGTATGTACACTGATGTGATTTCAAATATTTTAAAAATAAATTTATAAAAAATTATCATATATGTAAGACTATCACTTGAGACATTAAAAATTTCTTAATTTTACGTAAAGGTCAACAATGCTCATTTTTTTCACACATATATATATTTTTAAATATTTTATATACTTTTAAAGTCAATTATATTTTTTTAGTCTAGTGCTTATAACGCAATATCTAAGATCCTATTTTAAAAATTAGGTAAATTGATGAATTTTTTATATTTATAATTCAGAATTGTTTTTTAACTCAAACTTAAATTTTGTTCCAAATTTTTTAATAATATGATTATATGATATTAATAACTTGTGCATCTATATAATATTTAAGATCAAAGTTTTTACTTTCGTCTTACCTTGATCTAAGTATCGATCTGTTATACCTCAATCATTATATACTTATTAAACGTTTAAATTTTAAAAACTCATTTTAACTCAAATTCAATTATTTTATATGTTTTTTTCTAAATTCACGTATTTTAAACAATATAATTTAATAATTTCATAGTAAACATTGATAATATTTGAATTGTCTATAATATATATGAATAAATATACTACTTAAAATACTAAAAAAAATATTTAAAATTAATGTATATGTGATAACTTTTAAAATATTTCGTTGTCCATATATTTAGAATTTTCTTTATCAAACTGAATTATATGGCATAATGTATCAATTTAATATATTATTATATAAAATCTATATTATGGTAATTTATAGTCGAGTAACAATTTGGCTGGTCGTTATTAAAAATTAGTGTAATTTATAATATTTATGATAAAAAAAACCGTATACATTTTCATATATTATTGCACATTAATCACGTTATCTTTTTTATATACAACATAAATCCTATTTTTAAAGTTTTCGTTATTTCTAAATAAACTCTATTATTTTTTTACAATATTTAAATATTTATCTTTTTTAGATCAATTATATTTTTAAATCGGTCAAAATTAAATGGTCGAGGGATCAAAAATCTCTAATTTAACTCAAATATTTAATTTTATATACCTAAAAATAATGTGATGTCATTATATATTATATATAATTTGATAAATAGAGTATAAGTATTTCTTAAAAAATAATGCTATTTTATTATTTGAATTATATGATATCTACATAGAGACTAACGTTAATAAATTCTTATTTTTTATCTAGACTTTGTTACATTTATGTATAATTTAATATTTAATTTTAAAAATAATATAAATCAACAATTTATTTACTCAAAAGTTATAAAGGAAAAAACAAAAAATAGGATGGTAAGAGAAAATGTGCTTTATTTAATAAGATTTTTATCCTAAACTCAAAATCAGTCTAAGAGGAAGGAAGAAGAGTCTGTATGTGTCTGTATGTATCTATGTTGGAGGCCGTGTGATAATAAGAGCCGTTACTTGTATGTATCTGACTATCTGTATGTGAACATATATAAAAAAAAACCAAACCAAACATACCCAGTATATCTCGCACAGAGCAAGGTCTGGGGAGGGTGAGATGTACGCAGACCATTCCCCTGCTATTTACGGCAGGGAGGCTGTTTCCGTGAAGACCCCCGGCTAAGTGCGCAAAAAGCCAAAAGTGTGTGCTAATCAAAATATCTAAGGATAAGCAACAGCTCCTCATCATACCTGAGCCCATGACTTTGCACGCATGGGACTTACCTGTCATGCGATTACTATTCCGCTCTGCACCGCATTCTGATCGACTGAGGTTCCTGACCAAGCTCCCTGTACCTATACAACTAGCAAACAGAAGACAATACAACACTAAAAAGGAGAACACGACATCCGCGCTTCTAGGATAAAGCTAACCGAGACAACCCAACTCTAAGGCTCTCAACCACCGATTCGCTCCCTAACAGAGAATCCACCACTCGGATCTGGCGCCTCCAGGCACACCTATCCGCGGTCAAATTCTCATTAAGGTTTAAGGCCTTCAAATCCAACCTAAGCTGCTCTTCCCACGACCTCCTAGGTCTGCCTCTCCTCCTCACCCCATTAACCAAAAGACTCTCAACCCTCCTCATTGGGGCTTCAGCCAGCCTCCTACGAACGTGACCGAACCATCTCAACCTCCCTTCCCTAACTTTCGAAGAGAAAGGAGGTACCTCAAGCTCGCTCCTAAAAACCATATTCGGGATTCTATCCAACATCGAGCGCCCACAGGACCACCGCAGCATCCTCATTTCAGCCGCTTCCATCTTATTCTCGAGGGCCTTCTTAGCCGCCCAACACTCTGAACCATACATCATCGCAGGACGAATTGCCGATCTATAGAATTTCCCTTTCAACTTTAGCGGGACTTTCTTGTCGCACATCACCCCTGAAGCTGCCCTCCACCTCAGCCACCCGGCCTTGATACGATGTGTGACATCATCTTCAATCTCACCTTGCTTCTGGATGATCGATCCCAAATACTTGAACTTCTCTGAACGGGGAATGATCTGATCTTCGATCCTAACCTCCACCCCTTCTTCGTTGGCCTCACCACTAAAGTTACACCAGAGATATTCGGTTTTTGACCGGC
This sequence comes from Kitagawia praeruptora, assembly GCA_037693485.1. NCBI lineage: Eukaryota > Viridiplantae > Streptophyta > Magnoliopsida > Apiales > Apiaceae > Kitagawia > Kitagawia praeruptora. The sequence continues at coordinate 17,350,958 of CM075349.1, forward strand.
TCACACGCAAGCCTTGGGGCTCCAAAGTTGATCTCCATAGCTCTAACTTCTCGTTCACCACCCCCCTTGACTCCGCCACTAACACGATATCGTCCGCAAAGAGCATGCACCATGGGACGTCGTCCTGAATCCCTCGCGACATGACGTCTAGGATAAGGGCGAAAAGGAGAACTAGCTAGGGAGTACATGTCACGGATCACCCCAACATACGATGGTGACACTCTCCTCTCCTCAAGGCTCTTCCAAATATCTTCCCGGGGGATGCTATCATATGCCTTCTCAAGATCAACGAACACCATATGGAGGTCTTTGCGACGTTCCCTAAACTTCTCCATAAGGCGTCTGATGAGATGAATGGCCTCAGTCGTCGATCTCCCAGGCATAAAACCAAATTGGTTCTCTGAGATTTCAACTTCTCTTCTGATCCGACATTCCACCACTCTCTCCCAAAGTTTCATAGTATGACTGAGTAATTTAATACCCCGATAGTTACTACAACTCTGGGCATCACCCTTATTCTTGAAGAAAGGGACAACAATACTACGTCTCCATTCATCTGGCATCTTAGCACCCAAGAGGAGAGCATTGAACAGATCAGCTAGCCATTGGACGCCAACCTCACCAAGACAAAGCCACACCTCGATAGGGATCTGATCCGGACCGACCGCTTTACCTCTAGCCATCTTTTGTAGGGTGCCCTTGACCTCCTCCGTGCTGATCCGATCACAGGGGTCGACAGAACGCACTGACGAAAGAGATACCTCTTGCTCCACACCGGTTCCACTCCTACCCTCATTGAAAAGATTATGAAAATACGATCTCCACCTCTCCTTAATAGCATTTTCATTCACTAACACTTGGCCTGAATCGTCCTTGACAAATTTAACAGAACCCAGGTCGCGCCGCCCTCTCTCCCTAGCTCTAGCTATTTTAAAGATAGTGTTCGCTCCTTCCTTAGTATCTAGGCGCTTGTATAACCCCTCATAGGCTTCGCATTTGGCTTTCGCCACCGCCTTTTTTGCCTCTCGTCTCGCCACCTTGTACGAATCCATCTTCAAGCTCCTCTCTACCCCTGCGTCTAACGACAAAAGCTCTTTAAAGAGCAAATGTTTAGCCTTTACTTTATTTTGGACCTCCTCGTTCCACCACCACGGCTCCTTTGGACCACTGGACTTGCCTGAGGAAACCCCCACCACCTTCTCGGCCACACGCCGAATAGCCTTTGCCATTTTGGTCCAACTAGCGTTAGCATCACCACCATGAGCAAAACAACCTTCGGTGAGCAGAGACTCCTTGAATTCGGCCGCCTTTTCGCTCTTCAAATCTTTCCAAAGGATTCTTGGTCTAAACTCTCTCGACCTACGAACCACTCGACCCCCCATGGAAAGATCCATGGCCAACAGACGGTGTTGGGATATGTTTGTATTATTGCTTTAGTTTGTGTATTGGGCCGGTAAAGCTAATTTAATGTTGTGGACTTGTGGTTAAATTTTTCATGATCCAAATCAATTAAGAAGTTGGATATTTTTAAAAGAGGATTTATAAAATCTTTCCATATTACAATTGCAGTTCAGTTTCTTCAATAAAATAAACAAATATTTATAAATAAAAGCATTTTTTGAATGATAATATAAAATTATTCAATCATGAAGAATATAATTGTTGTATAGATTATGAAATTATATATTATATTAACATTATTTATTTTTTTAGGACAAGATAAATATATATTTTTTATTTTTATTTTTATTTGTATTTTGCCGTATCCCCACGTATCCCAATATTTTTGAATTTGCCGAATTGCCAAATCCCCGTATCGCGCACTCCCGCACCTGCACCCGCACCCATGCTTCATAGGTAATTGGGTTATTGGGTTCTGTGTTTGACTTATCATTAACCTTTTCTTTGTCATCTCCGACATGCCTGCTCCTTGCTTTCCTTCTTCCACCATCTTTTATCTGTTTTCTGTATGTATAGATTGTATGTGATGTTTTTTCAATTGTAATTGATTGTAAGTATTGTTTGGATGTTTATTCCCCTGACTACTGGGTGACAGGTGATTCTATTTTTTTGTTTATATCAAAATATTTTTGTTTTAATATAGTTTATGTTTAATAATATTTTTACTAAATAATCTCCTTCTATATATAATAGCCCAACTAAGGACAATTTGAGACAAAAAATTGCATGTGAAGTTACCGAAACGCCCCTAATTTGCTGAAAATAACAAAAATACCACTTTTACTGTAGAACATGACCCTGTGAAGAAAAACGAACAATCACGGACATGGAAGCGGATTAATTTGACCGAGAAAAAGATTCAACAAAGCAAGAAGATGTCACACTACCAAAATAAAGCTAAAGAAAATACAGAGAAAGAAAGACAAGAAAGTAAGAAGAAAATAAAGTTTGATATCATTCCATAATAATCCCAACATACAGGGGGGTAGGTAGTATATAAAAGGGATGTTTGGACCACATGGTACAGGACACCTGTCCCAATCAAACATACCACTACCTTAATAGTTAATAAAACGATACTGACAAAATAACAACTCATAATCTTGTAAAACGACAGCGTTTAGTAGTTTAAATATCAAGCCTTCCCGCCAGATCATGACAATGCCTATCCCTTTTAAAAATTCTTGACCTCAAGAATACAGAATTCTGGAAACCTTGTCTTCAATTTCTTCCAATCCTCCCATGTAGCCTCTTCTTCACTACCTCCATCCCACTGCACCTTCACCATTACAGCTGGGAGGTTGCCTCTTTTGACCATCTTCCTATCCAGTATCTTGAGTGGTTTGTCTTCACCAGCTTCTACATCTTCCAGCCCTGGGGGATTCACCTGCACCACCATGTTATTCCCTACCTTCTTCTTAAGCTGTGATACATGAAAGGTGTGGTGTACCCTTGATCCTAGGGGCAGTGCTAACTGATAAGCCACCTTTCCAACTCTTCTGAGCACCCTATAGGGGCCAAAATATTTTGCAGCTAACTTCTGGTTGCTTCTCAATGCCATACTCACCTGCTTATAAGGCTGCAATTTAAGAAACACTTCATCACCTTCATTAAATTCTCTGTCAGTTCTTTTCTTGTCAGCATATAACTTCATTCTTTCCTGTGCTTTAGTGAGGTTGTCCTTCAGTATCCTGAGTGTGTTGAGCCTGTCTTTAGCAAATTGAGTCACCACTGGATCCTCACTTCTAGTAGCTTGATAGTTGATTGTTGGGGGAGCTTGATTGTACAAGGCCTGGTAAGGAGTCATGCCAGCAGAGTTATGAAAAGTGGTGTTGTACCACCATTCAGCCATGGGAATCCAATTAGCACATTCATTTGGCTTATGTCCAGTCATACATCTAAGGTACATCTCTATACATTGGTTCACCCTCTCTGTTTGTCCATCAGTTTGAGGGTGATAGGATGTACTGAGCTTGGGTTTGGTTCCCAATACCTTACAGAGTTCTTGCCAAAAAGAGCTAATGAAGATAGAATCTCTGTCAGTTATGATTGCTATAGGTACACCATGGAGTTTAACAACTTGGTTTAGGAATTCCTGAGCCACCTTTTGAGCATTGAAGGGATGTGAAAGTGAGATGAGATGACAGTACTTAGTAAGTCTGTCAACAATAACCAGAATAGAATCCTTGCCCTTGGACTTTGGCAACCCTTCCACAAAGTCCATTGAAATTTCCCTCCAAGCTTCTTCTAGAATAGGAATTGGCTGAAGTAATCCTGGACTAGGCACATGTTCCCCTTTATTTCTTTGACATACTTCATATTCCCTCACATATATGGTGAAGTCACTTCTAAGACCTGGCCAATAGAAGTAGAGTTCTGCTCTTTTTATTAAGGCAGTTATGCCAGAATGGCCACCCTCCACACTAGCATGTATATTAGAACAAATCTTGCTTTCTAAGCTGGTTTCCAGACCCCACATAGTATTTCCCTTTATACTTCAATTCACCATTGTGCAATTGAAAGTCATCATCCAAGGTGCCAGTTATGCTGAATTTAGAAAGCATTTCCTGTACTTGTATATCATTCTGTAGGCTCTCATGCAACTCTTCTTTCTAGGTGGGCATTACAGTGACTACAACTGCATTTTCAGCTTCATTTTCATGCACTCTAGATAGTGCATCTGCTGCCAGATTTTCTTTCCCCTTTTTTTAGGTCACTATGTAGTCATATCCTAGAAGTTTAGATAAACATCTCTGTTGAAGATTAGTAGTGATTTTCTGCTCCACAATGTACTTAATGGCTTGATGGTCAGTTCTGATGATGAATTGTTGACCAAGCAAGTAGGCTCTCCACTTTTGTATTGCCATTATTACTGCCAACATCTCCTTTTCATAGGTGGATAAGCCTAGATGTTTAGGGGTTAATGCCTTGCTCGGATAAGCTATAGGCCTTGAATCTTGCATAAGAACTACACCAATTCCCTTCATGCATGCATCAGTCTCAATCATAAAAGTTTTTGAGAAATCAGGTAGGGTCAGTACTGGTGTTTGTGTCATTAGTTGCTTCAAGTGTTGGAAGGCCTGCTCAGCTTCATCATTCCAGGTGTAGGTTCCCTTCTTTAACAATTGTGTTAGAGGTTTGCTAATAACACCATAGCCTTTGACAAATCTCCTATAGTAGCCAGTTAGCCCCAAGAATCCCCTTAATGCCCTCACAGTAGTTGGCCTTGGCCATTCAATCATGGACTTAATCTTTTGATAATCAGCAGCCACTCCATCACTAGATATCAAATGTCCCAAGTACTCCACCTTTCTACTAGCAAAATCACATTTGCTGAGCTTAACATAGAGCTTATTAGCTCTTAGAATGTCAAATACTTCCTTAAGGTGCTTCAAGTGCTCAGATTCATTTTTACTATATATCAAAATATCATCAAAGAAAACTAGAACAAACTTTCTGAGTTATAGCTGAAATACCTCATTCATAAGCCCTTGGAATGAAGCAGGGGCATTAGTTAGCCCAAAGGGCATGACCAAGAACTCAAAATGCCCTTGATGAGTCTTGAAGGCAGTTTTATAGATATCTTCTTCTCTGACCCTGATTTGATGATATCCACTCCTCAAGTCTAGTTTAGTAAACATTGTACTGCCCTTAAGCTCTGCCAGTAGCTCCTCTATCATAGGTATAGGATATTTATTTTTGATGGTGATGGTGTTGAGTGCCCTGTAATCAATTACCAATCTCCATGAACTGTCTTTCTTCCATACAAGAAATACTGGTGAAGCATAAGGTGAAGTACTGTTTCTTATGACTCCACTTTCCAACATTTCCTTAGTGATTTTCTCTATCTCCTCCTTTTGAAAGTAGGGGCATCTATAAGGTTGTGAATTAACTGGCTGTGCTCCTGGTTTGATGGCAATCTGATGGTTATGGCTTCTCCTTGGAGGCAATTCAGTTGGTATTTTGAAAATATCTTGATACTCAGAAATTAATTGCTGGACTTTTGTGGATGTGTTGACCTGGCCACTTGGCTCTACATTCTTCTCAACCACTTGCACCAGAAAATACACAGCTTCTTCACTATATTTGAACCCCTTGTCTACCTCTGGCACTGTTATCAACTTTGGAATTCTTTCATCTGATTTTAACACAATTCTTTCCTTAGCCCAATTGATGGTTATAGTTCCTTGAGAAAAGTCAAAGGTTACAGGACTCACACTACTCATCCATTGTACCCCCAGAACAATATATACCATCCCAGTGGTATGACATTCATACTTGTTGTAAACCTTCTATCAGCCATAAACCAATTCACCCTTTCCGCCTGACTACTGCAGTTCAACTGTTCTCCATTGGCTACTGTGACTTTGAATTCCTTGCACTCATCTATAGGCAGTTTCATCTGCTTCACCAAGGCTTGGGAGATGAAATTATGTGTGGATCCACTATCTATTAAAACCTTGAGAGTTTTATTCTTTAGCTTGCCAGCAATCCTTATAGTGTGATTTCCCCTTGCTCCAGTAATGGCATTTAGTGAAATGGTAGCATCTATAGTGTCACTTTCTGTACCATCTCCTTCCCAAATCAAAGCCAGCTCTTCATCACCACAAGCTTCTTCCTCATTCACAATCTCATCAAGAATAACATATAACTTTTTCTTAAGACATACATGACCAGGTGTAAACCTTTCATCACAATGAAAACAGAGTCCCCTCATTTTTTTGTCATTAATCTCAGCAATAGTCAATTTTATGTTCTCAATATTGGTTGCTTTCTCAGCTACCTTCCCATTCCAAGGTACACTATAAGGCTTGAATGGAGGGGTCCCTCCTTTTGGTGTAAAAGGAGCATACAAGCTCTTGCTATTGCTCTTGTACCTCTTATCCAACACATTCAAGAGGTATTCCTGGCCCCTTGCCATATTTCTGGCTTCTTGCAAGGTTCCTGGCCGGTTGTTATATAAGGACTGAGACAATTCCTCCTTATGACCACTGATAAAAGTATCAATATAGTATGACTCTCTCTGTGATCCTTCTTGGGCCATGACATGTCCTCTCAATTCATCAAACTGAGTGATATAGTCTTCCACTCTGCCCTTCTGTGTCAACTTATTAAATTGACCTACTAGGTTGTCATACCCCACTCTTGAGAACCTATTGTAAACCATATCAACAAATTCTGGCCATAACATTTGGGGTTTCTCCTCTTCTAACGACCTATACCAGACATCAGCCTCCCCCTCTAAGTACAGTGCAGCACATATAACTTTAGCTCTAGCATCAAGTGTAGGATTTAGTTGAAAATATTTTTCACATTTCCCTACCCAAGATCTAGGTTCCTTCCCATCAAACTTGGGAAACTCTACCTTAGGGGGTTTATAGTAACTGCCAGTGGTATTTCTATTAATTCCACCTTCATGAGGTGACCAAGTCTGATAGGATTGATGAGGGTTTATGTTATAAGTCTGTGTCTGAGGTTGTGGAGAGTAAAAGGTGGGTTGTGGCCTAGCAGAAGAATAGGAGGGTATAGATTGAAATGTGTTGTAGGGGGCAAGTAATAATTAGCATTTCCAACCAGTGGTATGGTAAGGTTTGATGTGTTTGGCACATGTTTTGTTTGGGTAAAAGAGGGTTTAGAGTAATATGGTTGGGTCACCTGGGGGTATGCATCTAACAGAGGGTTTGTTATTTTCTGGACATTAACATTATCAAAACCCACATTTACTCCTTGGTTAACAGAGGGAGAAACATTAAGGACTCTACCCTGTTCATCTACTATAATAGCATCATTAAGAGTACCAAATCTAGTAGGAGTTTGAGGTGAAGCAACAGATTTACCTAAGTCCTTAGATCTTGGTATATGCTGAGTTGTACTCCCTTCTCCCATCTCCATGGATCTGTTGGTGGTATCTCGTTTTAAGAAGGTCATCAGATCTTGAAAATCTTGCCTTAATCCCTTGTTTTCTGCAGCCATTTGTTGAACAGAAGCGTCGATGGAAGAGATTCTCTCCTTGTTTTCATCCAGAGATACTTTCAACCCTTCTACACCCATCTCCAAGGTGATGATGGCCTTCTCATGCTTCGACACAGTGTTTTTATCAGCCATAACTCCACAGCCGAGAGCTCGTAAGCTCTGATACCAAATGTCACACTACCAAAATAAAGCTAAAGAAAATTCAGAGAAAGAAAGACAAGAAAGTAAGAAGAAAATAAAGTTTGATATCATTCCATAATAATCCCAACATACAGGGGGTAGGTAGTATATAAAAGGGATGTTTGGACCACATGGTACAGGACACCTGTCCCAATCAAACATACCACTACCTTAACAGCTAATAAAACGATACTGACAAAATAACAACTCATAATCTTGTAAAACGAAGTGTTTAGTAATTTAAATATCAAGCCTTCCCGCCAGATCATGACAGAAGAAAATATCAAATCGCCTTCGGTGGTTGCTTCTGTCCCTTTGATTACAAAGAGGATGACCGAGATGAAGAAGCAATTCAAAGAATTGGGGTTTGAATTTGGGTTTGGAGGAGAGAGTTGAAGATTGTGTTTTAGTGAGAATAAGGTTACTTATAGATTTATAGGTGTGTGATTATCTGGTATTTTCTATTTTCTATTATGTTTGTAGTTGAACTCTATGTGTTTGGTGATATAATTAAGATGTTTGGATCATGTCATATATAACTGCTTCATGTGAAATTACCAGTATATGATTTTTGTTACGTTAATTTATTGCAAATTTGCTCTATGTGTTAGGTGTACTATGTGTATTTGATAACTCATTCAATGTTTGATTGCAGAGTTTGACCTAAAGCCCATATTTAGAATCATCATCTGTGTCTTCTGTGTAATGTGTACATACTAATAGTCATCCTTATATTAACCATACTCAATGTCTTAGTCTAATTAAATTACTCTCGACATTAATTAAATCCTTGACCATATCATGCTGAATCAGTAGTGATTATTTATAAGGATTGTTGTGCTAATAATATGAAGAATTGTCCAGGAAGATTGTCATCATGATTAATGGGTGGTATATATTAGTTATATTCAGTGCATCATTAGATACTAATTCCATATGCATGTGAAATTAGGCCTGATACAGCTCTTAACATTACAAGCATTTTCTACCCCATCAAATTTGCTAAACCTGGATTCATTAGATACAACAATGTCTTCAATTAAACTGAAATAGCTCGGAAGCACAGGATCATCAAAATCCAATATTTGACAAGAAAACTAATAAACAGGCACATACGTGGGCGTGACACTGTTCGATTATAATATTTCTCATATGTTTGTAATATATTGAGTTAACACAACTTTAGCATCTGATGGCTCTTATCTTTTGTTTAAGATGGTGATGTTGCTTATAACGTTATTGCATGTTTACTTGTGAACTAGGTTTTGAAAGAAAAAAATGTGTTCGATATCTTTTATCATTAGTTTTTTGGCAAATTTAGGGCTTAAAAGACTTGAAGGGTATACAAACTGATTTAGCAAAAAATTTAAAAAGCATACAAACTTACCACCCTTTCTCTGATGAATCATGTGCAATGGGTGTAAAAGTTGATACTATAGTATTATATCCCTAAAGTGCATCTTCACTGATCAACATTCTCACCAACCAATGTTTTGTTATGTTTTACTCTCTCCCAGGTCGGTTTAAATGGTTCGGTAGCTGTGGTCTTCTTGCAAACCTGATTCCTTCTGTCATATTAAAGTAGAGTAATCATTTTTTTCATGTAGCGATTGTTATTTAATTGTCTCTCTGTGTGTGGATCTTGACGATGATATATATTCTCAATTTCACATATATTGGACTGACCAAATTTATTTAGATTAATGTTAGTCATTGTTTAGATTTCAAATTAGCACTCTAAGCGATTAAAGGAACTAAAAGTAGTTATATATCATGTTTCACTAATTAACGGATATTCAGCATTATGATATGCGACCTGGAAAAGGTTTCAGCTAATAGACTAACTCTAAATTCAGCTAGCATAGCTAAGGATAGTATTGTTAAATTTGATGCACACTCTGGCAAAGGATCATTTAACTTTAGTACCAAGTCGAGGTATAGGGTAAATAGTTGACTTTTGAGTTCCTGGAGTCCATATGTTTAAATCAGTAATACAGTCGCGGTTCCTCCAAAATAAGTCGTGCCTTTAGCAAAGAAGAATTCTAAATAAAAACCCTAAGCTACTTGAATAAACTAAAAACACTAAGACCATCTCCAACCTAATTAACATCAAATTTGTAATTTTACACCATTTTGGTGTAAAATTTCTCTCCAAAAATTCCTCTCCAACCCAACACTAAAACTTACACCATTTTGGTGTCACGCCAAAATTTACACCAAATTTGGTGTTACACCAAATTTTTAGAGTTTTTGTTAATCTCAACTTTGCCCTTGTCGTCCTTCCCTAAAATAAATTTGTTTCATATGTATCCAACCAACTTTATTACTTTTGTACCTCACTTTTATACTTTAACAATAAAATAACTTAGATACTATAAAAATGGTGTAAATTTTAAAGTAAATGGGTTGGAGTTGAATTTGAAAATAGTGTAATTTTTACACCTTTATGGTGTAAAAATCACACCAAAATGATGTGATGAGTTGGAGATGCTATTAGAAAGGCTACATGTATCCCTTTGTCCGGAACACCTTCATTTACCTAGGATTTAGACTTTGATAAAGCTGTACGTGACCAACCCCTTAGAAATTTATACAAGCTTGGTCCCTCGCCTGATTTGAATGATATCGAACTCGAAGATAAAGTTTACATCAGAGATAACTAGAAGGACCAAAGAATAAGAAAAACAATGGGAAACCAATAATTGAAGTGTTTCAAATGTAGTGTAAAGTCACAATATTTATATATACTAGAAAAATGAATCTAGAGAGAGTCTGCTTTGAGAATGTGTAGCGACTCTAAAATTTATTCTACAACCAGAAAAGATTTTTAATTTTAACCAACTTAATCAGTTTGCACTGGCAAATATAAAAACAGTAATGCTGATTACTGTATAGTTTTGTTTTCTTGATCTTATTTACATCGGTAGTAACCTTTAAGATGTTGCTGTACATGTTACCATTTAGATGGAAAATAACTCGCAAGGTGACATCATTAGGAACCAACAGATGATGAATTAGTACAAATAACAATAATGAATGTTATCTATTTAAGCAAGAAATAGAATTTGGCCAATCCGCTCGTACCAAATTACTAATGAAAGTAAAAGAATATATAAAACTTTACTATTCTCACAAATCATGTAAAACCTTTTGAACTTGATCAAATAGGTTATGAAAAGTTACAAACTAACTTAATCATGAAAATATAGTAACATGAAAGGTTTCAAATTTGGATAATTGCTTTGATAACAAGTTCATTAGAGTTTAATTATATGTAATATGCAAGACCTATTATAAGAAACTAGGTACTTTGCAAGAGCATCTATAATACTTGCTATATATGCAAAGAGAGACCCAACATTAAATTTGTTGAGACTTTGTGACTTGTAAGCTGAGTTAATTTTAGATGGGCATTTTATTAAACTTTAATCCTTATATAGAGTCTCCCTCTAGGGAGAACCATCTTACGTGGAGAACCGTGGAGAACCACTTAAAATGCATTAAAATAATCCTTTATATAAGGCCCCAGGAGGGGCCCCTTCACATAAAAGTCTTATAATTCTACCCTCTATCCATTCATCAAAAAAAAAAATTTTAAAAAAAACTTTTAAAAAAATTTAAAAAAATGTTGCCACATCATCATTTTTTGAAATTTTTTTAAAAAACAAAATTTGTAATTTTTTTTTATAAATAGATAGAGTATAGAATTATAAGACTTTTTTGTGAAGATGCCCCTGCGGGACCCTTATATATAAAGCAATTATAATGTATTTTAAGTGGTTCTCCACAGTTCTCCACGTAAGATGGTTCTCCATGAAACAATGGCCTCCTTTTATATATTCACAATCTTTTAAGCTACATAGATTGTTCGATCAAGGGAGACTATAGTGACCATTTTTGAATGTTCAACCATAATGCTTAGTTCAATAACATCTACAAAAGAAAATATGGGTCGGTCTTTATTAGTTTTTGGATTCTCTCTATATTAAATGCTCGGGTTTACCTTGTACATGCAACTTAGAACATAATGTTAGTGTTTGAAGAATATTTTTTTTGTTTGCAAAATCTGATATAATATCTACGCATGTGAGAGCTGATTTACTTAAGAGAAAACAGCAACTGATGTTTGGACTACACAAAGAGCTGTTCGAGGAAAAAATGAAAAACATAGAAATTTTGTGGAAAGATATATTGTAGTGACGAAGGCAGAAGATCATGTTTTTTTTATCTCTCCGTACAAGGTACTTTGTTATGCAAGAGAGTTCATTGGTAGAAGTGCGGATATTGACGGTGCATGAGTGGATACACAGAGAAGGTGCATGGCGTGGCGTGCTACAAAAACATGTTATTCTCTGGTTAATTTTTGCTGACAAGAATATAGTTCCTCCTACAAAAACATGTTATTCATGAAATTTATATATAACAGTAATAGTAAATTAATCATCTAACATACAATATATATGTTTGTTAAGTACTCGGTACTCCTACAAAATTCTTATGGTTATGAATATATATATTCGTTAATTTAATCGTCAGTTGCCACTGTGTTGGTCAATCAACATGGCAGTAAAAAACAGCTTAGGATCACCATTACATATGAATGTGATAGTCAGGTGAAGTACATCTCATACATATCTTGGTTAACCAATAGGCTGCAGCAGAACTGGAAAGTTAAACCACATTGCATGGCCACTTCACCCCGACAATGAAGGCTTCTACTATATTGGCCTTTTCGACAATGCTTTATATGATCCAACAAATTCATTTCACCCATCTACCATTGTTAGAAAATGGAGTTTTTAGAGCATAAGTATTTTATGTTCTTGATGTTAATTCCGGATTTTAACGATTGGAAATTGTTCCTTGTTATGAGGACTTAAATTTTCATATAAGGGTCTAAGTAATTTTCTTAGTGAAACCCATAGAGAAATGGAGTTGAAGTTAGTAGCTTGAATAAGCTTGAAATGAGAATGTGTATTTGTCCCACATTGAAATGAATAAAGGGGTTGTTGGCTTTATATAGAATCACACACATGGGTAGTGTACAACTACTAAGGTGTATGATGGTGCATGGTGTTACTGTGTGCTCCACGCGCGCGCCGCCGCCGCCCGCCTCGCCACGTCTCGTCTCGACTCGACTCGACTCGACTCGACTCGGTTGAAGGGCGATTTGGGCGAATGTCTCGGCGTCTCGCGTACGCGAGGCGACCTGGGCGAGGGAGGGATTTTATTTCTGTGATTAAATAATATTTTAATTAGAATATATATATATATCATCTGGGATCAGTACTTGGAATAAATCAGTAATTGGTCAGACATCTAATACTGATGGGCCAAGTCCTGATGAAATCCTGAAGGTACTACCAGATCCTGATGCTGGATCAAATACTGACGGACGAAAAATCCTGATGGATCAGATCCTGATGTTGGGTCAGAATTTGATGATATATATATTCGTATAATTAAAATAAAAACTGATATGTGTGGATAAATATAACGTAACAGTTACGATTTATTAAATCAACCGTTTTGATTTTAATTAAATCAGCCGTTTCATTTTATTAAATGTAAATCGGCAGTTACAATATTAATTTATACTTAGGGTTTTCTGGCAACTGAGGTGCTAGTCGAAGTTGAGTATTCTGATTGCTGTGATCACTGTACTCGGAGCTGATTTGGGCGAATGTCTCGGCGTCTCGCGTACGCGAGGCGACCTGGGCGAGGGAGGGATTTTATTTCTGTGATTAAATAATATTTTAATTAGAATATATATATATATCATCTGGGATCAGTACTTGGAATAAATCAGTAACTGGTCAGACATCTAATACTGATGGGCCAAGTCCTGATGAAATCCTGAAGGTACTACCAGATCCTGATGCTGGATCAAATACTGACGGACGAAAAATCCTGATGGATCAGATCCTGATGTTGGGTCAGAATTTGATGATATATATATTCGTATAATTAAAATAAAAACTGATATGTGTGGATAAATATAACGTAACAGTTACGATTTATTAAATCAACCGTTTTGATTTTAATTAAATCAGCCGTTTCATTTTATTAAATGTAAATCGGCAGTTACAATATTAATTTATACTTAGGGTTTTCTGGCAACTGAGGTGCTAGTCGAAGTTGAGTATTCTGATTGCTGTGATCACTGTACTCGGAGCTGTTTTATCCTGGGAGAGGTGTTGCAAGCATCCCAACACAGTTGTAAGTGGGGGCAATTATCTCTTCAAGAGCAGTCAGGCTTTCTAGCAAATCCTGACGACTCAGCTGTTTGTTTTACTTGCTTTACATACTGATATAGCTATGGCTACTGGTATGTTTTCTGCCTTCTCTTTGTTCTATCAGTTACTGACATGCATGTGTTTTACCTTCATGTTTTGTTTCGCTAATTGTATGCTTGGCCTGGACTTGTTAAATACGATATATAACTGCCTCTATGTTGCTGTTTTAATCATAATTCCCAACATTCTTGAAGAGATAATTCGTTATATAGTATTTAGCATAATGGTTAACGATAGTGAGATTCCTGCTAGTGGTAGTTCGGTTGCATCTGTTGGGGTCATTGATTGGACCACTTACAGTTTTCCACAACCTGTTGAATTAACTGGCTTGCCAGAGAAATTCAATGGGGGCGTTGGCTTTTCTCGTTGGCAGAAAAGGATGAAGTTGTGGTTGACTGTAAAGGGTCTATGGCCTGTCGTGGAATATGAGAAGCCGGTTCTAGATCAAGAGAAGGCTGAATCAGTTAAGGGTTTTGCTAAGTGGGCTGAGAAGGATGGGGTTGCTAGGGCAGCAATTCTGGCTGCTCTAACCAACACATTGTTTGATGTGTACTCCTCTGATGCCTACACCGCAAAACTCTTATGGGAGAAGCTGGACCAGACACATAATACTGACTCACAAGGTCTGGAAAAGTATTCTGTGGCGAGGTTCCTTGATTTCAAGCTGGTGGACAATAAGTCCATGACTGAGCAAGTGCATGAATTTGAGATGATAGTGCATGCTTTGAAGGAGTCTGGAATGGACCTCCCCGAAAAGTTTAAGGTGATGAGTGTGATTGAAAAGCTCCCAAAGTCTTGGGAAGAGTTCTCTCTCTCCCTGAAAAGACAGAAAGGAGAGATCACCTGGACCAACCTTATGCTGGACATCTCGGTGCAAGAACAACACAAGTCCAAACAGGGACATGTGATGCCAACTGAGCATGGAAGTTCGAAGGTAAACGTAGCAACTGTAGGACAGAAAAGGAAGGCTGTCTCTAAGAAGGGTAATAGTAATAAACCTAAGAGTGACAAGGATAAGGCCAAGAAACCAAAGGCAAACAAACCATGTTGGTCTTGTGGGCAGGTTGGGCACTGGAGTAAGGACTGCCCTACTAAGAAAGCAAAGAAAGCCGAGGGTGTAGCTCAAGCGAATGCTGTGCTTGGAACCTCAAGTGGGCCTGTAGCGAACATGGTTGTTGGTGAGGCTTTGGCTTCTGAAACCAACGAAGACCGGTATGTTACCTACAACCCTGTACTATTTTCCACTTATCTGTCAAATGAATGGTTGATTGATACTGGAGCTAATGTGCATATTTGTGCTGACATTAGTTTATTTGTATCTTATCAACAGAGTCATAGCTTGACAGTGACGATGGGGAACGCAAGTGCTGCTCAAGTACATGGAATAGGAAACGTGGACTTGAAGTTTCCTTCGGGTCGTGTTCTATCCCTGACGAGAGTGCATCATGTTCCTGACATGCGTAGAAATATAATAAGTGGTAGCTGTTTAGTAGCTAATGGCTTTGAAGTCTCTCTCAAATGTAATAAAGTAGTTCTTATTCATACTGGTACATTTTTTGGCAAGGGTTACTTGTCGAATGGTTTATTTGTGATTAATGCTGAACCCGTTTTGGGTGGTTTGATTAATAATATTACTCCTTCTGTTAATTATGTTGAATCTTCTGATTTATGGCATGCTAGACTTGGTCACTTAAATTTTGGTGCTCTTAAAAATATGATGAACTTAGAGTTGATTCCAAGACATACCATAGAAAAGAATTCTAAATGTCAAGTATGTGTGTCTGCTAAACAAATAAGGAAACCTTTTCATAATATTGTTAGGGATTCAGACTTGTTAGATTTAGTGCACACTGATATTTGTGAATTTGGTGGTGTGTTGACTAAGGACCATTTTAGATACTTCATTACCTTTATAGATGATAGTAGTAGATACTGTTATGTTTATTTACTTAGACATAAGGATGAAGCACTTAGTAAATTCATTATATATAAAACTGAAGTAGAAAAACAAACTAGTAAGGTACTTAAACGGTTGAGATCTGATAGAGGTGGTGAGTATACGAGTAACGCTTTTAATGAATTTTGTGCAAGCAATGGTATAGTTCATGAAGTTACCCCACCATACACACCTGAGTCTAATGGGGTTGCTGAGCGAAAGAACAGAACATTTAAAGATATGATTAATAGTATGCTCATTAATTCTGGGTTGCCTAAATACATGTGGGGAGAAGCTCTGAATACGGCTTACCATATTCTGAATAGAGTTCCTCTGAAACACATGGATAAGACACCCTATGAGTTATGGAAGAGCAAGAAGACTAGTCTTAAGTATCTTCGTGTGTGGGGGTGCTTTGCTAAGGTACTTGTCCCTGAACACAAGAGAAAGAAACTAGGTCCGAAGACTGTTGATTGTATCTTTCTAGGCTATCTTGAGACCACTACAGCTATGAGATTTTTAGTATTAAAATCTGACATAGATGGTATAGTGGCAAACACGATAGTTGAGTTTCGTGATGCTACATTCTTTGAGGATGTCTACCCTATGAAGACTGGTATGCCTCAAGATACTTCTAATGAAGATCGTACTCACACATCAAGTTCTATTCCTGATCATGTGGAAAAGATGACAAATGTGGGGGCGGAACCTAGTAGTAGCTCTACTGCTAAGGAGGTAGAGGAACCACGAAGGAGTAAGCGTGCAAAGGTAGTCAAGGATTTTGGAAGTGATTTTATCACTTACAATGTCGAGGATGAACCTTTAACTTTCCGACAAGCTATGGATTCTTCAGAGTCTAGGCACTGGAAGGGCGCTGTAAAGAGTGAAATTGACTCTATTGTTTCTAACGGAACATGGGAGTTAGTTGATCTCCCTCCTGGGTGTTCTACTATCGGGTGCAGATGGATCTTTAAGAGGAAGTTGAACCCTGACGGCTCAATAGATAAGTACAAAGCTAGAC
This sequence comes from Kitagawia praeruptora, assembly GCA_037693485.1. Lineage (NCBI taxonomy): Eukaryota > Viridiplantae > Streptophyta > Magnoliopsida > Apiales > Apiaceae > Kitagawia > Kitagawia praeruptora. The sequence goes on from CM075349.1 coordinate 17,367,825, forward strand.
TGGTAGCTAAGGGTTTTAAGCAAATGGAGGGCATTGATTACTTTGATACATACTCTCCTGTAGCTAGGATGACAACAATCTGAATGCTTGTAGCATTGGCTTCCGTACATGGTCTTATCATCCATCAAATGGATGTAAAGACAGCTTTTCTTCATGGTGCACTTGAAGAAGAGATTTATATGGATCAGCCTGAGGGATTTGTTGCATCTGGTAACGAAAGGAAAGTATGTAAGTTGATCAAATCCATCTATGGCTTGAAACAAGCTCCTAGGGATTGGCATAAAAAGTTTGATGAAACTATAGTGCCGTTCAGTTATGATATTAATGATAGTGACAAGTGTGTCTACACCAAAGTTAAAGGTAGTGAGTGTGTCATCATGTGCCTATATGTAGATGACATATTACTGTTTGGAACCAATATTGAGATTATTAACGAGACAAAAGCTTTCTTGAAAAGGCATTTTGAAATGAAGGATATGGGTGAGGCTAGTGTGATTCTTGGTCTCAAACTGACACAGTCAGCTGAGGGAATAACTTTATCGCAGTCTCATTATATAGAGAAATCTATACTTGAGAAATATGGTTATTCACAGTGTAGAATCGCTAGTACACCCTATGATCCTAAAGTTGCCCTTGTTAAGAATGCTTCAGGAGTACCTGTGTCTCAGTTAAGGTATTCTCAGATTATAGGGAGTTTGCAGTATCTTGCTAACTGTACTAGACCAGATATTTCATACTCTGTGTCTAAGTTGGCTAGGTATACAAGCTGTCCAAACAGAACTCATTGGGATGCTCTTGATAGAGTACTTAGATATCTGAAAGGCACAATGTACCTTAGTTTACACTATAGGAGATTTCCTGGTGTGCTTGAAGGGTACAGTGATGCAAGTTGGATAGCTAAGAAGTCTGGTTCCAATGGAGTGACTGGATACGTGTTCACCTTAGCAGGGGGAGCAATATCCTGGAAGTCGACCAAACAGACTATAGTAACTCGGTCTACTTTTGAGGCTGAGTTATGTGCACTTGATGCCACGGGGACGGAGGCTGAATGGTTACACGGACTTATGTCCGCGATACCTGTAGTAAGCAGACCGCTTCCTGCGCTTGCTATTCATTGTGATAGTAAAACAACTATTGACAAGATTAGCAGTAAAAAGTATAATGCTAAAACAAAGAGGCACATCCAAGTTAGACTAAAGTCTATAAGGGGTTTAGTGTCTGATAGGATTATTGCTGTAGAGTTCATAGGAACTCAGAATAATATAGCTGATCCTTTAACTAAAGGACTGGAACCTGCAGTGGTCCTTAAGTCGAGGTTGGGGATGGGGCTGTCAACCCATCATAGTTCATCATCAGTGGGAACCCAATACACATGAGAGGAGATCCCTTGAAGTGTATTCAATGTGGTAATAACAAGCTGTAAGGATGAATTGGTAGTACCTTTGCTACATAGCTGATACTGATGTATCTGAGTCTATCCCCTGAAAACCTAGAAGGTACTGATACTGCTAGATAGCAAGAGTTATTATAACTCTGAATGGGGTCAAGTCTTTTGACGAGATGGTAGCAGTACATCTCTGGAGATGCCCAGCTAAGCGAATGTAATTGTGTGGTCGCAATTAGAGGAAAGGGTTATTCCTTGAAGCATTCGATGAACAGGATCGAGACAAGACCATTAATGTCTCAAAGCCGTAGATTGGCACCATAGCCTTTGACTTGTCGTCGTCTATGGAACATGATTACATCAAACGGATTAAGATTCAAGGTGAAACATTCCATCTGAATCCGGTAATCATTGAAGTAGGGGACTTAGGAGGGTTCAAACCCGGAAGGGTACCGACTCTGAAAAACAAGTCATGATGGAAAACCTGGAACATTTCTATATGGATTTGTGGGGGATTGTTAGAAAATGGAGTTTTTAGAGCATAAGTATTTTATGTTCTTGATGTTAATTCCGAATTTTAACGATTGGAAATTGTTCCTTGTTATGAGGACTTAAATTTTCATATAAGGGTCTAAGTAATTTTCTTAGTGAAACCCATAGAGAAATGGAGTTGAAGTTAGTAGCTTGAATAAGCTTGAAATGAGAATGTGTATTTGTCCCACATTGAAATGAATAAAGGGGGTTGTTGGCTTTATATAGAATCACACACATGGGTAGTGTACAACTACTAAGGTGTATGATGGTGCATGGTGTTACTGTGTGCTCCACGCGCACACACACACACACACGCGCGCGCCGCCGCCCGCCTCGCCACGTCACGTCTCGTCTCGACTCGACTCGGGTCGGCTCGGTCGAAGGGCGATTTGGGCGAATGTCTCGGCGTCTCGCGTACGCGAGGCGACCTGGGCGAGGGATTTTATTTCTGTGATTAAATAATATTTTAATTAGAATATATATATATATATATCATCTGGGATCAGTACTTGGAATAAATCAGTAACTGGTCAGACATCTAATACTGATGGGCCAAGTCCTGATGAAATCCTGAAGGTACTACCAGATCCTGATGCTGGATCAAATACTGATGGACCTCAAGTCCTGACGGTATCAGATCCTGATGAATGATCAAATACTGATGGACATCAGATCCTGACGGACGAAAAATCCTGATGGATCAGATCCTGATGTTGGGTCAGAATTTGATGATATATATATTCGTATAATTAAAATAAAAACTGATATGTGTGGATAAATATAACGTAACAGTTACGATTTATTAAATCAACCGTTTTGATTTTAATTAAATCAACCGTTTCATTTTATTAAATGTACTTCGGCAGTTACAATATTAATTGGGTGGCATCAGTTACGTTTGGTCTCTCCTATAAATAGAGACCTAAGCTACTGATTGTTATAGACTGGACACACTGAATATACAGACCACACCCTACATTCTCTTGTCTTCTCTACACTCTCTGTTCTCCTCCTGTTAAAGTATATTTTACTTAGGGTTTTCTGGCAACTGAGGTGCTAGTCGAAGTTGAGTATTCTGATTGCTGTGATCACTGTACTCGGAGCTGTTTTATCCTGGGAGAGGTGTTGCAAGCATCCCAACACAGTTGTAAGTGGGGGCAATTATCTCTTCAAGAGCAGTCAGGCTTTCTAGCAAATCCTGACGACTCAGCTGTTTGTTTTACTTGCTTTACATACTGATATAGCTATGGCTACTGGTATGTTTTCTGCCTTCTCTTTGTTCTATCAGTTACTGACATGCATGTGTTTTACCTTCATGTTTTGTTTCGCTAATTGTATGCTTAGCCTGGACTTGTTAAATACGATATATAACTGCCTCTATGTTGCTGTTTTAATCGTAATTCCCAACAACCATATCCACAGTCCGGGCCGATCGAGTATGATGCAGCAGGAATGCTGGCTTTTGATTTACCACCAAAAGCGGATTGCGCAATGATATTAATACTATTCACCTAAGGAGCCAATGTCTTCAATTCACTTCTGCCGCAAGAAGAATGGGATCACATGGTTGATAGTGCAGACAATCAGAATACAGAAAGTGCTCTTGTACCTTCTGAATTTTTTTGATGATTTAAAAGAAAAAGACAAAACAAAAGATCTTGAAAAGAAGCCTAGCCTTCCCAATACAGTCAGTTACGAAATATTTCTTTAACAAACTTTTCACGAGCAAGTGTTTGTATAAGCAAAGAAGAGAACGACTTCTGGTGGTAAAAACGCTTTCTGGACAGCCTACAAGTGATCGTTCAAATCTGCTTGGTCATTTCTGCATGTCCCTGGCTTAAAGGATTTTCTCAAATAAAATGCTTAGAGAGTTGGGACGATCGATCTGGTACCTGTTTCTTTTATGACTATCTATTCATTTATATGTCAATATAATGTCTTTCTACATAGATCTGAAATTTGCTGAGAATAAAAAAATTAGAATATTATGTATAATTGAGAGTAGATTTTTTTTCTTAGAATTGTTTCTTTGATACCTGAAGGTTTCTAGGCTTCCATCTGTTCATTTGATATCTCATACAACTTGGAATTCTTGGACATCCTCATGGATGCCCTCAGTGAATTTGCCTCAGTCCATTACTCATGCAAGTTACTCTAACAAGAAAGTTAAGACACAATTCTGAACTAAAATGTTGGGGAATGATGATTGCATCAAGGTGGAAGGGGAAGGTACTCCAAATGTGGCATGTTTAAAGGTACCTCTGAAATGATCTGCTCTATAAATAGATAGCAGATCTTCCAATGATACTTCTGGAACAGGTATGTATGTTATAGTTAGTGTTGCAGTAGCGCTGAAATTGTTTTAATCTAATGCAGAACTTCGTACAAGTGTTACACTTAAGCCAGATTTTATTGAAAGTGCAACTGCTTGTTAGTTGTCGTCATCGGGTGTACTAACAAAGTATTGTGTCACCTCTATCATGTGTGCTTTGCCTAGCTAACAGTAAGCATTATTATTAATAATGTTTTTTATTTTAAACTGTAATATCCGTAAAAGTCGAGTTACAGCCTTACATGTCTTTTATCATCCATCATGTTGGATTATATTTCAAATAAAATATACAGTTTTGTGAGAAAATGACCCTATTACCTGTATTTTGCCGATCTTGAGCCCGATATACTAACTCGCGGCATTTTGGTCCAAATTGCCTACGTGACATGCTACGTGTACTAACGTATGTATGATCTTATAAATCGTGCATTCCTAGCATTGAAAAGTGAGATTGCCTTTATCTTTATTGAAAGTTCAAACTCACATTTACCTAATTCATCTACCTCTGTGTATTCTCATGTTCTTTTATCATATGGTACCGCTACCATCATAATACATACTATATATATATATATATATATATATATACATACATACATACATATATATATATATATATATATATATATATATATATATATATATATGTATATGCCAATAATTTTGAGTAATCTATCATACTTGAAGCTTCCAAATCAATGTTAGACATCAATGAACATAAACTATAATATTTACAATTAAATGGAGGGAAATTAAATGAGAGACTCTCTTTTCCATATTCTTTTCCCCCTTTCTCTTCCCCTCTTCCTAACCCTAGCCGTCGTCCTTCAATTCTTGTTCCCCTTGCTTGTTCTTATCTTTTCTCTCCTTTCTCCTTTACCTTCTTCTTCATGTTTTCCCCTCCCCATCTCTACCCTTCTTCGGATTCGGATTGTGATTTTGTTTTGGAATCTATTGGTGGCGTATCCATAATTAGGAAAAGGGTTACTTGGATTTAGCTTTAGTTCAAAATAACTTGTAAGGATGATACGCCGTTGTAGGCGGCGCGTTACCTTTGAACGCTATCCGTATTGCCGTGGCTGTCAGAACACGATTCTGTTACTAGGGTGTTTGTCGATATACGTTTATGTCACTGGCGTTTCTAGTGATACGTTGTTTTCTATGGCCGTATGGCGTGTCAGGTAGGTAATTCGGGCCAGAAATCACGCCCATGGGTATTTTGGTATTCTTTCTTTGCTAAAGAGGTAGATTGGGCCAACACCCAAATAGTTTTATAATTTCTGAAGTTTGATTAATTTAAAAGAAAAAAGTAACTTTTTTGGTAGTTTTTTCGTTCTTCAGTGTAAAAATGAAATAAAATATGTTTCAAGAAATTAATTTTTGAAAAAGTAACTATTGGAAGATAATAACTTTTTTTCATAAATGTAAAGAAAGTTAAGATAAATTGTAAAAATTTCGAATATATAATTGCCAACTAGATAATTTTGTATACAATTTGTAAATTATAGCCGCTTATCAATTTATAATAGAGAATTTACCTAAACTACTTTATTTAAAGTTTTCTTTTGCAAAAATACTACCTTCTTTATTTAATTGTATATTTACTACTATCTTTTAGACAAAGTATTTAATTTGCAATTATATCTCTAACTACCTCTGTCTAAAGATCCGTTACCTTTCATTAATCTGTTCTCTACTAAATCCCTCTTTTTCACTGCTCATCCGTTATTTCTCTATCTCTCTGTCGTCTCTATCCGTCGTCTCTCTCCGTGTAGTCCGGCATCTCTGTATCCATTGTCTCTCCGCGATTTTTGCTAGTTACAGGTGATTTGTTCTTGATTTTTGTACACTTTTTCCCTTTAACTTCGTGATTCAATCATTTATGGTGTGTGTTCAACTGTTTTCTTGTTAAGTTCGTGGCATTTTTGTAATTTTCAAACTATGAATTGGGGGAAAATGCTTATTACAGTTTGTATTTGTTGTATAAACCCTAATTTGTCGAATTAGATTATCGATTATCAATTGCATGTGTTTGTTTATAGTTGATATAGTTATACAAGTGTGTTATATGGTTGTTTATGTATAGTTTCTTATAAATGCATGTGGTGGGTTGTGTACTTGTTTCCCCTGGTGAACTTGGTTCAGAAGTTGATTATAAATTTAATGGTTTGGCATTACATTAACATCAACTAGATGTGATATCAATTATCAATTGCATGTGTTTGTTTATAGTTTATATAGGTCTACGAGTGGGTTATCTGATTGTTATATGATATGGTTTTTGATTTGTCTAATTGTGATATTTGTGTTTGTAACAGACATTATGGTTCATACAAGATTTTCCTCGCCTTCGGAAGCCTCTGCTTCTCATTCGAGCCTTCAATTAACAGTATCTACTAAGAGTTTGAAGAAAAGAAAATTGAAGTTATCGGTGAAATCTAAGCAGTTGAAGCTTCCTGCCGACCTTTTCCCACCTCCTCAGGTACACATTTAGGATAATTTTTTAATCATTTCGTTTAAATAATGTGGAGTATTTTGTTTGTGGTTTTCAAGATGTAATGTATTTTGTTTGGTAGGGAGGGGTCAGGGTTAAATTGTGTCAACATGCATATTTGTCATGAGTTGAAAGTGTTTTAGTCAGTCTCGAGTTAGTTATTGTATCTTGAGCAACATCGGTCAACCAAACACCGTACTCAGATCTCGTAAAACACATGGCATGCAATAGTTAGGTTAAAGTTGTCTACGAAGAAGCCGACATTTGGAAATAGGCTTATAATGCATATAGACATTCAGTTCCATATAGAGCCTAATGTAGACATGTAGTTCAGGGTTTGCAATCAAAGCTTATGTTTTGTAAACACACACTTGCACACCATCACATTTGTATAATAGTGGACATCGTGGTGATGCTAACATTGTTATTTTTTATCTTATACAGGGACTGAGTTATAAAATTTCAGCTGATCATCATAGGCCTGCTAAAATCAATGTACTTAACAAGTATGAACCCATCGCTGATTTGAGATCAGTGTTGTCAACAACCCAACTTGCTGATTTTGATCGCTCTTGCTTTGGGAAGTACATGCACATGCCTAATTTCAAAATCCAGCACCAACTGATTCACAATCTACTTTTGAGACAATTGAAGCAGCCGAACCACAATGAACTTTGGCTTGGTGTCGGAGGAATGGTATTAAAATTTGGATTACCAGAGTTTGCTACAGTGACTGGGCTTCTCTGTGTTGGTAACGTCGATAAGATGAAGTATTCAAAGTCTAGAAACTCATTTGTTAACAACTATTATGAAGGACAATATATCTCAAAAAATTCAGTCAAAAAGAGTTTTTTAAGTAAAGAGTGGAAGAGTGATGCTGATGCTGGCAAATTCGCTAGATTGTATTTCTTGCATCACTTTTTTCTTACAACAAGCACGGATAGTCCGATTCCGATGGGGGATCTTGATCTTATAGATAGTGACGCCTTTGATAAATATCCGTGGGGGAAAGAAATTTTTAAGTTCACTATGGATTCGTTTAGAAACACTGTTAAGACAAATTCAAAGGATAATTATTACCGCCTCACTGGATTCCCTTATGCGCTCCAAGTGTGGTTCTATGAGAGTTGTCCTTACATGAACGGGAAGTATTGTGATCATAATGGTGGCTCCATTCCTCGTCTTTTGAATTGGACGTGCGATTTTAATGCGAGATACGAAGACATTTATACAATTCTGTCCATGGATGCGAATGATGTATGAATTGATATTTTTTTAATCAATTGTTTTTTAACTTTTTTTAACTTTAATGCTACTGATTTTTTCCTTATCTAATTTTGTAGTTACAACTTAAGAAATTTAGTCCAAGTGCCAACGAAGTTGAAAATTTTCAACTGAAGGACTTGGTTTCTAATATCTCTAACGAGAATCCAAGGTTGACTGAGAATTCAGATGATGATTTTCTTACTCCTCCTCTGCCATCTGGCATGGCTGCTACTTCATCATCTATTCCTGCTAAAGATGATAATTCGGTCAAAAAGCTACAACTTCAAGTCCGCAAAATGGTTGCAAGTCAGAAAAGTTTACTTGGTGAGGTAAAGAACTTGAAGTCTATGATCAGTGAACAACGTGATTACTTTGACTTGGAATTGTCAAAGTTGCATGACATGTTTTTGAATCAGGTATTTTTTGTTATAATTTCGATTTATTCTTGTCAAGTAATGATGTTTCTCTATTTATGAAATATTATTGTTGTTTTGATGTTTTCATCCATTTGTTGCTATGTGTAGGCTGGAGTGCCGAATGAGGATGATGCAAATTTAAATCCCAAATCAAATCATGATGGCTTTCTGTTTGATGACATTATCCAATATGAGGTTGTAAATTTATATTTTAGTTCTTTAAATTTGTGAATAATCCGCATGAAATTTAATTGTATTTTTGTAACCTATTTATGTGCAATAGGCCCCGCAGGGGCACTCATATGTTTAATGTGGAACCAGCCATACTTTAAATTTATGAATAATTCGCATGAAATTAAAATAGAATTAACTTTGTATTTTTTTCAAATGCACAACAGGCTCCTACAAGAATTCCAGAAGCTGTGGGTGTTCAAGCAGGCTCCGAGTACTCTCCAAACACAATGGCTGCAATTGAAAATGTATTAGTTAACATAAATGCCTGTCAATCAAATACAAAACAACAAGATATGGTAAGTTTTTGGTAATTTATCAAAAATACTACTTTTCTAAGTTGTTTTGTTATTTTACCATCTTTTAAAAATGGTCTGCAACCAGATGCAACCAGCTGCAACCAAATGCAACCAGCTACAACCAGATTCAACCAGCTATACCTATATGTATTTGGCTGCGCAGCAGGTTGCATCTGGTTGCACTTTCAATACAAATAATAAAAATGCCCAAAATAGTAAAAAAATTCATTAGTTTAAAACTAGAGTAAAATAGTAAGTAATTATAGTATCGGATAAGATCGGTATGATGTTTAACACATAGGTAAATATAAGTCTAAATGTCTTAATTTAGTTTGTTACACCTGCATTCTTACTTACACTTAATTTAGTTGATTTTGGTTACATATAGTTGTATATTATTTTTAATTAGTTTTTCACATGTACTTTTGTATTACAGGTTGCGGTGGTTGAAGTTTCTATTGCAGAAGGTACAGATAAGGTTGCCGAACATGGGGATAAATTTGCTAAGGAGTCTTTTGAATGTGAAGAATTTGCTGGAAATTCAAAAGAGATTGAAGAAAATCCTGTATTGAAGGTAGCACGTGAGATTTACGAGTCTACCATCCTTGATGAGCCAATGGATGAACTGGAAACCGCTTTTGAAAAACCAGCCGATGTTGAGATGAAAGTTGGTGGAAGCAGTACGAGTGGCGTGGGCAAAGTGACTCCTGCTTTGCCAAAAAGATCAGTCAAGCTTCCTGCTTATTTGCTTTCACCATTCTTGCAACAATTCGGATCAAGTTCAAAAGAACCAACTGAAACTACCAACATTGACCATTTTAAAGGAATTTCTCCATTGGATAGCAATATTGGTGACTTGCCAGCTATGGATATCAGCTCAGAATATTACACTTGGCTAGACAAAGGGCTACTGATGAACAACAACAAGTACAAAATATAAATTTATATATTTTTTTAAACTTGTTTGTATATGTATTGCCTTACTAATTTTATTATGCTTGCTGTCAGGAGAAAGTTTTATTCCAAAGAAGACAACATTATCAGTCCTCCCATGAAGTTGGGTTGCGAGCTAATATCTCAAAAGACTTGGTTTCATAGCATTGAGTATGGTAGCACTGATTTATCAAACTCTGTAAGTCTTACTATGGTCAACTTATTATTTGATTGAAGTATTTAATTTTGTCATAACATTGAATTATCTATTTATATGCAATAGGCCCCGCAGGGGCACCCGTATAGTATTATGTAATTGATTGTTTTAATTTTTATTTTGTAGCACGTTGATGTATTTTTCTATTATCTGAGGAAGTTGCCAAAACACAATGCTCAGTGTCAGATGAAATTTACTACACCTGACTGCAAGTTCCAGAAAGAACTTACTTCTTTATATTCGGAAACTTCTTTATATTCGTGTGCCTCAGAATCTGACAAAATTCAAAGCATAATTACTGAAAATCAAGGAATTTTAGATATTTTAAATGGAGTATCATTGCCTTTTAGTACTCCGTGGTACTTGGTTGATTATGTACTTGTCCCAATCTGGTTGGATGAAACACGACATTGGGTTCTTGCTGTCATAGACTTTAAAAATAGGTTGATAATTGTACACAATACATCATCTGGCAAAGGACTTGCACTGATTATGAGGAAGGCACTGCTGCCATTGTCTACGACTCTACCTCACTACTTGCTCCTTACCGACTTCTACTCGAGGACAAATATTGATTTCTCAGCAAATTGTTATGCACAAAAGTCAAGGACTCTCTGTTTCAGATCACTTATGAAGAAGACTTCTGTTTGTAGAGCATCACTGTGAGTATTACGATAATATGTAATTTATAGTTTGTTGGTTTTTTAACCTTTTTGAATGATTTGTTTTTATGCTATTTTATGCAGTGTGTAATATCCCGTAATTTTTAGATTAGCATTAATAAAGAATAACAGAATAAAAAGGATTAAAATTAGATAGTATGTTGTGTGAAACTGTGTGATAGATGTTATGTGCTACATGTGAAAATCGTGTTTTTGAAAAATATAAAAATATTATTTTGAGCCGTCAGACGTTAGTTGCTTGCTGGGCTTCGTAGCTCATTCTTTTAATATTTTCAGGTTCCGTATAAGATCGAGTGGATAACATTGGAGTTCAAGGATCTTAGGTTCGAAGTAGACCGTCATTGTTAGCTACGCTATTGTAATAAGTACATTTGTAATTGACTTTTGGTTTAATAAATTTTAATTTGTTTTAGTTTTCGATTTAGAATTAATAGTCCGAAAAGTCGGGCTGTTACAGTTGGTATCAGAGCAGGCTGTCCTTTAGAGTGTATTAGGTATGGGACTAGTACATTCTCTAGGATGCGATCCTTAGGACTAGACTTTAGGAAGATGTATCACGAACTTTTTGGAGTTTAGGATTGTTGTGAATTTGGGGACCAAATTATTTTTAAGGAGGGTAGTATGTAATATCCCGTAATTTTTAGATTAGCATTAATAAAGAATAAGAGAATAAAAAGGATTAAAATTAGATAATAAATAGGATTTAAAATTGGTTTAGCTTAATTGGGCCTAAAATATGGATCGGATTTGAATACAGATAACTTGTAGGTTTGGACATAGGGTTTTGTAACGTTATAAATACATCATATTCTTCTTCCTCGTCTTTTATAACAAAATTCGTAGGGTTTTATAAACACAATTCAGCAGTCTTGTAAAATTCGTAGAAAATTCATCGTAAGTCAGAATTCGTTGATTCTGGACTTTTCGGAAAGGTCTTTTCGTGCTCTACAACTTTCGTTCTTTGAGTTTTTCAAGAAAACATCGTTTAGATGGTCAAAAAGGCTAAATACAGATCTGATCAGAATTGTAATCATGGAGTCTTTCAAGATTTTAGATGTTTTGCTTCTGAGGGGTTGCAACATGTATTCTTACATGATTATGTGAATTCTTGATTTACGTAATTGAGGTAAGTAACTATTCATTGCTCCGTATTAATTTGAAACATGTTTTATATTTTTTGATTACATGTTAGATATTTGTTTTAGTTATCGAAAAGATGATATTGATATGTGATTGATAAGATAAGAACATTGTTTTGATTCCCCAGTTTTAGTTGCGTATCGAATCATAGAATCCGGTCACTGGATAGTGTGACATATAGAATCATAGAACTAGTTTACGCACGTTCCGGAACACATAGATACGTAAACTGGCCCCCATCGAACATAGAACCGTGTCACTGGTTTAGTGTGACCGTAATTTAGAACTGTGGGAATTAAAATAAGAATTTGATGTTAAGATTTGTTTGTTCGATTCAGAATTTAGATTATGTGAGTTATTGATAATCTGGTGTACATCGATTTGATATTTGTTATGGAATGTATTGTGTGAATTTTTGGCGTAACTGTTATCGAGTATGTTGTGTGAAACTGTGTGATAGATGTTATGTGCTACATGTGAAAATCGTGTTTTTGAAAAATATAAAAATATTATTTTGAGCCGTCAGACGTTAGTTGCTTGCTGGGCTTCGTAGCTCATTCTTTTAATATTTTCAGGTTTCGTATAAGATCGAGTGGATAACATTGGAGTTCAAGGATCTTAGGTTCGAAGTAGACCGTCATTGTTAGCTACGCTATTGTAATAAGTACATTTGTAATTGACTTTTGGTTTAATAAATTTTAATTTGTTTTAGTTTTCGATTTAGAATTAATAGTCCGAAAAGTCGGGCTGTTACACAGTGATAGTGGAGTAACTATGGTGTCAATTGCCGAGTATTTTGTTTTGGCGAAGGACTTCCCTGAGGATTCTTTTGATGTTTCTATTCATAGATCTCGGCTTTCTTTTTCATTCTATGCATATGCAATGGTGATGTGTAAAATTATGTCTAACCGCAAGCGCACGGTATCTATTGTAGTAGATATTAGCAAATACGGGTCGATTCCTCAAGGAGACCGTTTCAATCTCAATTCAGTTGTTATCAATTGTTCTCAGTCACAAACGATTGTTGGAGAATTGTGTTAACTACTAAAACAAATTTAACAAAGGTTTTAAATCAATTAATTAAGGGATCTAGGGCAATTCAGGTTCACCATGTTTACACCAAACAAATCACAAAGGTATAGCTTTTTAATGGGATTAAGTAATTAAAGCAATGGTTAATCTTTTTCAAGCATTAACACTCTCAGAATATCTAATGATGCTTTCACAATCACCTTCAATTCCGCTAATTGTATGTAAGCCTCTAGTAGTAAAATCTTTCGATCTATTACTCCTATTGCAATCAATTAATCCGTGATATTGCGCAATTACACAAATTAAGAATTATAACATATCAATCAGAATTACTCTCTACCCATCAATTTACTAATCAAATTAAGCCCAAATCATGGTGCAAACATGGCTCCCCTTAATACCCTAGAATTAAACTACTCACTCATTCTAGAAATAAAAGCAATAAGAATAATGAAAGAAGCCATGTAAAACATATAATAATAAAACAAGAGAATAAAGAATACCTCAAACTTTGTATTAACAAAGAACAATGAAGATCCAAATTAAACCAAGTGCTTACAAAAGAAGAGATGAAGAGAGAAAAACCAAAACCCTAGTTTTTTTAAAGAGTAAAAGTATACGTGTCTATGTCTATCTCCCTCTTTCCACGTTCTTTTTCTCTTTTATAATAAAACTCCCTAATAAAATCTGATCTCTATCTCCTAATAAAAGTATTTTTAATATTCTAATCAATTTACAAAAAGATATCCATAATTAAATAGGATTTTCTTGTAAAATTCGTCACTTCTTTTTCTCCTCTGTTTCTGGGCTCTTCCAGTCGGATTTTGCTTACTGGACCACCTCTGAATTAAAGAAAATTCCACAAGCTTCGCGTGGACAGTAAGATCGTCAAATTCTGACTTCTGGAACTCAAGATATGGCCCAAACAGTGCAGGCAGCCCGTGTAGCCCAATAATACGAATTTTCTCCTATTTTATCTCCAAAATAGCTTTTTTTGCTCCAAATCCTTCCAAGTCATGAATTCTTTATTTCCTAAAATAAAACAATCAAATATATTAAATAAAAATCCAAATCAATGCAAAACACAATAAATATGAGAATAAAATCATCTAAAATATATATAAAAATATACTCTATCAAACATCCCCACACTAAGCATTTGCACGTCCTCGGGAAAATAAGTGAAATAAAAGCTAAGTTCTAACAAACATCACTTTCGTAGATGACACGATTGCATTGAGCATATGCAACAAGCCGTTAAACCCCTAGGCAGCCCTAGTAGGACGAGTGTTGTCTCGTGAGGGTTTATAGTGAAAGTACCCACAAAATTCATCTAACCATGCAAAAGATCAATGCTAACACAACACCACACACACAAGTCCTCTCATGCCACATCAACTTAATAATCAAAGTAAACATACGATGTCTTGGTGTCGAAAGTGCAAGTATTCACGTAGTCTACTCAACCAACATGCAGAAGGTCATAAAAATTCATGTCAAGTGTAAAAATCGTTGGTAATCATGCTAAGCCCACAAGAAATACATCTTTAAGTCTAAACCCGGGATCTCCTATGCCAAAACAAGTAATAACTCACCTTTCACTCAAAAACGAATATTCACTCAAGAACAAGGTTAAGTGTATCACTCAATTCCAACAAAATCATAAACACAACTTGACACTCACAATCAATCTCACTCTCAACACAACATACATCACTGATGACAATCAAAAGGTCTTTATTCGGGTTGTAGCGTGGGCTAGGGACCAGGTATGTCAAGTAAAGCTAAAACAGGTTAAATGTCAAAAGCTAGTACCCAACAATAATCATTATTCAATTCCCTTTCTATTAAAACAAATACTTCCCCACACTTGGATTTTCAATAACCCTTACATAATAACTTGACTAGTCGAATGAAGAAGGATCATACAAACATAAGAATGCTCTCAAATTTATTTATTTTTTTCTTATTTTTTTTCTTTTTTTTCTGAGAGCTAAGGAATAAGCACAATGATCCATAGATATTTTTATGAATTTCGACTAACAAGCATCGACCAAAATCAATATTCCCCAATGGTATGATCATCAATAACCCCCCCTTTTATGAACACCTTATTACTCCCTTAAGCACGATACTAGCCTTTGACAATTTAGGTTCAAATTCAATGTAAGGCCAATAGAATAAAAAGGATAATGGCAAGTAATGTGGTGTGTCACCGAAAGAATAGGATTAGGCTCAAAGGGTTAACTAATTGATCATGTTTAAAAGGTGTGGAAATATGGGAAATACGAGGTCAAACCTAAGTGCCTTTATCATCTCATCATCAAGTAATGTCATGCATTTCAAGAAAGATCTCAAGTAAGTGCTAGCAATGTAAACAACATGTGGACACTCAAGCAAACGAAAAATCATGCAAAAGATATGCATATAGGCTCAAAACTCACTTGGTGTGACAAAACATAATCAATCCCAAGTAACAAAACTCTCTAACGCACCTACTTGTACTCAAAGCATGTAAACCAAGTCATCTTGCACATATTCATGTCATTCTAATCACTTACAACATCCAATTAAGTCTACTAGCTTCAACTTGCTAGTGTAAGTGTGTGCACAAGAACAAAGCACGTCACTTTTCATACAAAAGCGTCAAGAACACAAGATTCCTAAGCATGCATGGGTGTATCAAGCAAAATACAACAACTAATCAAATTGCATGGCTAGAATTATTTTTGGTATTTTTAATTTTTTAATTTTTTTGTTTTTTTTTAAAAATTTTCTTAACATTGAGAACCCTTCCCCACACTTAAGCAGTTCATTGTCCCCAATGAACTAATGAACAAGATACAAAACTATAACTAAAAACAAAATAAAACTACACTAAAAAGAAAAGAAAGAAAACTCCCCTGGAATCAAGGTGTCGGGTGTGAAAACCATCCCTCATTTGCTTAGGAGCCATAATAACCAAAACCCCACTCAACAATAGCTTCACCAACATCCACCAAGAAATATCCCACCAAAAACCACCAAGCAATATCACTCCAAAAATACCCAATTAACAAGAATATTACAAAACCCCCAATTTACAAGAACACAAATTCGTAATAAAAAATAAAATATAGAAGAGATATCCCAAGTACGAATCGAAGAGGTGAACTTGTACTAATTTTTCCCCAAACTTGAATTTTTAGAGATGTAGAGGAAGAAAATAATAAATTGGGTGTTTATGTATGGGTATATATAGACAATGGAGTGATAGGATGAACATAAAAATTTTAATGTGAAGAAGAAAAATTTTTGAGAAGGTAATAGGGTTTAGGGATTAAAAAGAAAAATAAAAAAAATAATAAATAGTAATAATAATAATAATAATAATAATAATAATAAATAAATATGAATTAGAATAGAAATAGGTTTAGAATTTTTTGAAGAAAAGATGGGGGGTTTTGGAATTGAAATAGGAAAAGAATTAGATAAAATAGGGATATAAATAGAAAGGTGGGTGGAAAGAATTTTTTTTTTTTTATAAAAGACAACAGCGCACAAGAGTGACCAACAGCGGAAAAAAAAATTTTGCCTTCTCCTGGAACACGCGCAACTTGCGCGCTTGTACAGCAACTGGCGCCAACAACAGATACGCAGGGGCAACTTGCGCGTCATCTGCGCAAACTGCGCTTAAAGCAGTAATGCATGCGCAAGTTGCGTTAAACAGCCGCAATTTGCCCTGAAACGCAGGCTCTTC
This sequence comes from Kitagawia praeruptora, assembly GCA_037693485.1. NCBI lineage: Eukaryota > Viridiplantae > Streptophyta > Magnoliopsida > Apiales > Apiaceae > Kitagawia > Kitagawia praeruptora. The sequence continues at coordinate 17,384,525 of CM075349.1, forward strand.
CTGCGTTACACACGAAAAATCCTTTTTTTTTTCTTTTTTTTTTGCATACAACACTCAATTTTTTTTTTTATTTATAAGAGAATAAGATGAAGGAATAATGTACACAACAAGGCTTGGAATGAACAAATAACAAATAAATTCTACTATATATGAAAGAGAAGGAAAGAAGTACTCCCCTATGCAAAAGCATGAAGTGCACCGATCCTCCAATGAAATCTTGGGTTGCCTCCCAAGAAGCGCTTTTGTTTAACGTCGTTGGCTCGACGTCACTTCCTCAACTCAAGGCGGTCTCAAAAGAATTACTGAACCATCCTCAACAGAAAGATCATTCCTACGAACGTTGACATCTTGATTGTTTGCTTTCCACAAAAATCTCCCCTCAGACTTCAACTTGATTTTACTACCCAACGGCCAAATCTTCTTCTTTTTCTTCTTCACACCCCTAGAGTGCTTCTCCGACTCTATCGGCTGAGGTTGACCACAAGAAGTGACAATGTTGGTTACCTCACAATTCGGATCAGCTGCACCATCCAACTCAAGAATCAATGAATCGACTTCAGCATGTCCTTCTCCTTCTGAAGCTTCAAGCATGAGCACTGCTTCCAATGCATCATTCAATAGAATCTGAGGAGTATAATCTTGGACAATTTCATCTACAACATCAATCCTGCAACAAGTATTCTCAAGCAAAGGGGATTTAAGAGCAGAAGTTAGAGTAAAAGCAATTTTATCATCACCAACACTCAATGTAAGAGTCCCACTTTTAACATCAATAACAGCACCTGCAGTACAAAGAAATGGTCTACCCAAAATAATAGGTATTTGGCTGTCCTCTTCCATATCTAGAACTACAAAGTCTACAGGAATGTAGAATTTTCCAACCCTAACAGGTACATCCTCTAAAATTCCAAGTGGATATTTTATCGAACGGTCTGCCATTTGCAAAGTCATCTGTGTACATTTTAATTCTCCCATATTTAGTTTTTGAAAAACCGAGAGAGGCATGAATGAGACACTAGCGCCTAAATCACATAAAGCTTTATCAATGAACAATGCACCTAAATGACACGGGATCGAAAAACTACCAGGATCTTTAAGCTTAGGTGGAGACTTATTTTGTAAAACAGAACTACACTCTTCAGTAAAAGTTACTGTCTCTACCTCACCAAAAGACCTTTTCTTAGTGAGAATATCCTTAAGAAACTTTGCATATGATGGAACTTGAGAAATTAAATCAGTGAAAGGAACTGTTACCTCAAGATTCTTGACAAGTGTCATGAACTTACCAAACTGCTGGTCCACCTTAGTTCTGTTCATCCTGCTAGGGAATGGGAGCTTTGGCACAAATGGTGGAGGAGTAACTGCAGTCTTCTCTTTGTCCTTTTTCTTGCTTTCCTCAATTTCACTTTCGCTTGTATCTTCAACAACTTTCTCTACCTTGTCTTCCTCAGAATCCTCTTTTTCTTGTTCAGTAGGAACATCGTCAGTAGGCATTGGAGTAGCATCATATGTACGACCACTCCTAAGAGCAATGGCATTCACATTTTCCTTTGGCTGAGTTGATTGTGCTGGTAGAGAGCCTTGTTGCCTTGTAGATGAAGAACTAGCCATTTGAGCAATCTGAGTTTCCAACATCTTATTATGTATCTCCATCTGGTTCATCTTTCTGTTGGTATCCTCCATACTCTTTTGCATTTGTAACAATATCTTCATCATGTCACCTTGATTATCAGCCTGTGCAGCTTGATTTGCTTGAGGAGCATAATTCTGATAGGGCTTCTGGAATCCAGGGGGATTCATAGGTCCTTGCGGAGGCCTATACTGCTGCTGTGGATGAGGCTGATACGACTGTTGATATTGCTGCTTATTAGGAACATTTGAATTCTGAGCATTATTGTTCCTATATGAGAAGTTCGGATGATTTTTCCAACCAGGATTGTAAGTGTTGGAATACGGATTGTACTGCTACCTCTGTTGGAAAACATTTGCTTGCTCCATCTGAAAATGTTGTGAATTTTGAGCATTGTATTGGCAATCGTTACCATAGTGGCCTTGGATGCCACAGACTTCACAAACAGGATTATTCATAGGAGCCATGGATGACAATGCATTGATACTCATAGGTTGAGTAGAGGGCTGAGATGTCTTCAATGAGTGGATCTCCTGAGTCAATGCAGCGAGTTGAGATGATAATAGAGAATATGCATCCACTTCAAGTTTACCCCCTTTCTTGGTTGCTCTAGGATTACTGAAGTGATTGGCAGCCAAATTTGAAAGAAAAGCATGTGCATCATCAACTCCTTTGTCTAAAAACACACCACCTGCAGCGTTATCAACCATCCCTTTTGTTTCAGGATCAAGACCATTGTAGAAGCGTTTAAGCAGAAACCACTTCTCAAGACCATGGTGAGGGCATGCACGTTGATAATCCTTGAATCTGTCCCAAGCATCCCGTAGAGATTCACCATAATCTTGCTTAAAACCCATCATCTTGTCGATCAAATCGTCGGTTCTGTTAGGAGGGAAGAACTCAGTTAAGAAAGCCTGAGCAATCTTATCCCACTCGGTCAGGTCAATATCATTAAACCATTTTTTAGCTTTATCACGAAGAGAGAAACCGAACAACATGACTTTCAACTGGTCTGGAGTGACTCCCTGATGTTTAATTGTAGAACAGAGTTGTTGAAAGCGTTGCAGATGATTTGTAGGGTCTTCAGAGGCAAGCCCAGCAAATTGATTCTGTTGGATCATAGTGAGCAAAGCAGGCTTGATCTCGAAATTTGTTGCTTGAATCGCTGGCATAGCAAGGCCAGTAGGTACCCCACTCGGAGAGGGCTGTGAGTAATTCTTCAAAGATTTGGGAGGAAGGTCCGCTATCTCAATCTTTGGTTCAGATATCCTTTGCTGCTTCTCTTTCCTTTGTTGATCTATATATTGTTGACAAGTAATTCCAGAATCTGGACTAAGAGGAGTTGTATCCTCTTTCGCTTGATCTTCTTTCGTTTGAGACCTGGTCCTGGGCATCAACAACTAAACAAGGAAAATCAGTAAGATCGGTCTCAGTTGGAACAAGAGTTCCAAAGAGACAAGAGAAACAATCTAAAACAATCAAACTAAAATTATAGAAACTAGGCGTCTCCCCGGCAGCGGCGCCAAAAACTTGATGTGTAAAATTATGTCTAACAGCAAGCGCACGGTATCTATTGTAGTAGATATTAGCAAATACGGGTCGATTCCTCAAGGAGACAGTTTCAATCTCAATTCAGTTGTTATCAATTGTTCTCAGTCACAAACGATTGTTGGAGAATTGTGTTAACTACTAAAAGAAATTTAACAAAGGTTTTAAATCAATTAATTAAGGGATCTAGGGCAATTCAGGTTCACCATGTTTACACCAAACAAATCACAAAGGTATAGCTTTTTAATGGGATTAAGTAATTAAATCAATGGTTAATCTTTTTCAAGCATTAACACTCTCAGAATATCTAATGATGCTTTCACAATCACCTTCAATTCCGCTAATTGTATGTAAGCCTCTAGTAGTAAAATCTTTCGATCTATTACTCCTATTGCAATCAATTAATCCGTGATATTGCGCAATTACACAAATTAAGAATTATAACATATCAATCAGAATTACTCTCTACCCATCAATTTACTAATCAAATTAAGCCCAAATCATGGTGCAAACATGGCTCCCCTTAATACCCTAGAATTAAACTACTCACTCATTCTAGAAATAAAAGCAATAAGAATAATGAAAGAAGCCATGTAAAACATATAATAATAAAACAAGAGAATAAAGAATACCTCAAACTTTGTATTAACAAAGAACAATGAAGATCCAAATTAAACCAAGTGCTTACAAAAGAAGAGATGAAGAGAGAAAAACCAAAACCCTAGTTTTTTAAAAGAGTAAAAGTATACGTGTCTATGTCTATCTCCCTCTTTCCATGTTCTTTTTCTCTTTTATAATAAAACTCCCTAATAAAATCTGATCTCTATCTCCTAATAAAAGTATTTTTAATATTCTAATCAATTTACAAAAAGATATCCATAATTAAATAGGATTTTCTTGTAAAATTCGTCACTTCTTTTTCTCCTCTGTTTCTGGGCTCTTCCAGTCGGATTTTGCTTACTGGACCACCTCTGAATTAAAGAAAATTCCACAAGCTTCGCGTGGACAGTAAGATCGTCAAATTCTGACTTCTGGAACTCAAGATATGGCCCAAAAGGTGCAGGCAGCCCGTGTAGCCCAATAATACGAATATGCATATGCAAAGCACATATATGCATATGAAAGTGAGCAAGAGCAACCTATCTCAAAAAGAACAAGGGCCGGAAAGCATCAAACAAGAAACAGAACCAGAAAGGGTGCAAAAGCTTCTCCAATAAGAATAGAATAGATTTATCAGAATCTTACGTTTCTGTCATGAAGTTTAAACTTTAGTTGGATAGACTTTAACTTTGTGTTTTCTGATGATCAGGCTGGATGCCGTAGTTGGTTGTAGTTTGAATGATATTGTGATATTTAGACTTGTTGGTAATGTTCCTCGAGTTACAATTTAAATTTTTAAATGAAATGCTGATTATATTTAGTTGTTTTATGCTGTTAGTACTGGTGGCTGAATATAGTTGCAAATAGTTGCAACTAGTTGAAAAAAGTTTCACCTAGTTGCAAATAGTTGCAACTAGTTGCAACTATTTGCAAATAATTGTAATTTATGCCCAATAACAAATCGGATGGGCCATCGGGTTTGGAACGCCAATGATAGCCGTTTCAGTTGCACTTATGGTATTTTTAATCAGGAATGGAAAAAAGTTATCGAGGAGCTATGCCCGTGGGGCAGCCCATTCACTCGAATGATTTTATTGTATAGTTTGGCTTCAAAATCGGTCTCGGTTTTTGTAACTTCTATTTGCATGGTCTTCATTTGTCGATAGCATTTTGATTAAATTGGTATTTACAATCAAGTTGACAAAAATGTTGAGGTTTTAATTTAGTACTAAAAGTTTCTCCGGAAGTTAAAATAATTTATCTTGTATATTTCTAGCAGAAATTACCTTTATTTTTCTTGCACTTTACAAGTATATTGAGCTTCATGAAATTAGAGAAACATGCAGATGTGCTAAAGAAAATTTGTACCCCCAGTTTTACTAAAAAAATGCATCCACTTTCAGTTTGGTGCATATATCCGAAAACCAAACCCTCTAAATAAATGAACCTTTCTTTTCTTTAAATACTCAAACTAGTATTAAATAGTTTCGAGATTGCAAGTTACTCTAAGAAGGCAAATAAGATGAGGCATATGGATGTATATCCAAACCAATAATAAGTAGTTGCAACTAGTTGTAATTAGTTGAAAGTAGTAGAAAATAGTTGCAACTAGTTGCAAACAGTTGAGGATAGTTGCAAATAGTTGCAACTAGTTGCAAATAGTTGCAACTAGTTGCAACTATATTCCAAGTCACTTATTTGCATTATATTCAAAGTCAATAGCATACACACCAAAATCCAAAGTATGGCAAATTAAAAAAAAAACAACTAATCATTCTTCCTCGGATTTCTACAAGTTCTCCTATTATGTCCATTTTGCTTGCATTTACTACATCTTATTGGTTTGACGGTTTTTGCATTTCTCTCCCAAAGCAGATTTACGTCTTCTTTTTTTCGGTTTGCCAATTCGAATTCTTCCTTCTGGTGGTAATACTATAAATGACTTGACAGATTCAGGTACTTCCCAGATATCTTTGTGCCCAACTGGATAGACTGTTTCTTCATAAGGTGCAACCATTGTTTCTTTCTTGTAATAAGACGAATAATACTCATATGCGTCGTGGTTAGCTTTTTGAAGCACAGCAATAGCATGGGCACAAGGAATTTGATCCATTTGGAATCTGCAAATCAACAAATAATGAATTCAAAGTAATATGAAAATAAGCAGATACACACTATAAAGTAGTTGCACAAACCTTTTGCAAGTGCAACTTCTCGCACTAAGATCAACTACACTCTTTCTGCCATCATTAAGGACTTCAAATATAGTGTGATTTGTAGGGTGCACCTATTAATGTGTTTCAAGTTTAGCATATAAATATAATCAAATATTTAAAAAAAAGAACTTGCAGATAAAAGTTTAAAGCATTTACAGTAAAATTCGTAGACAGCAGGTAGTGTTTCTTCAGAATAGTTTCATATTTCCCAGTTAATCTTGTGCAGGTTGCATTTGCTTCACTCCTTTTCTCCAACTCCAATTTTGAATCAACGATCGCAGACTTTCCATCAATGTAAAAATGGGTAGCTCTCTAATGGAACTGGTTACAGAATTTAAAGACTCTCACTAGTACAAAACTGATCTTTTACGTCGCCTCATATACGTCGGTTCTGGCCAAAGGCGACGTATAAAGTACTTATATACGTCGGTTCCGCCTAAAGGCGACGTATATGTACATTTTTAAACATTTTTTACGTCGGTTCAAGAAAACGCCGACGTATAAAGTTATATTATACGTCGGATGAGGAAAATGCGACGTATATAATGCTACTATATACGTCGGTTGAGGAAAAGGCGACGTATATAATGCTACTATATACGTCGGTTAAGTAAAAAGGCGATGTATATGATAACATTATACATTATATACTTATTCACCGACGTATAAAACCTTTAAACATATAACTTCTAATCAACACTAATCTACCCTAATCTCTCTCGCCTCTCTTTCTGCGGCGCCTCCTTCTACTCCTTTTACACACTATTTTAAAGACGAGTGATTTCGGCCTCTCTTCTAAGATTCACATACACTTAAATATGTTATATTCATCGTTCAAGAATCATACTGATGTATATTGTGCTGGGTTGGAAAAATCGAAAGATTTTTGGGGATCGATTCTCTTAATCGATCAAATGATTAAGAGATTATCTTCAAAATCAACATATATATATATATATATATATCTATCTACACTCCTATATATGTATAAATATATGTATTTCATTCACGTCATTCGAGATTTTTCTCGATCTAGTTTTTCGTACTCAAACCCTAATCTGTTTTGTTTCCAGTGGTAGAAGCCAGAAAAAGGTGAGAGTTTCAAGGAAATGAATGGTGGGAAAGATTCTAGTGAAGGGGTAAAGGAGAAGACTATTTATTTGCCTTTGAGAAAGAGAGTTTCGTTGAGAAAGGGGCGAAGGTGAAAGTTTCTTTGCATTTGCTTCTTTCATCGTTAATCAGACAATTCTTGCTCTGTTTGATACTGGCAACTTGTAGAAGGTATATTATTCGTCGATGATTTATTAGTTTCATCGAGACTTATAGTTGGTCTATCATTTAATTTGATGCCATTACATATCAAAAAGGTTCCATTCCTCAGCAATGAAAATTTTAACATTTATTCTTGTTTACTTTGGTATATGTTTCAGTTGAATAGCACACATAACTAGAAGAAACTGATGGGTTGTCTCGTGAAAGCAGATGACTGCAATGACCAGTCAAAAAATATAAGGTTCATATGTGAAGTTTAAGTATTTATGACTTGATTTGTATTTACTCTTCAGTAGATCTTGATCATATGTACTTGTTTTCTGCAGACTTTGAAGCAATTTAAATTAGCGAAATTATCTCCAATTGAAGCTGGTTGCTGTCGGCCATACATGGTAAGGCTGCTTGAAAGTATTTCTCATATAAGGCTTCAGGTTCAGGTTTACTTATTTACTTATTAGTTATTACTTATCTAAGAAATTACTGAACAATACATGTGGATTAGTTTTGCAAAGATTACTAGAAATTACTAAACAGTACATATATCTGAGAAATTACTAGTTTCAAATATGTTCCAGAGATAAGTAATTTCTCAGATATATGTTTCTGAGAAATACTTATGAAGGGGAGTTAAGTGATATATGTTTCTTACCATATGTATTGTTTAGTAATTATGTAGCATGTCACGGTTATGTAATTTCAAAGCTGATTTCCTGTGGTTATATGGATTGGAGTTGCATTTTTGGGTCATCTTCCACAAGATAAGAGTTCTGTTTTTGTAATTATATTGTCCTCTTTATGTATTTTAAACATTTTTTATACTGCAACATGTAACTACTAACTAGAAGTGCATAGTTAATATGAAGCATTGTTGTCATATATATGATCTATTGTCTCATTTTGTTGCCCTAATATAGTACTAAGACTCTTAATGAAATGATGGCAATACTCTTGCTTTCTATTAATGTCTTACAATTCTATACTAACTAGATGAGAAATGTGAGGGAATTGGTTCATCTGAAGAGGATCAGGAGAATAGCGGTGGAGATACCGGCCACCATCCAAGTAAGTTCCTCTTCATATTAAAATTTTACATTCCTAGATTTGTTTCTACTGGCCATAGAGCTGCAATGAATATGATTCCTAAGTTCTGTTTTATATAGTACTTGTGCACTCCTTGGCTTGAATGCTTCGTACTATGACTTGAGTTTTCATCCAATCAGTGCTGACAAGGACTGCAAACTTTACAAAAATACCAAGAACATTAGATGCTACAATTGTGATTCTTGCAAGTACGTATAGTTTCAATTGTGCCTTCTCTTAGTAATAATATGTTATAACTCAACTTTTTTTTTCCTTATGTGCATCAGAGCTGGAGTTGCACAATACATGAAAACGGAATGGAGGGTGGTTGCCATCTTTAACTTCTAACAATCTAAGGAATCGTACGTAGCTTTATATTACATTCTACTGTGATTAATTTTAGCCTGTTTGATATTTGTGAAATGCTTTTTGCTCATAGATTTTTCCACCTAGAACTTTTTCCAGGTAATGTTAGAAAGTCAATAGCAAATATCATTATCGTTTTGTTTTAGTCTCTGCCTATGTCTCAGTAATCTTTATACTTAGATCGTATACGTAGAGTTGATATATGTGCTTATAAGTGAAGTGGTAAAAATTGGTTGTGGTGGTGTCCAGAAATTTTATTGCCAATGCTTGGTTTCGTTCTCTTATATATAACTAGTAAAACCTTTTTATTATCATTATCTTATATATATTGTAGGTGTCTTGCTAAATTGGTAATTGCTTCCGATTTTAAATAAAAGATTTAATAAACTGATGGAACTTATATGATTGTCCATAGGAAAGCATATCATAGTCTACTATTATTTGTGGTGATAGATGAACCATTACCAAATCTTCTGAAGTTACTATTTTTTAATTGAGTAACTTGATATTCATGCTTCTGGCAATTATTTTCTTATTAGTTTTGAATGTGAGATATTACATATCTTTTTTTTTTACAAATTTATCTTCTGATTACTTGTTATGCCAGGTATGAAAGCTTGGCAGAAGGCAACTTTAATTTTTAAAAATTTCAATCAAAGTAAATTGTTATTTAGTCTACTTACTGTTGATAGTTTTGATAACTCTTATTTATGTTCAAAGGCATCAAATTCCTTGTTTATGGTCACCAGATGAAAAGACAGCATTCTGCTGAAAGTCCTTCCGATTGCTTTAATCAGAATGTCAAAAGCATATCATACAAAGAATGCAAGAGCTGCTAAGATGTTATAACATTTGCAAAACTTCATTTTAAGTACAAAGCCTAACAACTTGGATGCATGTTTTGTTATTTAATTTTGCAGTGTCAGGAAATCGTAATGACTACATATCACCACTTGCTCTAATAATTCAAGAAAGGTTGTTCATGCAAATAAAAGTTTAGATACGTTCTTTGAAACAAATGAATAAAAAACACAAGGCAGCTGCCACTTGGCCTTATTTTCAACTCAAGGCAGTATTGCAAACTAAATGGTGAGGACTGTGTGTAGTAATTCCCACAGCCAAGGTATGTTTTAATGTTTAAGCTTGCATGTTCAATTGACAATTTGGAAGCTATTGTAATTTAATGTTATTTTGCAGGTTATCTAGAACTACCAGGCGCTATGATCATTATCTGTGTAGTGGCACCTAACCTGGTTTCGGACTCCATAAGGAATAGTTGGATTGGCGTAGTGATATGTCTTTGCATTGGATGTTACTTGCTCCAGGAACACATACGCCCCTCAGGAGGATTTAAAAATTGTTATGACAATATTCTATGTTACTTGTAGTGATATGTCAATATGTTGTTAAATTTTTATTGTTGTAGCTGGACGGATGTGTAAAAATATGTTGGGAATTATGGTTTTTAATTAATTTTCTGGATGTTGTTCGGTTGTAAAATTATGGATGTAAAATTATTGGTTGATTTTTGGGAATTATGGTTTTTAATTAATTTTCTGGGTTATACAGAAAAACAAATTTTTTTTTAATATTTTGGACCTTATACGTCGGTTGTTTAGAAGAACCGACGTAAAAGGGTACAATATACGTCGGTTGTATAGAAGAACCGACGTAAAAGGATACAATATACGTCGGTTGTTTAGAAGAACCGACGTAAAAGGGTACAATATACGTCGGTTGTTTAGAAGAACCGACGTAAAAGGGTACAATATACGTCACCTTTTTAACCGATGTAAAAGACTCTGATCTTATACGTCGCCAGCCCATACGTCGCCATTTAACCGACGTATAAGACCTATTTAACCGACGTAAAAGGCCATTTTTCTACTAGTGTCTGCAACATTTGATGTCATGCTAGAGTATCTATTATGTGGTGAATGAACCTTGGCCCATTTATCATACCCAACATCTTCTAGAAAAACCTTTACTCTATTATCAACTTTTTCTAGCTCTTTCATGTGATATTCAAACTTGTTTAAAGTGTAAGCATTTGCAGCAGAGAAGGATTAATGCATCTTTAATCTGTTTCGAATTCTTCTTGAACATACTTTTAATGTTGCCATGTAGATGGAAGATGCAAAAGACATTCGGTACCTCCGGATAAACTTTCTTAGCTCCTTTGATAATACTTTCATGTCGATCTGAGACTATAACCATGTCATCCCTTACGCCATAAGCTTTTCTAAACTTTTCAAAAAACCACTCCCATGATAGGTCATTCTCTGAATCAACTACGCCAAATGCTAGTGGGAATATTTTCCCACCTGCATCTTGAGTGGCTGCAACCAACAATGTTCCTCCGTATGATGATTTCAGAAATGTACCATCAACAACTACAACAGGTAGGCAAAACTTCCACCCTTTCATTGACGAATTCAACGCAACAAAGACGTAGAGGAAACAATTATTGGCAATTAATTGCAATTCTACTATCGATCCGGCATTTGTATTGTACAACATGTACAGATAAGTATATAGCTCACCAAATGATTCAGTTGCATTTCCTCTCATTATTTCCAGGGCTTTTTCTTTAGATCTCCAAGCTTTGTTGTACTTGACTTCCACATTATGATCGTGCTTCATATCTCTGATTATATCCGCAACACTAAATTTTGTTTTGATATTCGTAAATTTGTGCTTGATAACATCTGCTATTAAACTTGTGGTTGCTTGCCGTTTATCTTTAAACCTTATCTCAAGAGAATAAGTATGAGTGCTGAAGAACTTACGAATAATGAACTGACTTGTGTTGCCGTTCCTGGATGCACGCACCAACCACTTGCAATTTTCATCAAGACATTTGACAAAGTACTCTTTCTGACAAGACTTCTGAACTTTATACTGAAAGTTGTTGTTCATAGCATAAAAACTGAGAACCATCTTCAATGATTCCTTATCCTTGTATATTTGATACAACGATAAATCTTGATTCTTATTGTTGCTAATTACAACATCTTCTTCAAATTCTACTATTTCATCATCTGCACTTCCTTCAGGTAACATGTCTATCATTTGTAGGGAAATTTGTTCACAGTAATCAACATAGTCCTCAACATTATTATCGTTGCTGCCATACGTATTAGATGAGACACCTTCTGAATTTCCAACTTGCAAACCAACATAATCACCTGTTAATCCACTCTGATTTGAATTTGAAACTAGTAGCATGCTTCTATCCTCTATTGTGAGACATAGAGGATATATCGTCAAGTCTGCCTCCTTTTTCTTTAGCTTAATATAAAAGTTTATGTGTTGGTCATCAAGTATTTTAAATGCTGGATACCCTTCCTTGACTTGATATTCTATTCTCAAATCGGTTGATTCTGGTTGCAGCTTCAATTCATTGTATATCATGGACACCAAGTTGGTATAGTTGCAGTTGTTTGCGATGAGAAATCCAAAAACTTGAAAGTTTACATAACGTAAACTTTCATCCCAATGCCCACTGTGTTGTACTATAATAGGAATATTATTCAAAGTATTGTCCATTCCTACAAAAAAAACAATAACAATAAGAATCAATAAGAATCTGTATCAGTTTCAATATTTATCAATAAGAAAAATATTGCAAAAAATTTAAACTTACACAAAGAAAATGTTAACATAGCAAGGTCAGACCAGATATTCAAACACAAAATATACAACTTAAATTCAATAAAGTAAAAATTGTATTGATTCTTTTTGCTCAGTTTGTACAATATATCGTTCATATCTAGAAATAAAATATTGAACTGCACTAATTACATTGTTAATTGAAATCACTCCAATTCGATCTAAATAGTTCATTACATGAAACCTAAATCTTGCTTTAAAACCCTCAGCCGATGGTGTCAAAGTAGTCCAAAATTTGAAGTTTATCCAGCACTTGTGGATTCCTAGAGATCTTCGGAGGTTTTTGTTAAAACGAATTTGGATTTCTATAATATCCACATTCATGTTAAATGGTCTTTGTAGATGCTTTACTATCTCAAAATATATAGGGTTTGATATTTCCCAAATGAATATTCCATTAATGCACTGAGAGAGACTCAATTCTTCCCCGGTTCTTTCATCCATTAGCAACTACCAACAACAACAAACTCGATTAGGTATACAATTTAGATGACTGTCAAACTCGATTGCCTACTGAGAACAACTGTTTGCAACTCAGAACAACCTTTTTAACAACAATCCGAACATACTAACTCAAAATATTACCAAAACTTGACACAAGTAGCCGATACTAGTTATGCAATTTAGACGACTTTGCAAAACTCTGTCAACAACTGATAACAACTTTTTGCAACTCAGAACAACCTTTTTAACAACAATCCAAAAATACTAGCTCACAAATTTTACCAAAACTTGCCAAAAGTAGCTGATACTAGTTATGCAATTTAGACAACTTTTGCAAAGACTACTGAGAACAACTTTTTGCGACTCAGATCTACCTTTTTAACAACAATCCAGAAATACTAAGTCACAAATTTGCAACAATTCCAGAAACAGTTAAAGAGCACATAACATATAGAATTCACGAATTAATGTGTTTGTTATAAACAAGCGTATATAATTGACAATTTAAAACAAAATCAACAAATCAGGGCTTACATATGTAGATACAACAAAATCTATGTATATATATATAGATCATAATCAATATATTCAAGGCAATAATATGAAAATCACCTCGATTCAGCTAAAAAACGCGGAGAGATAATAGCCTCAATTCACCTCGACGACAACGAGATGCCGAATAGACGATGGAGAGAGTATGGAGAGATGACGGAGAGAGACGCACAGAGGCGGAGAGAGACAGAGAAAACAGAGATAAATCAGTTAAGAAAAAGAAGAAAATAACGGAAACAGTGAAACAGAAAATTGAATGGAGGTAGTTATATAGGAACGTATTTTTGCAATAACTAAACTTCTAAAACTACTTTTGCAAATTATTTTAAAAAAGCAAAGTAAATTGGCAATTTTTTACTTTTTCTTATTTATTTCTGAAAAAAGTTCAAAATATTTTTATAAATAAATGAAATAAATAAAAATGTATGTATCGGTTATGGGTTAATTCTTTCAGAATGAAGTCAATAAATTGGAGATTCGAGGGCGTTAAATTTGAATTTGAGGGTTTGAAGTCTGTAAGTGTAGGTATATTCAATGTTGATATTTTGATGGGGTTTTATAAAAATTGGTCACTCTGTACGTCAAAAACTATCAATTAACCCACCGTTCTCATCGGGGTCTCATTTAAACCACTAAACTAAGAAAACATATCATTTTGCCCCCTGTATATGCCACCATAAATTGTATTATTTTTGTGAATGCAGTGGAGCAAATGATATATTTTCTTAGTTTAGTGGTTTAAATGAGACCCCGATGAGAACGGTGGATTAATTGATAGTTTTTGACGAACAGAGTGGCCAGTTTGATATAAAACCCTATTTTGATGTAAGTTGTAGTGTTGTAAGTGTATATTCAAAAGAAGCATCATTTTGGTCATCACTGCCAGCAGTTGGCTAAAGAAGCGCCATTCAAATCATCACGACTTCAATTAAACCATAAAGAAATTTGTAACTAGTACATTACACATGCCATGAAATTAAATCTCTAAACATCTCTCTAGCTATCTTTAATTGTTCAACCGAACTTATTTTCAATTCCCTGCAATCATTAACAAAATTTAGATCAAGAAAAACCAGAGGAACTTCAGTTGAGGCCAGACCCCATATTAAATCCTGGAGGGCAAGGAAGCATATTTTGATCAACATATCCATGACGACCTGCATTCTTGTTAACCGAAAGCATATCCAATCCCTCATTTTTCGAGCTTTGATTTACATTGAACATGGTGGATTCTCGAATCATCTTCATCTCATTAGCTCTCTCAACTACATTATTCTTCAGTGCTTCCAGTGAACTTATATACTCCTCAAGCTCTTCCAACCCTAAATTATCAAAAGGTTGTTCCCACCAAAATGGACCTCCCTCATCCACTTCATTCCCGACAGCACTAATCTTCTTAGCCTTCTCATCTTCCATCTCCTTGATAATCTCTAAATACTTTTGATTAAACATCTCGATAGAGTCTTTGTCAGCTTCATTTATCATCGCGTCTCCTAATGGCTTTGAGGAACTTCCAGCAAGATACTGATCAACAACTGAGTCTACGCTCGGATTTCCGAAAGCAAAAACATGTCCACCAGGAGACTGAACGATAACAGCTGTTTCAGCACCGGTTAAAACACAAAGCTCGCTTGCTTTCTTGAAAAGCCCTGCCCTGCGTTTCGAAAAAGTCACTTGCAGGCTACTTTGCTTATCTATTTTCTTCATCTCTATCTTTTTCTTGCCCTGAGTTTTCTTCATCATCTTGATTCTCTGTAATAAACTTTTATGGGGACGTGGGAAGATGAACATAAGCTACGCTTTGAGAATTTAATCACTATATATATAATTAATGGTACTAATCATCTTGAAGTTATTAAGGAAATTTCGCGTACACATAATTAATGGTACTAATAACGGCAACTTCCATGGCTAAATTGACACTAAAATCAATTTAGATTTCTAGTTGCCCGTTTACTTCTTACATTTTCCTTTAAAAGAAATTCCTAGTTTAAAAGAAAAATGTAAGAATTTCCAAAAGGTTCCAAAATCATTTTCAATGATAAATTGTCATTATATTATTAGTTGTTCTTTATACATATTAATCCACAAAAATAATTAAATTATGTATCATTTGAAATAAATTCAGAATTCGTTTTGTGAAACATAGCATTGCTCTTAAAATACATTCGTGATTGATTTCTATTTTTAAAAGCCGCAAATCGACAACTCTAACCAGCTAATTAATGAATCTTTTGTCATTTTGTTTAAGACTTGCCTTTCTATAAAAGGCCGCATACAATTGAGGCTGTTTTTCCATTTTAAATTCAAATTGTGGAACTTATTTTCTTATAACATAAATAAAGGAAGTTTATATGTTACTCCCTCGATTCCACCATCCCGTTATAATTGGTCATAATTTCATATTTGCTTGTCCCAAAATTATCATCCACTTCTTAACAATGCAAATTATGTGTTAAATTTGTTAATTTTTCATAAATATGTAAATAATTATGGTTAAATAAGATAATTTTAACTTAATCGCTAAATACATGAATTTTGGGTGATAATCAATATTAACGAAACGGAGGGGTACTTTTTTTTTATGCGTAAAAGGCAAAGCCCCGATTATATGTTACATCACGTAGGAAATGTTTTTGATCCAGCCATTTAAATGCATTTGCTTTTCTTTTTCCTTTTTGTCAGATCATTTGTTTTTTTCACTCAATAATGGCAACCAAATAAATTTGTACTTTGATAGAGAGCATCAGATCTCTAATGGTACGGTGGTTGAAACTTGAAATGATTAGCTAACACTTTTTTATTTGTATTATATTAAAAATGGAACATTGGAAATCATTGTTGATCATTTAATCCACTATTACTCAAAATATATGAGGATGGTTTAAGATTCGAATTCTATCATCTAAAGATTATCACTTACAATTAATTTTAAAAATGTAAATAAATGTAATATTTCATCAAAAAATTATTATTTTATTTTTTGAATAAAAAATATTTATAAGTTTGTAACTTAAAAAAATTCGTATTTAATCATGCTCCTATATAAGGTGGGTGTGTTGCCATACAAATTTTATAAACTTATTAGAATTCTTGTTTTTTCAACTTCAGTTTTTTATGAATAATGAAAAACAATTATCCCTCTGTTTAAAATACATATTTGAAACATTTTTATGAATGATTAAAAAAAATTGATTTTTCACACATAACTTGAATTAAATATCATTGTCAAATTATAGTCATAGTTATGTTGAAACCAAGTATATAAAATATATTACATTGGTATAATTAAGAAGAATATATCAAATAAATAAAATTCATATTTATAAATCATAATTGGGTATTGTGAATTCAAAAAAAATAAGATTTAATTATATTTATTCGACATAATTTTAACTAGAGTTCAACTATGTTTGTTAAACCCACGTTATGTAAACATTTTAAAATGCGTCTTGTTAATTGTTATGTATAAAAAATGCTTGTAATCTTGTATTTTGCAAAAAGAAAATTATTTGATCCAATCCCTACAAATTTCTTTTTTTGTCAAATCCCTGCAGATTCAAATTAATACCTTATAATAAATTAATAAAACTTTGGACCAATATTAACAGTAAATTTTGTTTAATCAACGCCTAAATATAGTGCTGCAATCAGTGTTCTAAAAATCGGCCTAGGCGGCCGGCGCCTAGGCGCTAGGCAGTGGTAAAACGGCCCGAGGCGGCCTTAGGCGGACAATTACACGTTTTTTTGAAAAATCGGTCAAAATCGGTATTATGCGGTCAAGGCGGTCCGAGGCGGGCTGAGGCGGACTGAGACGGGCAATAATAAAAATTGCTGAAAAAGTCAAAAATCGACAAAAAAATGGCGAAAAAATGGTAAAAATCGTTGAAAAAGTCAAAAATTGACAAAAATATTTGGGAAATTGATATCTACTTGGTTAAGAACTTAAGATTGTTTTTATTCGGGCAATAAAAAATTGATATATGATATATTTTGTAATTATAATATTATATAAATATAAATATTAAAAATAATATTTAAATACAACCGATTAATGCTCCGATTAATCCGTCCGATTAATCCGTCCGATTAATCCCCGCCTACCCGATTAATCCCTAGGCGGTACCTCAACCGCCTAGCTCCGCCTAGCGATTTCTGGAACACTGGCTGCAATACACAATATGGTTGATTTGCTTGTCACAACCCAACACATTTTTTGTAAATGATGTATTCCGTTTTGTGTTAATTGATGATGTCATGATAATTTTTCTATTTAAATTAAATATATTTTTAATAATAATTTATTTCACATATGACAACTTATACTTCATTTTCACAATATTTTTCTAATAAAAAAAATATTATACAAAAAAAATTTGATAATAAACAAAATACCATGAAATGTATTGTATCTGCAACATATATTTCAAAAGATTCCAATATTAAAGTAGTTTTGATTGGAATCTGAAATACAAGTAATAATTAATATGATCAGTAATCTAGTAATAATCTTTACATGATATTAAATAGAATTTAAAAGTATTTACAAACAAATAATATAAGAACAAGTATTAACTAAGCATCGCCTCATTGACCATGTTATCAGAAACTTGCACTTTCATTTGATAATTGACCATGTTTGAATCATAATCAGATGCCAGAATATGCTTTAACAATACACACATAAATCAAGAATTGCTCACTAACAAAATTTCAGCCGTGACAAGTGGCTACATTGTTGTTACTATATTGTTCATATTACGAATTTATAATATATTTTACTCCTTTCCTTTCAGCCTTTTCTTCTGTTTTCTCTTCTGATCATGCATACCTGAGCATAAAAACCCCCCAAAAAGTTCAGGATCTTAAAAAAAAAAAGAGCAACTAATAGAAAACACATTATAGAGAAAAATGTAAAGGAACAGTACGCTTTTTCTCCTCTTTTCTTTTCTTTCTTGAGTTTTCTAATCTTTTCCGTTTTTCTGCTGCCCCTTTGAAATCCATGTGCACCTGAGAACATGTTTGAAAAGGAACTTAAGTACAGAGATCCACTTATCCTAGCACTATTCTCTTCTTTTAGGCATTACGTGTTTTTTAAGTTCTAACAAACAGACTTATTTTGCCTTTATTTTATCTAAGAATCTAATTTTATTTTTTGTTTCAATTTATTACTCTACAGCTCTACTCGTCCGTGGTCCGCCCATGTAACAGACTACTGCAAAATGGAAGGCATAAGTTACTTGTAACCAGCAAACTCGCAACATTATGCCACACGGTGCAAACTTGGTAGACAGATAGAAGTTTAGTAAACAGAAGGCCCACCAACCCAAATCAGCTCAAGAGTAGAAGTTTCTATGTTCCAATTGTAGTGGGTCTTTTATATTCCTTTCTAAACTAATCAGATGAAATGGAGCGTATGTCATATATGTGTTTAGCTGCTCACAAGCAATACTGCCAAGACTTTGTGATTCTACTTTCATTATGCACTTGATAATACAAGTCCAAAAGTAAAAGGCTACTAGTCAGCTAAGCTCATTTTAGACTAACCACTCAAATTTTGTGTTCCAAAGGCATTAAGATACAAAGGCACAACAACGTGGGGGATATGAGTGGTCAATATGGAATACAATGTCAAGTACATGCTAGATAATCATTGCAAATGTATTTTTAAGATAGCAGATTTTCTTTACCTCATGACCAGAACTTCTAAGTGCTTGGAGTGGTTCCACACAATTCTGACCTATGACAACCAACTTACTTCTTTTGCCATCTCCAGCATTATTCTACTTTCATTATGCACTTGATAATACAAGTCCAAAAGTAAAAGCTAAGCTCATTTTAGACTAACCACTCAAATTTTGTGTTCCAAAGGCATTAAGATACAAAGGCACAACAACGTGGGGGATATGAGTGGTCAATATGGAGTACAATGTCAAGTACATGCTAGATAATCATTGCAAATGTATTTTTAAGATAGCAGATTTTCTTTACCTCATGACCAGAACTTCTAAGTGCTTGGAGTGGTTCCACACAATTCTGACCTATGACAACCAACTTACTTCTTTTGCCATCTCCAGCATTATTGGTGTCATCTTGTTTGTGTCTAGCTAATTCTTCAAATTGGTCTTGTAGAAGGGAGGATATACCAGCCTGTCAAAATAAATTGGGTCACAAATTTTTAGCAAGAAGAAGAAAATGTTTTCATGACAGTTTTACATAATTTAGATATCCATCAGCAAGCAGCAGTTACAGCAAAGTATTATCAACTCAGAAAGATCTTTACTCCTATAACACAATTGTAAGAATAATACTGAGTTACATGAGCAAATATTGAGCAAGAGCAGAGACCCCCAGCACAATATAATAGCAAACAGAAATACAATGATTGGTAAAATCATTGCTATGTACTGTCATTTTTCAGGGTTTTGTTAACTACGAAATATGGACGCTCAGTGATCTTCTGCAAACTCTTTCCAAGCTTCCAGTCCAGCCTATATCTGCCACTTCTTGGCATAACCAAATTCAGTCAATTTTAGTCATAATCAATGTCACAAAATCTCAGAAACTCCTTTAATTCATATTAATCTATTTGCCAGTGTTTGTAAGAACATGACTCACTTCAAAATAAAAACAGTACTACCGAAGCTCACTACAAAAGTGTAACCATGCAACAGTATGCTAACAACAATTTAATTGGAATTGCAATTTCTGCAATATTATGTTGTGGATATTTTAACTTACAGCACAGGGCAAGGTACTAGAACTGTAATATAATGCAGTATGGATTAACTAATCATGCATTGAACAAGATATCTATATGCATAGGAAAAACATGTGCACAAACTCTGATTGCAAATATACATGAAGATCCATCTACACCAGATGGCAAGTAAATTACAACAAAAGAGGTCTGTATAAAATTACCCCAGCAAGATAGCGATGTGAGAATGTTTTAGGTTGCAATGGCCGCGAAAGAAGCAGTTTGAGCTCCTACAGTTCAGAGATACAACAAATTCTGTGAAACTTCGGAAAACAGGCAGAATGAGACGTGCAGTTTCAGTTTTGATATAAATATCCCATATTTAAAGATACCTGTTGAAGCTTCTTTAGATGAATTAAACTTGATTTCTTTTGTTTGCAAATATTCACTCTTTCTTCCTCACTGTCATCATCTTCCACAATCATTTCAACTGATTCAGCATTCCGTTGCAACCAACCTTTGCTCGCCTTTTCCTGGGATTAAAAATTGAATAGTTTAGATGCATCAATAAGTAAATGCAAGGGGAAAAAAATTATAGCTACAAGTAAACAGTACAACGCAGCGGATTGCCATTAAAGATATGCTTGGAACTTGGGAAAGCAACAAAAAGTTCTGAAGTAACTTAACATCCCATATTCTAGAGATTTTCATTTCTTTTAATATTAGATTTAAACAAGCATACACAATTTAATTATTTTTGATCATTTGTTCAGCTGGTATCAATATATGAGTAGTTCCAGAAACTATTGTCTCTTTATCCTAATGAACTCTGTGCTTTTTAATAAGTTGACGAAGCTACAAATACCTGGGATTCCTTCCTCGTAACCTTGTCAATTTGACGTGCAATGGACATGCGTTTTAGAACCTCTGGCATGTATGAGAGTTCTACAGGAAAGCGCTTGAAACTTTCCTGAAAATAATAAGCAATTTAATGTAAGGCAAACTAAAGGCTAAAATTAGCCATGATAACTATAAGTTCCGCTCAAATATATATAGATCATGCTTGTGACTTTCACTTCTATAGTATTAACTTTTTTTATGAAAAAGATTATTTTAGATTGTGTTTGGGAACATAATATTCATTACAAATAATGAAGTTTACATGACAAGGATTGTATTATCATTCAAATTCTCAAGCAGAGACATAGATTTGAATGCCATGAAATCGAACAAAATAAAATCCAAGTTCTATTTAAAATATGAACATATCATTTGGACAAAATCCATCATTTAAAGTGATATTTTAGTACCCAAACATAATTACAGCATTTGATTCCTTGTAATTTTTTCCCTCATAGCTTAACATACAAGATATACTTTGGAGGCTAGAACACATAATCATGATCTCCGGAAAACTTCTTTACAAAGAGTAGGTGACATATGCTGAAAGTGAAGAACTAAATAATATTACACATCCTAAGCATCAGGTATTTCAAAATATCCTATTTTAGTGAACTCGCTAATTTTACATAGCCATTCGCAATTTCGTAAATTTAAAATAACATGTAGGCTTGCTAATTGTTACAATATCTGAGCAGACTAAATAAATAATTGAAATCTTAAGTGTTGATGCTTATATGATAAAGTTCTTTGCATATTACGCTACACCGGCTTCAGCCAACATGACAATTTGCAACAGAAATTTTTCTCATGAATCACAAAATGTAGTCAAAGAATCCAGGGGAACAACTCAAAAGGCTCAAATGTCCGGAAATGGAAGGTCAACAAAATATGAAATCCGTATCAAATATTTTAAATAGGTGTTACTTGTGAAAGGGTTAGACAGGAACTTGATAATTTGCAACCAACAATACCTTTGAAAATGATTTGCACATAGCAGCAAATTTTGAAGTATCATTTGGGGATATCAGGCCAATGCTGCACCCGTCAGCAGAGGCTCTGGCAGTTCTTCCACTTCTATGGACATAGACCTACCAATAAAACCATTGTTAGCCCTCGTACACTCAAAGTTTGAAAAAAAAAATACAAAAACATTTGGGAATTACATAAAAAGGCATACTTCTGCTGAATGGGGAAGTTGGTAGTGAACCACAGTCCGGACACCAGGGATATCAATGCCTCTTGCTGCAATATCAGTAGCAACAAGTATACCATCCTTATTTCCTCGGAAACGGTCTATAGCCTGCACTAAACAGACTGTCTCAGACCAAAAAGAGACCAGATGTTGCATGAATTGTACATGAAAAAGAAAGAGACTAAAGACTTGAGGATTTAAAAACCTAGTGACTGGCTCCCCCCCCCCCCCATGTTTATTATAAAAGACCAAAGTATTGAAAACAATATAATATACCAAAAAAAACCCTAAAGACGTGCTACAATAGTGAAGCCTATCTCAGAGGGCACTATGTTGACTTGTAGAAGGATATACACTTGCTATCTCAGAGGGCACTATATTCCATATATTTTTGGCATATTCTGTATCGTACATGTCAATATAATCTCATTATAATCTAGTTCATATATTTTTCTTAGTACACTTGCTATCTCCTAAATACTTACTCACTGATTTCTCTCCATTATGTTCTCTGATCTCCCCTCTAGTTTTGAACCTAATAGGCTAATACTGACAATCAAATATTTTTTTTTGTCCTAATAAATTAAATCTACTTATTTATAAAAGTGTATAACAGAAAAAGTAACGCATGATGTCAACCAGAACCATTAAATTAAAGTGTTTATGTCCATGTTATACAATCAACCAAATCCCATTACTACAACTAATCTCTTGTATGCAGACCATTCACAGATTTCTTACTTTGAAACAGAGTTAGTATGATCGTAACTGTCCTGATCATGCTTCAGATATTCAAAGTAATTAATCATATATATAGCTTCCTGAAGAATTCATGAAAGGAAAATACGTCCATTTAAAAGTGCTGCTATCCAGCCTTACTGCACTTTATCATAAAGACTGAACACAATAAGTTAAAGCTGAGTTTGGATGTTAAGAGCAAAGAGAGGGAAATGGGTATACTTCCTATTCTGGTGTAGTGGTGTTTAAATTGAAGGAAAATCCATTTCTTCCTCTCCATCACTTTC
Source organism: Kitagawia praeruptora (assembly GCA_037693485.1). Classification (NCBI taxonomy): domain Eukaryota; kingdom Viridiplantae; phylum Streptophyta; class Magnoliopsida; order Apiales; family Apiaceae; genus Kitagawia; species Kitagawia praeruptora. The sequence goes on from CM075349.1 coordinate 17,407,725, forward strand.
CAGGTAAACTCAAACTCCCACATAACATAGTCATATAAAAGTGTATATTTTTCAATAAAATACAGATATCTAATGATTTTAGAACCAGCTAGATGAACTCGAACGAGTGACGCTGAAAAACCCAATGGGTAAGATCTATTATGAAACAAGGTGAAAAGACAAACAGTGACATCAGCTGTGGAATACAGACATGTTGGTTGAAATAGAAAAACATGGTTGGGGTTCACAGCTATCATAATGCCAAAAGGGAAAAAGGAAAGTTTTAAGAAACTGATATTTAGTCAAATACTACTTCAGGGTACAAACAGTTAGGCTCCTAAAAGAAGCCCATTCGATGCATGTGCAAATGAGCAAAGGAACGACAAACAAGTGGTCAAAAGCTTTTCACAAAGACTTTAAAGACAATGACTAAATGCGGACCTAGCAACAGCAAGAAGTTGGTGGAGTGAAATGCGTATGTGTGCGCCATACTGGATGTCTCATATGCAATACTATGTATCCAGAACAACCACCTGAAACACTGAACTTAATAACGTGGTTGGGTTTCACAGCTATCGTAAATGCCAAAGGTTAAAATGAAGGTTTTTCAAAACCGAAATTTAGTCAAATACTACTTCAGCGTACAAACTGTTGGGCTCCTAAGAGAAGTCTGTTCTATGCACGTGCAAATGAGTAAAGGAACAACAAACAAGTGGTCAAAAGCTTTTCACAAAGACTTTAAAGACAATGACTAAATTCGGATCTAGCAACAGCAAGAAGTTGGTGGAGTGAAATGCATTATGTGTGTGCCATCTTGGACGTTTCATATGCAATACTATGTATCCAGAACTACCACCTGAAATACTGAACTTAATTTTTCGTCCAGTTGGTTCCCTTCCGTTCAAAAAACTTGATACATTATAAAGTACTGCTCAATTTTAGTGGAAACATAGCATTTTCCTTGGTCTTTAAAGATTTCACCACCTTCAAGAGCATTTCTCGGATCCCACTTTCCCCTCACCAATAGCTTTGCTTTCTCAATGCTAGTGTTAGTGGACCAAGAACTGCCTTTTAGGATTCGGAAGGATTATGGAATGATGATGAAAACTCGGTATTTTGAGAAACTGACGAGGAAAGGAGCTTGAGTGTGGAGCTTCTGGGGTTTGCATAGAGAGGAGCGTTCGCGGGTTTGAGAGAACGAACCCATGAAGAATCAGGCCCACAAGAAGCCATTACCACTGGCTTAACAACTGTTTTCTTGGCCTACTAATCGATGAGGATAGGAGTAGTGACAATCTATTATATATACAGCTGGATTTTTGTAACACTTGACAATAAATACTCTCTGTTCCAAGTCCTTGTGCAGTCTGATAACATCCGTCGATAGATTTCGAGTCACCAACACAGATTGTACCTTTTGCTCCAAACTGAGCCAAGGTCTTGTTTCGCTGCTTCAACTTATCTGACAGCCCAATTCATCTCTATTTCGTGTTGGCACTGGATAGACACTAGCTAAATGTCTTGTAAGTTGTAACTGCTCATCTAGCCCAGCATAACCAATAAAATATACAGCTAAAACTCATCTCTAATCGGTATTAAGTTCAAGAAATTTATTCACTCAGGGGTTCAAGGAAATTGGGAAAGAATATAGACAGTGATAAGTCGGGCTTACATATAGTGTTACAGTGACATTGTTGTAAACGGTAATAATCTATGTTGGACAAAAATAAAGTCATGGTGCAAGGTGCAGTAGTTTTAACGTGATGACACTAATTGTATACAACATGATCTGCAGTATTTCAAGTGGTAGTCTGGAAGTGCAGTACTGATGTAGGACAATGGCAATTGACATGTAATGTACGCATAATGCACTTCATTCTAGGATATATAGTTTATATGTTAATATGAAAACATAAAAAAAATATACACTTCATCTGTTAACATCGACACATCGTTAAACTATTATACTTTATCAATAGTGCACCCTCTTAAGATGAACTTATAAATATGTATAAAGAGAAATAACGTAGTTTACTCTAACATCACCATTGAGATCATAGCTTTCATCCATTTAGTTCCAATTTCATTTTTCAACCAAAAGAAAAAAAAAAGACAAATAGACAAAACGGCAGTACTGTAAATGTCCCTCGACATGATTATGGCCATTTTATAATTTACTTTCTAACGGAACTTCATCATCAATATTTATATCAAATAGAAAATCTTACTTCATAACAATATCTCAGCTTATAATTACCCAGTTACATACAAACACACTGATGAATATTGGATTCCTTTCTTTCTTTTTCTCTGTCTTGTTCATTACATTTTCACCCCCATTTTCTTAACTTTCATTACTAATGGGTAACGGAAGTAAGGAATTCTTATATATGTTATTAACTAATTTAAATATATTTAATATAGAGATAAAAGTGTAATTATCTAAGTACTTTATACGTGGGGATTGTAGATTATTTAATCAGTAAATTTTTATAATTAGCTCAATTATTTACTAACCTTAGTCCGTTAGGTTTCTATTATCTATATATATAATGATGTAACCCCCACATATCATATTAGACTTGATTATTGGATTAATATTGAGTTATTAAATTATGTCTCTTCTTGGGTTGCGATCCATCGTTAAACTCCGGATCAGAAACCCTTGGGGCTTGGGGTAGAGGATTTTCTCCAGTTAATCGACCCAAGTTTATCTTTTTTGTGTTTTTATCAATATATATCCTTGTTACAAAATCTGTCCCGCATCAACTAAGTTCCAACTGAGCTCAAGGATACCAAAAATTGAGGGGCGCCATATTAAAATTCTCTGTGCAGCATACATGATGGGCTATTAAAACAAACAGTGGCATACAAACCTTCAAGCGAGCTCGCTGCTGCATATCACCATGAAGGGTATAAGCATGGATGCCAAGAATTTGTAGTAGGGAAGAAATATGACGCAGAGCTGAAATTGATGTGCAGAAAACAATTGTTTGTCCCTGTCCATGAACAGCCAGAATGTAATATAAATAGGCATCTTTGTCTTCCTCGCGGCATCTGCAAGATAATATTGATATTTAGCTCAACTATGTTATACTCACATATATCATCTTTTTTCACCTTTTATAGAATAGGTGGAACTGTGGAAGCTCAAATAATAATTACACTGAACCTAAACAAAACACAAATGCAGACAACATAAGTAAAATTATTACATCTTGATAGCTTACGGGGAACCAATAAAATTAAGATCATTTTCATTTGTGATTCGACTCATCTCTCAGCCTACCGTATCTATCATCCCATGGAATATAGATACACATAAGCAGTCATGGTATAGCAATGCAAGTATCTAAAATCCTATGTATAAACATAGAACAGATTGTATATGTATGACAAACAAATCAAACATTTAACTGTATTGATCACAGAATGCAACAGACAAAAGAGCCCAAGATTGAATCAAATACACAGAAGAATATATTATTGTTAGATACTACGATACCAGAAGGCGAAAGATCATACTCGATAAATGACTCCTCAAGTCTATCTGCCATAATTGAGGTATTAGTCAGATCAAAAATGGCAGCAGTTGGTCTCATTCCAGCTCGCTGAGACAAATTCTCTATTGAATTCAGATCATCGCTGAGTTTTGATTTTACTGACCCACGCTTTAGCTTCTTACGAAAATCAGCAGAGAGGGCAATAGTTGCAGAAAATACAAGAGTCTGCCTTTTTTTTCTCTGGAAGCTTGATACAGTAACACAACTTTGAGAAGAGCGCCCTTCAACAGATTCCATAACCCCTGGCAACATGTCTATTATGGACTGCAACTCATGAAAGTGACCATTTTCAATCATGCGATCAGCCTCATCCAGAACGAAGAAAGACAAAGAATGCATCTGCACAAATGTGACAGGGTTATCAGAGTAGTCAACTTGGTCATAGAAAATAAAGGGAAAGGACCCAGACACTAGTTAAGCAAGCAATTAAGAGCTAATTTGCCAATATTAAGCTTACTTAGGGATAAGTTACAGCACCTCTACAGAAATTATTGTACTCTTCATTATTTAATAGATTGTATTATGATTTTGTCAGGATAGCATCCTTATTAATAGAATTAGCATTGTGTAGTTGTGAGGTAGTACTGTTAGTAAAGAGTATTATTAGCAAGGGCAGTTTGGTACTTTTACTATTAGTAAGGGTAGTTTGGTACTTTTACTATTACTATGAGGAGTAGTATATAAGTAGAGTATCAGTTGTAATTTCAGATTATGCATTTTATGAAAAGGAATTCATTCCACCAAATCTGTCTCTCTCTCTAGACTTTCTCTCTCTATAACTAACTCTCAGAAACTATGTCTTCTTCTACAAGCTATCCCTGTTCTTCTCTGAATCTCTATCTGATCTTCATCTATCTCTGTTAATCTCTTAAGATACTAGTTCTATATCTCTGTTTGATTACATTTACAGTTCTATAAAACAGAAAATCCAAAAACATTCAAATATCTGAAAATCAGGAACCCTAGTTCCTGACAGATTTAATTTGAGTATTTGGTTACAAGTCTGCGGATTCTCTTTATCCTACACTTTAGCCCTTCATTTGGAACATAGATAACTTAAAATTGGATTAGGGTCAAATGCAGCTGCTGCATAAGCCAAATGCACCGGATACTCTAATTAACATGACTGCATCTTTTATTTAGCATATTAAGTGCAACTGAAAAACTCATTGTTGTTCAGAACAAGACTTAAATGGTGGTGCTGATACTGGAAAAAGAGATAGAGACACCAGATAAGCTGTAATAATTAAAATTAGCATGCACTGCTGCTTCCAAACACCTCAAATGTATTTGTGATTTGTAAAGAGTAGGAGGAGGCTGTCAAAAGGCTTTGGTGTCCAAAAATAATCAATTGCAGCCACAATGGCCAATGGGAAAAAACTATGCTAGAATGTCTAGGTGTTGACAACTATTATCTATCCTTCTTAAATTTTTGTGCATATTTTTAACAAATGGGTGACAACGGTACCATCTAAATCTAAACAAAACCTATGATTTTAGCGTATGTTTAATCTAAAGCACCATAAGCGTCTACAATGCTCAATATGAAGCAGAAATTATATATAATTTATTTTCCTGTTGATAATGAAAACTTAGAATCACAACCACCACTTTGGTCCTAGCTTTAATTGTTAACGGAAGGATAGCTACATGCTACCAGAATTATTATTTGAACTCTTTTTTTAGAATTATATTGACATGATAATAGTAATCGAAGAGACCAAAAAGGTGCAGAAACCTAGAAAAAATGAAAAATAATGGATCAGACATAATTACTCCTTACTGCCAATATCCTGATAGTGTGAAGCTTCAGAATAACGCAGTACCCTTTCTGACTAAATATAATAAGGTTAACAAATCGGGTGCTCTTGAGGCCTGTTACCCAGATAAGTTCAGCTCTTTATACAAGAAACATGTCTTTCTTTGCATGGTTAGTTTCAATATAATATCTATATCCTGCCATGCGTGGGTTCATATAAGTTTGGCTTTTGCTGATCTACATGGTAAGAACAATTTCATGAAGTTCTATATCTTCCGTAGAGGGGCACTAACTACGGTTGTAGGGCAAGTAGTGGGCAACAAGAGTTGGGTAATAGCTCTTAGAGAAAATCCATCTCATATAGGGTACTTATTAAGGCCTAAAGCCTACTAAATGCCCAATCCCTGAAAAGCATGGGCGTGAGGATAATCCCACCCTCTATCTGCAAATAAGGGTCTCTTATGCTCTCTGTTGTATATTTACTCTTAGGGCTTCGTTTATGCTCAATGCGGAATTAGTGAAATATGTATACATGAATCCATATCCAAATGAAATGACTGTTTAATTGCAAAAACAGAGTGACAGCATGAAAATCAATTCCCCCAAATTAATTCAGATAATAATATATTCCAACCTCAACGAGATGAATCTGTCCACCAGACATAAGCTCCCAAAGCCTTCCTGGAGTCCCAACAACAATCTCAGGCCTTGATTTCAGAAGTCTTTCCTGTTTTTGTGTTGACATCCCGCCAACAATAGGAACGACTCTAATATTGGTATCTTTGGCTACTTCTTTCAGATGATCATGGACCTGCACATGTACAAACTAATAACACTGCAAGAAACCTAGATTCTAAAGACAAAAGAGAGAGATAACAAAATTTTGAAAATTTGTTTAGAGTTCCCAACACGTAAACGAAGAAACTAAAACGTCATTAATAAGTACCTGAAGTGCAAGCTCTCTTGTTGGAGTAATTATGAGAGCCCGCATAAAACCTCTTGCAGCAATCTTTGCACCCGCATCGCTGTTTTCTGTAGAAACATTATCAGCCTTTTCTCTTTCTTCAAGAAGACGTTGCAAAATAGGCAGACCAAATGCTAGTGTTTTTCCAGATCCTGTTTCGGCAGCACCTATAACATCCTGCAACGAGAACAAGAATAATGAGTATCATTCAATTCACCGTCATTCATTTGGCAGCCAGACATTATATTAGTCTCAACCTTTCCTTGATGTGCAGCTGCTGGAATGCAAACTTTCTGTATTGGCGTAGGTTCCTTGAACTTGAGCCTGCATATCGATTTCATGATCAAGGGATGAAGTCTCAGTTCATTCCACGCATAAAAATCACCATCGTCAAATGTATCCACTTCTGGAACATCGGTAACTATAATTTCAGAAACGCATTGTGTTAAGATATCAACTTAAAATTTTAAAATGTAAAAACAATCCGCAGTAATGCATCAAAACTATATCCAATTTCACAAGCACTTACATAAGCAAAAGCTGATATACACAACCGTAACTATCTCAGCATTGTAACTATCTCACCATTATATAACGGGGGCACTTACATAAGCAAAAGCTGATATAAACTACCATAATTACCTCAACATTATAAAACGGAACCTATATAAAACTAAAATTTTAAAATTAACACAATTCGAATAATTCATTTTACGGAAACTCAATTAAACGACAAAACTAACCAGCCACTACTTCCGCAACCTCCTGCTTCTCCTCAACCTTCTTCTTCTTCCTTTTCCTCTTCTTCGTTTTCTTATTCGTACTCTTCACTTCTGGATCCTCCTTATCCTCCTCACCGCCACTTTCATCCTCATTCGAAACATCGACAACACCTTCCTCATCATCCTCACCTACATTCTCACTCTCACTCGCTTTCCGCTTCTTCAATTTCACCACCTCCTCCTCAAATTTAGCAATCTCCAACCCATACGCCGACTCATCAATCTCCTCGAGCGATAAAAAACCTACTCAAACACAAATTCACAAAACTCAAACACCAAGAAAATAATAGAAACAATTAAATCTACTAATGACGTCATAAATATAAAGTAACGGAAATTAAGTACCGCCGTCGAGTTCGTTAGTGCCGGCGACGATGGAGAAGGTGTCGTCATTGGAGGTGAACTCGGGGAGAGAAGAGTGCCAAGGGAGCGAGTCGAGACGGTCGAGTTGTTCCGAGTTGACTCGGGAAACTCGTCTAGGTTTTCTCTTTTTTTGGGGCTTTGATTGAAGAGAAGAAGACATATTGGTGTGAGTTTTGAGTTTGAACGGCTTGCTCTATTGCTAAAGATTTGTACAGTACTTAGGGCAGAATCGTTTTTTACTGTTAACCATCTGTAAATATTTACTCTTCTACTATTATTTTAATCCCGGTTTCGAGAATTCTATTATTTCCGAATTTATTTATGAGGAAAATAAAATTTTCAAAATTCAAAGTTAGTCAAAAGATGTAAGAGATTGAAAATGATGAAGTGAAGAAAAAATTGTAATAAACGAATAATTTATTTATTTAAGTGTTTTAAGTTAGTACATAACAGATTTTTTTAAAAAGAAATCGACATGAAAAATCTGATAATTTAAGTAAGTCTTCGATTTTTAGAGAATTATAACAATCATTAAGCTAAATATTTTATTTTAATATTCTGTTTGATTAAAAGAAAAAATACTAGATAAATCAAGTATATTTTATAACATCTTAATTTTATTTTGACTAAATTATCTTCGTAACAAAAAAAATTCTTATTTAATTGGTTTAATAAATTATTTTAATGTGTATTTAGTAAAGGGTGTTGAACGAGAATACCCACCAAATGGTGGTTTGTGCCCGAAATATCCGCGTCGAAGACATCAGCCCAAAATATCTTTAGAAAATGCATGAAGATCTTACCTTTAGCTCCAGGAAGATCTTCTCACGTTTATCTTGTCCATTCAAAATTTTATTCTTATAATAAGTCGGGTTACGGGACTACACTTTCTGTAAAGTCCTGAGTAAATCTTTGGTAATACCTTGTGAATTTTATGAAATTTCTCACCTTTGCCAGTGTGGTTGGCCAATCTCTATTTGAAACTGTCTTTAACTTGGTAGGGCCGACCAACACTACTCTTATTGTTCATGTGTCCTATTGCTGGACTTCATTTTGCCAAAACTCTTATTTCGAGAACATGTCCTACGCTTGTTCTTTCAGGTTGCATCTAGAAGCATTCTCAATTACATCTCGACCACTGCTCGCCTTGCCTAATCCATTTATGATTCAGTGTCAGAATAAACTTAAGGTAACTACCATAATCCATTCAAGGAAAAGAAAGAATTTAATATTCTTCTGAATCACATGCAACTAATGTTTCTGGTTCATCATTTCACTGAATTGAACTGAACTTATACTTGGTTTCTTGGCAATAGCCTCATTACTAGTTTATCATAGACTCACTGGTCTTCTCCTCTTGTAGGTTCCGAGATCATTGTCTCGCTTACTATTTCCTTATATACTTTATCCGTTCCGGCCATCACTTCCCAATGTCTTTTCTTTCTAAGTTGATCCATTTATCTGAAGATATGGCACTTGCCACCTATGTCTTAACTGTTCCTAGGGACTCTGCTCCCCGTCCTATATCAATGTCTTTGATAATCATGCATCATTCTAATCCCTTTCTCATTAATCTGAAAGCCTCCAAGGATTCTTATCTATCCTTACATACGATCTTGAGTAATTCCTCAATCCATCTTACTTGCTGGCACTTCATTCGGCAGTCCAGCTATAGATCCAATATACCTCTTTAATTCTCTTCATAATATATCAGTTCTTTATGCTCACTTCTCTGAGCACTATATCTAGATTCTTACAGTCTCTCTGGCTGCAGCCCTCATCTCCTCAAGGTAGACTTCCCTGTCTCTAACAGGATTCTCCCCCTCTGCTGGAACCTCTTCCGGGTCCTCAGTAGGGTACTCTATCGCATCCACCATCCGATCGTCAGCATATAATCAGGCATCATCGTGCTGCTACTCGTATGCCTCAAGTTCTGTCGCCTTACTAGTCGGTACGAGAACGAGCTTAAGTTACTATCATGATACTTTAGGGTTCCCATAAGGGTTTTATATGTCAATACTACATTATGTAGTCTGACTATGAACTTGGTAAGAGTTCTTATTATCTTAATGAATTTATTGTTTTAACGTCGCATCATCTCTGGGATATATAACGCTCTCTCTGATACCATTTCTGTAACACCCCCAGATCCAGGATCTGGTCGTTACGGTCTCAATATCCAACCACAAAACCAACATAATTTAAATTACAACCTTGTGACCCAAAACAACAACATAAAACACACCCGTTATAGTCCCAGAGATGAAATCAGAGTAACCAACAATATTATTAATCACAAGTTTGAGTTCTTACAACCCAAAGAATTACAATTGTACAATTACATACTCTTTGCCATCCATTAATAGATACCATAATGTAAATACATTTGAGGCTCAATTGCTACCAACTAGCCTACCAGTAGTTGCATCCTCAACAATGGTAGCCAAGACTTAGCGGTAAACCTCTGACGGTTGACACCTGCTTACGCTGTGTGCGCCTTGCGCGGCCATCTGATCTAGCTGTTGTTGTAATATAAATAAATAAAGCAAGGGTGAGCGATAGCCCACCGAAAATATAATTGAACGACAATAATATATGACAGTTCAAAATATCTTTGAAACCATATGCCATGCATTAACGATGTAGTACCAATATAAGGTATGAGATGAAGTTACAAGGTAACTCAAAAATATATTTCTTTTGAATAAATATCTGCTATGCAAAAGATAAGCAAGATATTCTCAATTATCATAAAAGAGGAACTTGCAGGAAAAATATTGCAATTCCGGTTTCAACACTTTTTCACCTTGCCAACACCAACAGTGTTGCAGAAATTTCTCACTTTTAGAAGATGAACTAATACGGGAGCATTGCGGCGCCAGATGCCCTGACGTTTACGATGATCAGTCGTATGTCATGCATCTCATCAGTCGTTCTCTACATGTAGAAGGTAGCTCCGACAGAATTATTTATCTACCGCCCTCTGGAACTCCTCAGCCAACGGTGGGGCTATTGTTGGACCGGCGCCACTCGGCCACTTACGCGTCTCCTAGTTCGAATATCATCCATGACTCTGAAACGTAAAGTTCGTTCCCCTTTTCCCCAAGTGTAACACTTGTTGATAGGACTCCACAAAGTAGTCGTATCTAATTGGAAAGGAAAAATTCACCAATATTTCCCAAGCTGATGCTTGTTAATGGATATAAACTTGTTACATCAATCATACCCCTCGAGCGTTGAGGAGGTAACCAAAAGACTCATATCGATACTTGAAAGAATCAAGATGTGAGTGACAAGATAGTTTTAGCAAGTATAGGACCGGGCAGTCCAATAAATAACATCTCCAAGTGAGGTCCCCTTATATAATTTTTGGAAGTTGAGCGAGTATTTAAATCTTCTTATAAGATAGATTTAAACGAAAATAACGTTTTGGGAACCTCCCCTTGATAAAATAGTCATAAAAGACTTTGAAATATTTTACATAATATCTGAAGGTGAAGGATAACCTTTGAATAATATAAATCATTACAGAAAGAATTCAAAAGAATTTTATTAAATATTCCAAGAATATTTATTAAGTCAATAATAATTACGAAATATTATTAAATCATAATATTGCTCGTAAGTAATCCTCGAATGAATATATAGAATTATTTATTAAATAAATCTCTTCTTAAATGAATATTTAAAATAATATTCATTGAATAAATAAACTTAAATAAATATTTAAAATAATATTTACTGAATAAATCAAACCTTAAATGAATCTTTGAAAATAATATTCATTTAACAAATAACATTCCAAATGAATATCCAAATAATATTCATTAAACAAATAATATTCTAACTGAATATCCCAAAATAATATTCATTTCACAATTAATATTCCAAATGAATATCCGAATAATGTTCATTTAGTAATCAAAACTTTAAAGAAATATTCAAAACAATATTCCATAAGTAATTAGAACTTCAACTGAATATTTTAAAATAATATTCATTAAATAAATAAAACCTTAAACGAATATTCAAATAATATTCATTTAATAAATACTATTCTAAATGAATATCCAATTAATATTCATTTAGTAATCAATACTCTCAAGGAATATTTGAAATAATGTTCCTTAAGTAATTTAGAATTTCAAAGAAATATCTTAAAGTAATATTCATTGAATAGATAAAACCTTAAATGAATATTCGAAAGTAATATTCATTTAATAAACAATATTCCAAATGAATCTTGAAATAATATTCATGAAATAATCAAACTCTAAATGAATATTCGAAATAATATTCATTTAATATCTCTCGACTGAGATAATACTCAAATAACATTTCTCGAAAGATTTCCAAGTAAATAATACTTTATGGAAATATAATTAATGTTTAATAATAACATTCCTCAAACGGAATACTAATCTGTCGTTGGAATCCCTCCGGGTTTCCAAGACTACATCTATATCTCAAAATACCGACTCCCGGTCTACATTTAAAGAATGAATATCACATGCCCTTCACTAAGGGTCTTAACCAAAAGTCCGGCTTATACTGATATATCGTATCTAGTCTATAAGCCAATATCAATTCAGGGAACAAGTATTGCAATATAACTTGAAAGTAGACATGCATGCTATGGCATATGTATACAACAATCATCATATATATATTATCACAACAACAGTTCCAAGTATTGGAAACTTGCCTGAGAATCGAGTGCGGGTAGGGGTAATGTGTCCCGGGTCAGCTCGACAATCTATAAACAATCAGAATATTTAAGATTAACCACTTAACGCTTATTAAAAGGCTAAGTATAAACTCCACTTAAATCGAAACATGTTTTCGAGTTATCTCGTTACGTCTCTTTTAGTGTAACTCTTTTTATCACCGATACGATCCGACATTCGTTCGTTATCAAGACATGTCATCATGCTTATACTTGGTATATACTTAAGTCGTATAAGTTCTAAGGTTGGTCGTTTACGAATCAAGATTATACCTCGAGTGTTATCGCCCGTTTTCTAAGTTATAACCAAAGTCATACCTTTAAGGGGTTCGTTCGCGTTTAACCTCGATTCAAACATTTTTATAAAATCGGAAAACGATCCATTCGACATGTGGTTTTCTCCCACGCCTTCCTTTTTACCTCTAATATTTAATTAATAAGATTCGCCACTGATTAAACGGCATTTAAGGGAATCAATTTCAATTACGAACTTTCGTTTACGATTTCGAACCACTTTTACGAATTTAATCATAACTCCTAAACCGTAAGTCCATTTCATGCGATCTTTATATCAAAACGAAGCTTGTAACATGATCTAGCTTATCATGGCATAAGTCGAAGCTATGCAGTGAGTTAAAGCTACTGTGATGCACGGTTACTTAAGGTTTAACGAAAATCGGGCATTACGACGGCTATAAATCGAACGTTCTACTAATCGTAACACTAAAACCAAGCCACACCGGGCATCCAAACAACTTATCATCACATAACTCATCTCATAAGTCCAATAGCTACTGATTTTACCACCAATATCAACATGCTTCTTAAATCACATAACTAACTACATAATCGTGCTTATAATCATCATCAATATCATACTAATCTAAACCCAATCAAGACAATCATAAATCTTAAATTACAAGCTAGGGTTTTGGTGATATATACCTTCCATGATGTGTGTGAGACCTTGCTAAGCCTTGTATAGTCCTTGTATACCATTAACCAAGCTTAGATCATCAAAAAAAATCAAGATCCAAGAATTTGTTCTTGAAAATCACTATTCACCCTCATCTTCAAGGATTTATTTGAAAATGGAAAAAGTGATGTTTGAGGCTAAGATTTCTAGAGTATTACTTTTATGAATTATAGGATCTATCATAAAAATCTCAAGATCAAACAATGGTTGAAAGGTTGATTTTGATCTTTGATTTAAGGAGAAAGCCGAATGGCTCTAATGAGAGGGAGAGAGAGAGAGAGTTTGGCTTGGTTGCTTGCTTGGTTATGTGATAAAATGAATTATTTGAGATAATATCTAGCTAAAGCTACTTTATTAAAGGTGTGATGCATTGGGTGATGCATTTGATCAAGTGGACAAGTTGCATGCAAGTGAAATATCTTGCATCTTGGTTGGATTTGCTAAGTACTTGGTTGCTCCTCTTGATTCTAGTTTCTCTTGTAACTATATTGGTTACTAGATATTTTCTAGTGGCTTGCACAAGACTCTTGCTCCCTCTGCTTGTTTCTTTGTCCGTTTATTGCTTAATTCGTTGCTCGTTCGAGGGAATAACTCCTTCGTTTCTAGTTAGGGTTTTACCGAAAAACTTCTTAATATTTATAATACTATTCTTCATCTTTCTTAATACTTCTCGAATTTAAATTCCTTAAATAAATCCTTAAGTCTGGCAGTGTCCAGGGAATTCTCGGAGAAAATGAAAGTGCTCTGTTTCTGAATCCGACAGCTTTTACATACACTTATTTTCCTCCTGGATCACTAATACGAACTCAGAAATCCGTTCCGAATACCGGGTATAACATTATTATAATAATATTCCAAATTCCACCAAAATCACTATTCATCACTTATTTTTATTTAATTCCTATAATTAGGAAAATGAACCTGGTTCACCCTCGAGTGTTCCTTAACCTTTTTACGGAACCGCTGGGCTTATAATAGATATTGATTTGGATGACATGAGGGTATCTATTTCTCTCTAGGGAATCTTACCTTAACTTTCTAGGAGATAGATTATTCTAATCTAAGTTATCACCCAATAGCATCCTTCAGGCCATATAACCTTGGAATATATATATCCTTTCATTATTCATTCTTTAAAGCCAGTATTACACTGTAGTTGTAACCACTGATCACTCTTACATCAATACATGATAAAAGTTTTAATTCTACCCAAAAATCTGGGTTCTTACATAAGTATGCTCTCATATAAATAATATTTTTTTTTTCTTTTTTTTCTTTTTTTTTAAGAGAGCTAAATATAAACAAGAACAATGATCCATTGATATTATTACAAACTTCGACTAACAAGTAACAACCAAACCCAATATTTTCCCAAAAGTAATGATCATCAATAAACCCCCCTTTTTGCACACCTTATCACTCCCTTAAGCACTATACTAGCTTTTGACAATTGGGTTCAAGTTAATGTAAGGCCAATAGAAGAAAAAGATATAGGCAAGTAATGTGGTGTGTCACCGAAATAATAGGATTAAGATCAACGGGTTAACTAATTGATCATGTATTAATGGTGTTGTAATATGGGAATTATGAGGTTATACCTAACTGCCTTTATCATCTTATCATCAAATAATGTCATGCATTTCAAGAAAGACCTCAAACAAGTGCTAGCAATGCAAACAACATGTGGACACTCAAGCAAACGAATATGAAATGCAAAAGATATGCATATAGGCTCAAAACTCACTTGGTGCGGCAAAGCATAATCAATCCCAGGTAAAAGTCTCTCTAATGCACCTACTTGTACTCAAAGCATGCAAACCAAGTCATCTTACACATATTCATGTCATTTTAATCACTTACAACAGTCACTAAGTCCACCAGTTTCAACTTGCTAGTGTATGTGTGTACAAGAACAAAGCACGTCACTTATCAATCAAAAGCGTCAAGAGCACGAAATTTCTATAGCATGCATGGGTGCATCAAGCAAAGTACAACAACTAATCAATTTACAAGGCTAGAATTATTTTTGTGATTTTTAGTTTTTTCCTTTTTTTGTGATGTTTTTTTTGTATATAGAGAACGCATCCCCACACTTAAATGGTTCATTGTCCTCAATGAATAAACATATAATATATACATAACTAAAAAATCCTAAAAACAAATACAAAAATAAAATAAAAATAAAAATAATATACAAAGAAAGGTTAAAATACTCCCCTAGTGCATATGCACGAAGTGCCCGTTAAAAAATTAATTGCAAAATTGAGGTATCCATAGCTAAACTCCAGGGCGCTGCTTCATTACATAAGAATAGTAGTCCAGATAATAACAACAAATGCACAGCAGCTCAAGTGGTTGGGAGATGCAAATAGAAGTCATGCATACACACCCTAAGGTCAGGGGTTCGACTCCTTTGGCCATCAATTATTTTCAACATATTATTGAATAAGGCTGCCAACCCAGCAGCTAACATGGAAGATTACTGGACGCTGATGGAGTGATGACTTGGTTGTGATGTGGTGAATGACATGGCAAATAGGTGGAAGATGAAGTTGAAGCTGACTTGATGACATGGCAGCTGATGTGTTGCTGACTGGATTGCGAGGTAGCTGATGACATATAGCAATGTATAGACGATCATGTAGCGCCCTGTGTGTGCATCTGGACCAGGTTAATGGCCTCCAATGAAATGGGCCTTGCCTCCAATTAAATGGGCCTGCAGCAACTAGGACAGCTGCAAGAAGAAATGGACTCACTACACCAAATATGGCCTATTGCAACACCAATATGTATATGTGTTACAAAAAGTGTTACAATAGACATAAAACTTGGTAGTCTATTGCAATATATTTAAAAATGTTGCAAGAAATACGAAAAGTGTTGCAAGCAAAATGATATTTTAAAATTTTAGAACAATTGCAACACTTTAGCAAAAGCGTTACAATACACGATCCAATATTGCAACACTTTGGTCAACTTGACCGAAATTATAGGCGGAACTTTCAATTTTTCATTGGCGGGGCTGATCCTATGTCTTTGTATTTTTGGATATCATTACTTTTCCCCTTATCCCAATTTATTTCCCACTACGCAAATTTTATTCCCCCCTTTGCTAAATTTTCACTCCCCCCTTATTCATTTTCAGACAAAACCCAAACACTACAATTAAACTAAAAAACTAAAACCTAAAAACTAACAGAACAGACTCATCTCAAACTCTCTCTCACCTCTCAATCGCGTCTGTAACGCCCTGACCTCCCAATATTGAAACTATACTTTTTATAATAAAATAGACTTTAATATAGGGGAATTTTAGAAAATTCCGGCATGAAGTATTCGTAAATCGGACTATCCACCTGTAATTCAACTCAACCAAATTCCAATTTAAGAAATACAATTAAAACTTAATACATTAACAATTCCTCACCGAGGATCGACTCCAGGTTATGGTATGAAACAAGAATCTAACTAATTCAAATTATTACAACTTCTATCTCAGCTCTAAAGACAAATCACTATACCGTCTAATCTGTAGCTTAATCAAAAACTGTGCTCGCCCGCGTTAGCTCTGAAATCTCTTCCGAATAGGATCCTCCTCGCTCTCATTCGCATTTGAAAATATAATTAGATCATCCTTAAACCTAACTGCAAAGGGTTAGGTAAAGCAAAGCAAGAGTGAGCCAAAGAACGCTCAGCAAGTTTATAATATAGTGAACGACAATTTATGAATATTTCATTGATGAACAATATCAATGAATACTTTATCTCAAAAGATTAATCAATTTCCATCATAGAGAAAAATTTCCATTTACTACAAACCATCATTGCCTCAGATAAAACTTTGAGAAAAGAATATCCAGAAATCCCCCAATCATTCTTACTCCACTTTCAACGTACAATGTTACTCGCGAAGGGAATAACTGGGAAACTTCTATCCATCCTTAATCTCATTGTTTTACTGAGTTCCCAATTTAATCAAGATAGAAACAACTAACTCTGATATCCACAATTTCGAAACTAATGATCATTTTCCTTGAAACATATATATCTTATCAAAAACATTCCTTTCTTTCATCACTTTTCACTAAAACTTTCTTTTGTTTAAAAACTTTTCATCTTTGAAACATATTTTTCATAAAACCTTTTTAAAAAAAATTAAATTGATTGGAGTTTTTCCACGACACCGGACAATACGGGTGATCAGCCACGTAAAGTCCCCCTTCCTTTGAAATTGGGTTCCCAATTAGGCAACACATTGGCCTTTCAAATGATGGACTGGGCACTCCCCCAGCCTCTTACACTAAAAATGCTGGACTGGGCACTCCCCCAGCCTCTTACGCTTCTCCAATCTATAAAACCTTTAAAAACATTTTTAAAACATTTTTCAATCCTTAAACTCACTGGCAAAAGACCAGCCCAGTATAAGGAAATTTTAAAATCATCTTTAATTAATAAATCCATTTTAATGAGAATTAATAGAAGACTGATGATCAGGGAAGCATTGGATATAAAGAATCATAACAGCAAAGCAAGAATATTGAACTAAGCACGGCACAGATAAGCAAGACAGAATAATAAATCAACAAGGTATAATTAATCAATAAAAAACAAGACAATTATTAAGATTCTAGAATTTAAACAGCAATTTATCAAGTAATCGTGAAATAAAGGAAATCTGAAGTTCAAAGGGAGATTTAAGAAGTTTAAAACGAATATTCAAGAAATTCTCAATTACTCAAGCTTCACTCTTGTCGACTAAGCATTTACATGCATTAGCTGCCAAAACCGGCCTGACAATAATGAGTTGAGTAAATCAGAAGATCTCAAGTCATTCTCGGTTATAACCATCATTGAGCAACACATGCTCCAACGACAATTTAAACCTCGAATTAATTTGTGCAATAATTCATAGTGAAAATAATCTTAAAAGAATCCACACCTGAACAATAGGTGGAGAGAATAACAATTTAAAATAATCTGAGAATAATTAATTACTTATTAATTGAAGGGAATGTCACTTAAACCAAATCAAAGGGTACAGATACTAGCAAAACGATTTAGAAGACAACCTTACAATTAATAGAACAGCTTCGCACCATTCAGACTAATATGAAAAGTATAGATGATTGCAAGAAAGGATTCGAAAGAATATATATAATTAACACAAGATGATTCACATCACTTGAACGATAAGTGAGGGTTAGTATACTTGCCTCAGTACATGAAGTTTCCAGTTTCATATCTCAATTCTTTACTCATTGAACATCTGTCTCTATTTCTTATTCGCTGGCCTTACTCGGTCATACTTTCGTCTTTCTTTCATTACTTATCGACTGCTATACAAGCACACGCGTCAACTCCAATAATTGTTCCATTGCTCAAGATTCCCTCTTCATTTGCGCTGACCCTTAGTCGGAATCCTATTCGTACCTATAGAAAGGTAAAGTACTACTTCAGTACGCATATAACCTTAACCGTTTAATTCCATTCTACCCAATCGTGTCCTATTACGCTTTACAACTTAACATATATAGCACATAGTAATTACATTCTTAACATAATACAGTATGACCATATAAATCACGTAAACACTTAACACTATTATTCATATCTATTCACAAATACTCTTTATCAAATTACAAAATAATTTCAATCAAATTTGGACAGCTCCTCCTCTAAAATATCACCTAACCTGTTGTATTTATGCACGCACACCCACGTATTTATCCTGCAGGTACAATCACATAATCGAAATCCATTGTAAAAATCCGAATTCTCACAAAACCATATTTCAAGTGTACAAATGACCCCACTTCACTACCAAAAACTCGTCAGGTATTTCATAAAACCCGGCGACACATTCAACATCCGACCATACCTTAGATGTCTTCAACAATTTAAACTTAACCAGTCATTAAACACGGTTTCATACGACTACAAAACTATAACAGTTATGCTAACAAACGGCCAACATTGTAACTCAATTAAAAACACTACCGAAAGTTTTAAACCACATTTCCACAAACTATAACTAACAGCTAACTTTACAACATAATAATCACAGATACAATCTCTATATATCCTAATCATGGTTGTAAAAATCGGTAATCGGTATAAATCGGTTGAGGTACCGATTTAAGATTAATCGGGTAATCGGGGATTAATCGGAAGGATTAATCGGAGTACTAATCGGATATTATAATAATATTTAATATATTAGTCTAATTTACAATTAAACATATCATTTTAAATAAATTCACAGGATTAATCGGATTTCAAAAATCGAATCGGTTGGTTACTTTACAGAGGATTAATCGGGGATTAATCGGCTAAATCGGGGATTTTTAGAACCATGATCCTAATTGACATAACAATCAAGGATAAATACATAACAGCACATAGACCCACAACTCCTACCTCTGTCTTCCGACTTAATACCATACACATCACACGGTTATATTCCTATTCTATATCCAGCATTTATACAACACTTACATTTTACATTGCCAATATCCACATATAAACCATCACATATACATAATCAATTAATAACTCCCACAAGCTCACATCAATCTCTCGGCACGTACAAAACATACTCTAACTCAACCCACCTGCACATTAACACATACACACAATCACATATGCGTACCACCCTCATTCTTTTCTCTAGCCAACCCCCTGTTCCTGACCCCCCTTTTACTTTCACTACACAAGCAACATCACTCACTCGGAAATTCAAACACACCCCAAGCATACACACGAAACCACAAGCAGATTTCATGCACAGGAGAGAAGAAAACATCAATTTGTGACAAAATGATCAACACCAGACACCACAAACATGCAAACAGACTCCAACCAAAGAAACAACCATGAATCCCCCTGATTTCGAACACAAACCGACTGTACACACACAGCCAAATGTACAAACTGCAACACAGCAGTACAAAAACAGCAGTAGCATACCATATTACAACATCAGGAACAAGTTCAAAGTCGAATTTAAACACATAGCTTATCAATTAAGAACTAGAATCAGACTTCACAAGACCAAACACCAGACCCAGCAATGTTTAAACACGCACACACGCACTGCGACCAGCGTACACACACCCACCATCACAGCATCACAATCGCAGGAGAAGCAGAGGTGGGGAAAAGAAACGTCGAACAAGGCTGTGACAAACCGAGCGAAAGGAAAAACGAGAGAGAGAGATAGAGGAGAGAGATTGAGAGAATTGAAAAGAAATTGATAGAGATTTTTAGAGAGAGATGAGAGCTCAAGAGGTTAGATGGAAAGGACACCCACACAACCCCAGAACAATCTGGAAGACTGGAAGGCTCAAGAAGAAATGAGAACTGGTGGTCGTGGATATGGTTAAGAAAATGACATGGGCAAAATGCTAACTTAACCATGCTGAAAAAAAAAACATATTGAAAATCAATTAAATAGCTTTTAAAAATTGATTGTAAATGGAAAATTGGTGAAAATTTAAATTTTCATTTTTAAAATAAAGAGTATAAAATTACAAACACTCACATATTTTTAAAATATTTTTAGGATCAATAACGAATTAAATATAAATTTTACAAATTTAAGATCCTTTAAATGCAATAAAACTCTTAAAATCATTATAAAATGCATAAACACCCAAATTAATACTCCCAATAATTTTAAAAACTAGATAATTACACAAAGATAATATTACAAAAGATTTCCTAATTTTTATCAACTCCAATGATTTTATAAAAATCTCATAAGATCAATAATGCATGATTTAAATAGATTTTAATCATCAAAAATACAAATAAAAATACCCGAACTTACACGGCACACATAAATCATCATATACACATGTAAACATGATGTCACATATATTCAATCCAAAAAAAAATTCACCTCTATAATTCAAATTTAATATTAAATAATTAAATAATAATAATAACAAATACAATATTTTCTAGGGCGTTATATCCTTCCCCCCTTAATAGGATTCTGTCCTCAGAATCAATCTTAAGAAATCGTAATGACGGTATTTCTCAACCATTTCTCCTTCAATTTCCATGTCATTTCTTCCACACTAGCATTCCTTTATATCAATTCACATATCGATAGGCTCATCTTGTAGGCCTTCGAATTTCTAACATAAACTTAATCCTTTGGTTTGCATGCCTCGTTACCTTTAGATACTTATCACTCGCACGTGACGATCCTGGTCTACCGAAAATCGGACATGACATATTCGTATAATGGACTATGTCCTGCACACAACGTCTTCATTACTAACCCAGTCATCCTTAATAATTCATTCTTATACAGTACTACAACAAAACCTACCTTGACTTGAAATAATAAGGTAAATAATTAAAATCTTTAAAACGAAATCCACGCGACTAATAATTGATATCACTTCCACGCTCCTACTCATAACCATACTCATCCTTTCTTTGTCCATCCGATTGCACTGACTCTGGGACGGTTTTCAATCTCTTCACTGACTCCTGAAAGATTTCTCCACCTTTATCCCTTGGTTTCCTGATTGGTAGGTTTGTCCACTACTATAGCTATCTTGGTAAAATCTTTGACAACCTTCGATAATCCTTAGCTGGTACTTCAAAGTTTTCGATCTCTGCTGGCGCCCTAGGCCTTTCCCGATTCATTACCGCCTCGTCGTCACGGCATTCACTTCGATCCTCTCGTCATATCCTGAAAATTATAGTTCTTCCAATCGCAAAGCTCGTACTTAGGAATCGTATATATGCTCTTCTCATGTCCTTGTCATCTGCTCCTTAACCAAAATCAGTCTCTCCGTATTATCAAATCTTGTACGTGTGTTGTCAATCCACTACGTAATCTAACTTGATATTCGATCTCTACTTTAACCTCAATTCTCAAACATGATCATCAAATTCTGAATCGACAAACATCTCCATCATTTTTACTTTCAATCACTTGTCACTTTTAGATATCACAAGGTTTTATAACAAAAGGTATCAATAGAATAGACATGTATTAACGTGTATGAGTACAAGATGAGTTTTGTTTGATAAAAATTTTATAAAAGAATTTAACTGAGAGATCAATATGATCATTGAACTAATTTCAGGTTGCATTTGTCACTTAGGTCAACCACCATAGCACAAGAAGGGGGCCAGCCTTCTGTACTTTCATGACAAACACAATCAGTGGCGTCCCACCAGACTTCTATCACATAGATAAGATGTCCCTGAATCCCCTATATACATAGGGTTGTTCATCCAATCAGAATAAATAAGGTCAAGTATTCAAAGAGAAACAAAAAGAATTCAAAAGTTTTAAAAGTTTATATATATATATAATGTTGAATAAGGAATAACAAATATTCGGGGAAAATAGAAAGAATACAAGGATCTCAATAATTTATATGCATCATGTTGAATCAAGTGATCCCCTTGAAAATAGAGGTATCTCTGAAAAATGGGAATATGTTTAAATGAACCTGGAAAATTTGTCATCAATTGAAGTATAGTTGATTATCAAAGGTGATGGGGTATTATCAAAATAAGAAGAAAAAAAAAAGAAAGGTTAAATCTCCTTAATCAATAAATTAATGAAATCAATGACTAGTAATGAATAACCATGTCATTCCTCCAACCTATGTAGTAATCGCATTTCACATCTTGTTTACAATCCTTTCACACTTTCTATATCAGTCGTGGGGTAACAAAAGTCGCAAAAGAACTCTAGAAGGTACACGAAGGTCTGCACGTAGCGTCTTCCAAGCTGATAGCTTCAGTCGTCTATTTAACGTAGGCGGCGCCGAATCAACTTCCACGTCTAAAATCGTACCGTCAAATGAATCGAATTCTGGCTCACGCGATATATCTAAATACTAACTAACGTCGCAACCGTTGTCCTAATAACCTAAAGCAAATCTTATCCTAAATCGTTCTATCTAACGTCCCACTTAATTACGTATACTTAATCATCCTAACTTGTTTCAGTGACCATAACCTGTCGCTCTGATACCAACCTGTAACGCCCTGACCTCCCAATATTGAAAATATACTTTTTATAATAAAATAGACTTTAATATAGGGGAATTTTAGAAAATTCCGGCATGAAGTATTCGTAAATCGGACTATCCACCTGTAATTCAACTCAACCAAATTCAATTTAACAAATACAATTAAAACTTAATACACCAACAATTCCTCACAGAGGATCGACTCCAGGTTATGGTATGAAACAAGAATCTAACTAATTCAAATTATTACAACTTCTATCTCAGCTCTAAAGACAAATCACTATACCGTCTAATCTGTAGCTTAATCAAAAACTGTGCTCGCCCGCGTTAGCTCTGAAATCTCTTCCGAATAGGATCCTCCTCGCTCTCATTCGCATTTGAAAATATAATTAGATCATCCTTAAACCTAACTGCAAAGGGTTAGGTAAAGCAAAGCAAGAGTGAGCCAAAGAACGCTCAGCAAGTTTATAATATAGTGAACGACAATTTATGAATATTTCATTGATGAACAATATCAATGAATACTTTATCTCAAAAGATTAATCAATTTCCATCATAGAGAAAAATTTCCATTTACTACAAACCATCATTGCCTCAGATAAAACTTTGAGAAAAGAATATCCAGAAATCCCCCAATCATTCTTACTCCACTTTCAACGTACAATGTTACTCGCGAAGGGAATAACTGGGAAACTTCTATCCATCCTTAATCTCATTGTTTTACTGAGTTCCCAATTTAATCAAGATAGAAACAACTAACTCTGATATCCACAATTTCGAAACTAATGATCATTTTCCTTGAAACATATATATCTTATCAAAAACATTCCTTTCTTTCATCACTTTTCACTAAAACTTTCTTTTGTTTAAAAACTTTTCATCTTTGAAACATATTTTTCATAAAACCTTTTTTAAAAAAAATTAAATTGATTGGAGTTTTTCCACGACACCGGACAATACGGGTGATCAGCCACGTAAAGTCCCCCTTCCTTTGAAATTGGGTTCCCAATTAGGCAACACATTGGCCTTTCAAATGATGGACTGGGCACTCCCCCAGCCTCTTACACTAAAAATGCTGGACTGGGCACTCCCCCAGCCTCTTACGCTTCTCCAATCTATAAAACCTTTAAAAACATTTTAAAACATTTTTCAATCCTTAAACTCACTGGCAAAAGACCAGCCCAGTATAAGGAAATTTTAAAATCATCTTTAATTAATAAATCCATTTTAATGAGAATTAATAGAAGACTGATGATCAGGGAAGCATTGGATATAAAGAATCATAACAGCAAAGCAAGAATATTGAACTAAGCACGACACAGTTAAGCAAGACAGAATAATAAATCAACAAGGTATAATTAATCAATAAAGAACAAGACAATTATTAAGATTCTAGAATTTAAACAGCAATTTATCAAGTAATCGTGAAATAAAGGAAATCTGAAGTTCAAAGGGAGATTTAAGAAGTTTAAAACGAATATTCAAGAAATTCTCAATTACTCAAGCTTCACTCTTGTCGACTAAGCATTTACATGCATTAGCTGCCAAAACAGGCCTGACAATAATGAGTTGAGTAAATCAGAAGATCTCAAGTCATTCTCGGTTATAACCATCATTGAGCAACACATGCTCCAACGACAATTTAAACCTCGAATTAATTTGTGCAATAATTCATAGTGAAAATAATCTTAAAAGAATCCACACCTGAACAATAGGTGGAGAGAATAACAATTTAAAATAATCTGAGAATAATTAATTACTTATTAATTGAAGGGAATGTCACTTAAACCAAATCAAAGGGTACAGATACTAGCAAAACGATTTAGAAGACAACCTTACAATTAATAGAACAGGTTCGCACCATTCAGACTAATATGAAAAGTATAGATGATTGCAAGAAAGGATTCGAAAGAATATATATAATTAACACAAGATGATTCACATCACTTGAACGATAAGTGAGGGTTAGTATACTTGCCTCAGTACATGAAGTTTCCAGTTTCATATCTCAATTCTTTACTCATTGAACATCTGACTCTATTTCTTATTCGCTGGCCTTACTCGGTCATACTTTCGTCTTTCTTTCATTACTTATCGACTGCTATACAAGCACACGCGTCAACTCCAATAATTGTTCCATTGCTCAGGATTCCCTCTTCATTTGCGCTGACCCTTAGTCGGCCTCCTATTCGTACCTATAGAAAGGTAAAGTACTACTTCAGTACGTATATAACCTTAACCGTTTAATTCCATTCTACCCAATCGTGTCCTATTACGCTTTACAACTTAACATATATAGCACATAGTAATTATATTATTAACATAATACAGTATAACCATATAAATCACGTAAACACTTAACACTATTATTCATATCTATTCACAAATACTCTTTATCAAATTACAAAATAATTTCAATCAAATTTGGACAGCTCCTCCTCTAAAATATCACCTAACCTGTTGTATTTATGCACGCACACCCACGTATTTATCCTGCAGGTACAATCACATAATCGAAATACATTGTAAAAATCCGAATTCTCACAAAACCATATTTCAAGTGTACAAATGACCCCACTTCACTACCAAAAACTCGTCAGGTATTTCATAAAACCCGGCGACACATTCAACATCCGACCATACCTTAGATGTCTTCAACAATTTAAACTTAACCAGTCATTAAACACGGTTTCATACGACTACAAAACTATAACAGTTATGCTAACAAACGGCCAACATTGTAACTCAATTAAAAACACTACCGAAAGTTTTAAACCACATTTCCATAAACTATAACTAACAGCTAACTTTACAACATAATAATCACAGATACAATCTCTATATATCCTAATTGACATAACAATCAAGGATAAATACATAACAGCACATAGACCCACAACTCCTACCTCTGTCTTCCGACTTAATACCATACACATCACACGGTTATATTCCGACTTATATATCCTAATTGACATAACAATCAAGGATAAATACTGTTATGCAAAATTTACGCAAGCGCACGTTGTCACAAGTAATATATGATTAAATCAAGTTCGTTCCCACAGAGATCTAGAATGGTGTTCAATTCAATTAATGTACCTATGCACCGATGTATGGTTTTTATCCACTGCTAAGAAAAATAACAAAATTGAGATTGATTATCTAAATTAACTAAGTGCAAATTATAAAACTAAGAATTAAACAATTAACGAGAATAAAAATCGAATTACTTATATGAGAATAAAACATGGAATCCTAGTTTCATCATCTACTTCACTTAGAGTTGCAGCCTTTAATTAAAACATGCAATGGTTTTGATATCTGATCGGATAACACGAAAAGAGTAAAAGTTACCTCTCGGTATACTAGTACCAATCTACACATACATCCACAAAAGAGATAGAAGATGAATAGGCACCTATTATGTTTAGACCCTATATCTCTATAGAATTTGAAAACATAAAGGTTGAAGCACAAGTTATCCACTTAGATCACATAGGGCAGTATAAGTATTTTCATCTCACACCACGAATCATATTGATAAACAATTATGAACCTATGCTAGCATGGCAAGTTCTAAATCTCAAGATCCACTCTCGCTTCACAAGAGATTAACAATTCAGTTTAGATGTTAGCTACGCATCCAAAAGCATTAAGATTAACCATACGAGGATATCAAGAATTCACCACACATAAATCTTTAAGGTATGCAAACTACTAAGCTACATAGATAAATCCACTAGGATCCCATGACAACGATTAGTTCATAACTAAACCTTTCGTCACCATGGGATTTGATGAAAACATGGTAAATAACAAGATATGAATAAAAGAAGTAATTATATTAATAAACAAGAGTTTGAGAAAACAAATCTATAATCCAAAGTAACACAAAGGATGAAGTAGATCTAGATCCGTTGCTTGTCACGAGCGTTGAACCCTTCTCTCCTTTTCTCCCTTGCAGATCTAAGCTGGTTACAATAATAAAACTATGATAATGTGTACCTTCCTATTACAATGGTAGGATGTGTTTAAATAGGCTCTAAAAGTCTTGCCCAGCAAGAAAATACCAAAACAGAATTATAATAGAATTTCTGCAAAATACGTTTCCTAAACTGATTCTGTTTTTTAAGGGAAATTCGTAGCTGACTTTTCTTCAGTTTTTCTGGAACGTCACAAACGTAATTGGACCTCTGGACCACCTTAGAATGATAGAGAATCTCGTTATCTTCGCGTGGACTGCTTACGGGCTGAAAACAGACTTATAGAACTCAAGATATGGCCCAAACAGTGAATCTCATGCGTGCAGCCCAATAAATCCGAATTTTAATAAATTAAATCTCCAAAAACGACAAAAACATCCACCATAATCAACATCCTTGTAAATCTGCACAACTAAACAAAATACATCAAAACTACAAGAAACTTGAGCCCAAGACAATCAATTTAAGCCGATTTAGAATGTTCCAAGTGGATATAAATCCACTTATCACACCCCCAAACTTAAACCGATGCTTGTCCTCAAGCATAAACAATTACAACTAGCTAACTAGTACCACTTCCGTAGGTGATCACGGTTGCATTTGGCATATGCAACAAGCCCTTTAAACCCCTAGGCAGCCCTAGTGGACGAGTAAGGTCTCGTGAGGGCCTATAGCGAATGTACCCACAAAATCCATTTAACCTAATGCAATGCATGAATGCAACTACTATGAAAATGCAAGATCCCCTTCAAACTCACCAAAATCAACTAACAAGCAAATATCTCAATGAACGTAACAAATCCAAGCAGAGCTCGACTAAATCCCCGTATACTAACAAATACATGAACAGAAACGTGCGTGTGTGCGATGCTCATCAGAAATACTCCCAAAACTAGGTCAAAAATCATACATGCTTTCCGTCAAGACAATCACAGGTTTATAATCAGAATAGACTGTAGACACTCCATAACCTAGGAACACCTCCACCCTTATCCAAGGTAGACAGAAACTCATGCTTTATTACTATGACACATAATAGAATATACAATACGCATGCTTATTTAACCGTGCAATGAATGAGACCCCAAAAGGCTTATACAATAATACCCATGTAGCGAGTGTTAGGTCAGCAATCCCAAACCACAAGGGCTTTAGGTTACTAGGACTAAGTCCCCTCAGACTTAATTACTCGAGTATTAAAGAGCTCACTCTGGTTAATTTTACATATAAACAAATAACTGATTGACTCTTTTTTTTTTTTCTCTTTCTCTTTTTTTTTTTTTTCTCTGCAATCTGGAATGAGCCTTTCTCATTTCCAACCCTAGACTACTCATATAAATATGAGCCGGCTACTAGCCATTTGACGCCTAGCCATTATTAACAATTATGAACAACTAGCATGAAAATTCCTGGTTTCCCCTAAACTTAGACTTTAATGTTCCTACGCTATAAAGGGAATAACGAAAATTCTAAATATAAACAAGTGATTAAATCTCAAAACATCCCACAGGCATGACCCTAACCTAGCCCAAAAGCACCCCAATGAGACTGTGTAATAAATTTTGTTCCCGTAACATGCAAGTCAATTTCATAGAAACTATAAATCAGCCCTCTACTCATCATCATCACACCCAAATCAACATCCACCTATCAATCAGACTCAGCTCGTCCTAAGGGATCATGAAATATGCATGCCATGAAAATGCAACTAAATGAAAACTCACATGGTATACGAAAATAAAACAAAATGTCCTATATGAACACACGTAGATAATACGAACATAACAATCATACATGAATTATCACTACTATGCAAACATGATATCCTATATGAACACAAAATACAACAATATATATACAACTACTAATCCCCCAAACTTAAAATATTCAATGCCCTCATTGAATGGAAGTAAATACAAGAGATAGCAGAAAACATACCTGAATACCGAAGCAGTCACCCTCCTCGAATGAATCTGGTGGAGGATATTGCGCACGAGCTCCATAGACTGGTCACCTTGCCTGAATACTACAAAACCCACAATTGACAAGAACACAAATTCGTAATAAAATTAGAGAAAAAGATTTACCCAATACGAATCAAAGAGGTGAACTTGCAATTAATTCCTCTTTAGAATTGAATATTTAGAGATTTAAATAAAATAGAAGAGGAATTGGATTTGTATGTATAGGTGTGTGTATAATAATAATAATAATAATAATAATAATAAATAATAATAATAATAATAAAGATAATAATAAAGAAAATAATAATAATAATAATAAATAAATAATAACTATAATAATAATAATAATAATAATAAATAATAATAATAATAATACTAATAATAATAATAATAATAATTAGAATTAGAAAAGAAATTGGTTTAGAATTTTGGAGAAAAGATGGGAGGTTTTGGAATTGAAATAGGATTAGAATAGGTTTAGAATGGGGGTATAAATAGAATGGGAGGGTTGAAAAACTTTTTTTTTTTTATAAAAACAACAGCACACACGGAAACAACCCAAGCTGAAAAATTTTCTCTCTCTGAAACACGCGCCAACTGCGCGCTTGTAAGGCAAATTGCCTCCCTTCCAGACACGGCAGCGCAACTTGCGCATCAGGGGCGCAAGCTGCTTTCCTTCCAGAAACGCATACGCAAGTTGCGTTACAGCGCCGCAACTTGCCTCCATTCCAGTAACGCAGGGGCTAGCTGCGTTACAGACCCGCAATTTGCCCAAAAATTCGATTTTTTTTTTTTTTTCACACAACACTCAATTTTTTTTTTCTTTTTTTTTCTATACTAATGCATGGGTTGCCTCCCACGAAGCGCTTCTTTAACGTCAATAGCTTGACGTTACTTCCTCCACTCATGGTGGTTTCAAAAGAATAACTGAACCATCTTCAACAGACAAACCACTCATACGAACGTTGACATCTTGATTGCTTGCTTTCCACAAATTTCTTCCTTCAGACTTCATCTTAATTTTACTACCCCACGGCCAAATCTTTTTCTTTTTCTTCTTCACTCCTCTAAAGTGCTTCTCCGACTCATCTGATTGAACAAAAATTTCCTCTTCCTTAACATCTGCTTTCCACCTTCGCAACACGTAATCATGTCCCTCCTCAAAAATCACTAGCTCATTATTTAAAAGGACATACCTCAAATGTGGTGGAAGTTTCCCAAGCTTTACACTCGAAAGATCACGAACTGAAGAACTGTCAATGGAATCACTAATGGGATGCTTTAGCATGCGCATATCAGATTTTTCGCTCAATAACTGATCAAAGTTCTTTCTCTGACCCGTATCAACTATTTCCACACTGCAACATTCTTCATCCTCTGTCGGAAATTTCATTGCCTTGAACACATTAAAGGTGACACTCTGATCTTGCACCCTCATTGTAAGCTCTCCTTTTTGCACATCAATCAAAGTCTTTCCTGTAGCCAAGAACGGTCTTCCTAAGATTATGGGAATCTTCTTATCTTCTTCGAAATCCAAGATCACAAAGTCAGCTGGGAATATAAGCTTGTCAACCTTTACCAAAACATCCTCTACTATGCCCCTCGGATAAGTGATAGATCGATCAGCCAACTGCAAAGAGATGTTAGTTGGCTTTGGCTCCGGTAGACCAAGTTGCTTGAAAACAGACAAAGGCATGAGATTAATAATAGCTCCCAAATCACATAAACACTTGCCGAATGAAAGGTTGCCAATAGTGAATGGAATAGTGAAGCTTCCCGGATCTTTAAGTTTAGGAGGCAATTTCTGTTGCAGAACAGCACTACACTCCTCCGTCAAAGCCACTGTTTCAAAATCTTCCAACCTTCTCTTTTTCGACAAAATATCCTTCATGAACTTAGCATATCTTGGCATCTGCTCCAACGCTTCAACAAAAGGAATGTTAATGGACAGTTTCTTGAAGACCTCCATAAATTTCTGAAACTGTTTCTCTTGACTTTTCCTCAAACGTCCAGGATATGGTGGAGGCGGATAAATCTGATTATTCATTGAAGATTGCTCCGGAGTAGACTTTTCAACAGGTTTCTTGCTCTTCTCACCATCAAGCTGATCAGCCACTAAATCAGATTTCTCAATTTCTGGCACTGCAGATTTTTCAACCTGCTGATTCTGAACATCTTCATCTTCTTCAGTTGCTGATTTAGGATCGCTTGTGACTTTTCCGGATCTCAAAGTAACTGCATTGACCTGTTCTTTATTGTCCCTCCTGCCTGGATTAACCTCCGTATCACTTGGAAGAGTTCCTTGTTGCATATTTACCAAGGCACTTGTAATCTGCCCCAACTGGGTTTCTAAGAGCTTCTGACCAGCTTGTAAGTTCTTTACCACTATCCACATCTCATCAGATTTTTCATTAGAAGATTGCCCCGCGTGAGCCTGGGGCTGTTGCTGCTGAAATCCCGGAGGTTGATATGGTGGCCTTGGAGCATAAGGCTGCTGATAACCTTGATTGAATGGCTTTGCTTGCTGATAAGATTGTTGAGTATCTTGATTATTGCTCCAGCTGAAGTTAGGATGGTTCCGATTATTAGGATGATAGGTGGCTGGAACTGGTGCAGCAGGTCTCTGAAAATTACTCACGAATTGTACTGATTCAGAAGAGATAGCACACTGATTCGTCTCATGTGCGCCCGCACATAACTCACAAACACTAGCCACCTGCTGAACTCCATAATTAGCAAGAGAATCCACCTTCATAGCAAGAGCCTTCAACTGAGCCGTAATCATTGCAGCTGTATCTACTTCAAAAATTCCTGCTGCCTTGCCTTGAGATAGCCTTTGGGTTGGATTCTGATATTCATTAGCAGCCATCATCTCTATAAGATCATAAGCTTCATCATAACTCTTCGCCCACAGAGCTCCACCTGATGCTGCATCTAGTAAAGGTCTAGACTGTGCTCCCAACCCATTGTAGAATCCATTAATAACCATCCAATCAGGCATGCCATGATAAGGACACTTTCGTAGCATCTCCTTGTAGCGTTCCCAAGCCTCACATAAGGTCTCGCCAGATTGCTGTTGAAATTGAGTCAACTGGTTCCTTATTGCTGCAGTTTTCGCCATAGGGAAGAATTTAGTAAGGAACTTCTGAGCAAGATCTTCCCATGTAGTAATGGAACCAGGTGGTAAAGAGTGTAGCCAGCTCTTAGCCTTATCCCTCAGAGAGAATGGGAAAAGCCTCAACCTAATAGCATCATCCGTCACACCATTACATTTGAAAGTGTCGCAGATTTCAATAAAGTCCCGAACATGCATGTTTGGATCCTCCGTAGAAGCTCCCCCAAACTGGACTGAATTCTGCACCATCTGAATTGTGCCCGACTTGATCTCAAAGTTGTTAGCTGCAATAGCTGGCCTAATAATGCTAGACTGGATATCATTGAGTTTCGGCTGAGAATAGTCCCTCAAAGCCTTAGCTGCTGCTACATCTGCCATTGCTACTGTAGTTGCAGATTCCTCTTCCTTATTCTCTAAATTCTCTACACGACCGTCTTCTGCCAGTTTTTGTAAACGAGCTTGCAAACGTGTTTGCATACAACCCTAAATACCTGCAAACACCACGAAACAAACAAACTAAGTAAGAATCCGAGTCAGTGAACGCTAACGACCACTGATGACAAGCACATAAACCAAAAATAAAACACCGATGATCCCCGGCAGCGGCGCCAAAAACTTGTTATGCAAAATTTACGCAAGCGCACGTTGTCACAAGTAATATATGATTAAATCAAGTTCGTTCCCACAGAGATCTAGAATGGTGTTCAATTCAATTAATGTACCTATGCACCGATGTATGGTTTTTATCCACTGCTAAGAAAAATAACAAAATTGAGATTGATTATCTAAATTAACTAAGTGCAAATTATAAAACTAAGAATTAAACAATTAACGAGAATAAAAATCGAATTACTTATATGAGAATAAAACATGGAATCCTAGTTTCATCATCTACTTCACTTAGAGTTGCAGCCTTTAATTAAAACATGCAATGGTTTTGATATCTGATCGGATAACACGAAAAGAGTAAAAGTTACCTCTCGGTATACTAGTACCAATCTACACATACATCCACAAAAGAGATAGAAGATGAATAGGCACCTATTATGTTTAGACCCTATATCTCTATAGAATTTGAAAACATAAAGGTTGAAGCACAAGTTATCCACTTAGATCACATAGGGCAGTATAAGTATTTTCATCTCACACCACGAATCATATTGATAAACAATTATGAACCTATGCTAGCATGGCAAGTTCTAAATCTCAAGATCCACTCTCGCTTCACAAGAGATTAACAATTCAGTTTAGATGTTAGCTACGCATCCAAAAGCATTAAGATTAACCATACGAGGATATCAAGAATTCACCACACATAAATCTTTAAGGTATGCAAACTACTAAGCTACATAGATAAATCCACTAGGATCCCATGACAACGATTAGTTCATAACTAAACCTTTCGTCACCATGGGATTTGATGAAAACATGGTAAATAACAAGATATGAATAAAAGAAGTAATTATATTAATAAACAAGAGTTTGAGAAAACAAATCTATAATCCAAAGTAACACAAAGGATGAAGTAGATCTAGATCCGTTGCTTGTCACGAGCGTTGAACCCTTCTCTCCTTTTCTCCCTTGCAGATCTAAGCTGGTTACAATAATAAAACTATGATAATGTGTACCTTCCTATTACAATGGTAGGATGTGTTTAAATAGGCTCTAAAAGTCTTGCCCAGCAAGAAAATACCAAAACAGAATTATAATAGAATTTCTGCAAAATACGTTTCCTAAACTGATTCTGTTTTTTAAGGGAAATTCGTAGCTGACTTTTCTTCAGTTTTTCTGGAACGTCACAAACGTAATTGGACCTCTGGACCACCTTAGAATGATAGAGAATCTCGTTATCTTCGCGTGGACTGCTTACGGGCTGAAAACAGACTTATAGAACTCAAGATATGGCCCAAACAGTGAATCTCATGCGTGCAGCCCAATAAATCCGAATTTTAATAAATTAAATCTCCAAAAACGACAAAAACATCCACCATAATCAACATCCTTGTAAATCTGCACAACTAAACAAAATACATCAAAACTACAAGAAACTTGAGCCCAAGACAATCAATTTAAGCCGATTTAGAATGTTCCAAGTGGATATAAATCCACTTATCACACCCCCAAACTTAAACCGATGCTTGTCCTCAAGCATAAACAATTACAACTAGCTAACTAGTACCACTTCCGTAGGTGATCACGGTTGCATTTGGCATATGCAACAAGCCCTTTAAACCCCTAGGCAGCCCTAGTGGACGAGTAAGGTCTCGTGAGGGCCTATAGCGAATGTACCCACAAAATCCATTTAACCTAATGCAATGCATGAATGCAACTACTATGAAAATGCAAGATCCCCTTCAAACTCACCAAAATCAACTAACAAGCAAATATCTCAATGAACGTAACAAATCCAAGCAGAGCTCGACTAAATCCCCGTATACTAACAAATACATGAACAGAAACGTGCGTGTGTGCGATGCTCATCAGAAATACTCCCAAAACTAGGTCAAAAATCATACATGCTTTCCGTCAAGACAATCACAGGTTTATAATCAGAATAGACTGTAGACACTCCATAACCTAGGAACACCTCCACCCTTATCCAAGGTAGACAGAAACTCATGCTTTATTACTATGACACATAATAGAATATACAATACGCATGCTTATTTAACCGTGCAATGAATGAGACCCCAAAAGGCTTATACAATAATACCCATGTAGCGAGTGTTAGGTCAACAATCCCAAACCACAAGGGCTTTAGGTTACTAGGACTAAGTCCCCTCAGACTTAATTACTCGAGTATTAAAGAGCTCACTCTGGTTAATTTTACATATAAACAAATAACTGATTGACTCTTTTTTTTTTTTTTCTCTTTCTCTTTTTTTTTTTTTTCTCTGCAATCTGGAATGAGCCTTTCTCATTTCCAACCCTAGACTACTCATATAAATATGAGCCGGCTACTAGCCATTTGACGCCTAGCCATTATTAACAATTATGAACAACTAGCATGAAAATTCCTGGTTTCCCCTAAACTTAGACTTTAATGTTCCTACGCTATAAAGGGAATAACGAAAATTCTAAATATAAACAAGTGATTAAATCTCAAAACATCCCACAGGCATGACCCTAACCTAGCCCAAAAGCACCCCAATGAGACTGTGTAATAAATTTTGTTCCCGTAACATGCAAGTCAATTTCATAGAAACTATAAATCAGCCCTCTACTCATCATCATCACACCCAAATCAACATCCACCTATCAATCAGACTCAGCTCGTCCTAAGGGATCATGAAATATGCATGCCATGAAAATGCAACTAAATGAAAACTCACATGGTATACGAAAATAAAACAAAATGTCCTATATGAACACACGTAGATAATACGAACATAACAATCATACATGAATTATCACTACTATGCAAACATGATATCCTATATGAACACAAAATACAACAATATATATACAACTACTAATCCCCCAAACTTAAAATATTCAATGCCCTCATTGAATGGAAGTAAATACAAGAGATAGCAGAAAACATACCTGAATACCGAAGCAGTCACCCTCCTCGAATGAATCTGGTGGAGGATATTGCGCACGAGCTCCATAGACTGGTCACCTTGCCTGAATACTACAAAACCCACAATTGACAAGAACACAAATCCGTAATAAAATTAGAGAAAAAGATTTACCCAATACGAATCAAAGAGGTGAACTTGCAATTAATTCCTCTTTAGAATTGAATATTTAGAGATTTAAATAAAATAGAAGAGGAATTGGATTTGTATGTATAGGTGTGTATATAATAATAATAATAATAATAATAAATAATAATAAAGATAATAATAATAATAATAATAAATAAATAATAACTATAATAATAATAATAATAATAATAATAATAAATAATAATAATAATACTAATAATAATAATAATAATTAGAATTAGAAAAGAAATTGGTTTAGAATTTTGGAGAAAAGATGGGAGGTTTTGGAATTGAAATAGGATTAGAATAGGTTTAGAATGGGGGTATAAATAGAATGGGAGGGTTGAAAAACTTTTTTTTTTTTATAAAAACAACAGCACACACGGAAACAACCCAAGCTGAAAAATTTTCTCTCTCTGAAACACGCGCCAACTGCGCGCTTGTAAGGCAAATTGCCTCCCTTCCAGACACGGCAGCGCAACTTGCGCATCAGGGGCGCAAGCTGCTTTCCTTCCAGAAACGCATACGCAAGTTGCGTTACAGCGCCGCAACTTGCCTCCATTCCAGTAACGCAGGGGCTAGCTGCGTTACAGACCCGCAATTTGCCCAAAAATTCGATTTTTTTTTTTTTTTTTCACACAACACTCAATTTTTTTTTTCTTTTTTTTTCTATACTAATGCATGGGTTGCCTCCCACGAAGCGCTTCTTTAACGTCAATAGCTTGACGTTACTTCCTCCACTCATGGTGGTTTCAAAAGAATAACTGAACCATCTTCAACAGACAAACCACTCATACGAACGTTGACATCTTGATTGCTTGCTTTCCACAAATTTCTTCCTTCAGACTTCATCTTAATTTTACTACCCCACGGCCAAATCTTTTTCTTTTTCTTCTTCACTCCTCTAAAGTGCTTCTCCGACTCATCTGATTGAACAAAAATTTCCTCTTCCTTAACATCTGCTTTCCACCTTCGCAACACGTAATCATGTCCCTCCTCAAAAATCACTAGCTCATTATTTAAAAGGACATACCTCAAATGTGGTGGAAGTTTCCCAAGCTTTACACTCGAAAGATCACGAACTGAAGAACTGTCAATGGAATCACTAATGGGATGCTTTAGCATGCGCATATCAGATTTTTCGCTCAATAACTGATCAAACTTCTTTCTCTGACCCGTATCAACTATTTCCACACTGCAACATTCTTCATCCTCTGTCGGAAATTTCATTGCCTTGAACACATTAAAGGTGACACTCTGATCTTGTACCCTCATTGTAAGCTCTCCTTTTTGCACATCAATCAAAGTCTTTCCTGTAGCCAAGAACGGTCTTCCTAAGATTATGGGAATCTTCTTATCTTCTTCGAAATCCAAGATCACAAAGTCAGCTGGGAATATAAGCTTGTCAACCTTTACCAAAACATCCTCTACTATGCCCCTCAGATAAGTGATAGATCGATCAGCCAACTGCAAAGAGATGTTAGTTGGCTTTGGCTCCGGTAGACCAAGTTGCTTGAAAACAGACAAAGGCATGAGATTAATAATAGCTCCCAAATCACATAAACACTTGCCGAATGAAAGGTTGCCAATAGTGAATGGAATAGTGAAGCTTCCCGGATCTTTAAGTTTAGGAGGCAATTTCTGTTGCAGAACAGCACTACACTCCTCCGTCAAAGCCACTGTTTCAAAATCTTCCAACCTTCTCTTTTTCGACAAAATATCCTTCATGAACTTAGCATATCTTGGCATCTGCTCCAACGCTTCAACAAAAGGAATGTTAATGGACAGTTTCTTGAAGACCTCCATAAATTTCTGAAACTGTTTCTCTTGACTTTTCCTCAAACGTCCAGGATATGGTGGAGGCGGATAAATCTGATTATTCATTGAAGATTGCTCCGGAGTAGACTTTTCAACAGGTTTCTTGCTCTTCTCACCATCAAGCTGATCAGCCACTAAATCAGATTTCTCAATTTCTGGCACTGCAGATTTTTCAACCTGCTGATTCTGAACATCTTCATCTTCTTCAGTTGCTGATTTAGGATCGCTTGTGACTTTTCCGGATCTCAAAGTAACTGCATTGACCTGTTCTTTATTGTCCCTCCTGCCTGGATTAACCTCCGTATCACTTGGAAGAGTTCCTTGTTGCATATTTACCAAGGCACTTGTAATCTGCCCCAACTGGGTTTCTAAGAGCTTCTGACCAGCTTGTAAGTTCTTTACCACTATCCACATCTCATCAGATTTTTCATTAGAAGATTGCCCCGCGTGAGCCTGGGGCTGTTGCTGCTGAAATCCCGGAGGTTGATATGGTGGCCTTGGAGCATAAGGCTGCTGATAACCTTGATTGAATGGCTTTGCTTGCTGATAAGATTGTTGAGTATCTTGATTATTGCTCCAGCTGAAGTTAGGATGGTTCCGATTATTAGGATGATAGGTGGCTGGAACTGGTGCAGCAGGTCTCTGAAAATTACTCACGAATTGTACTGATTCAGAAGAGATAGCACACTGATTCGTCTCATGTGCGCCCGCACATAACTCACAAACACTAGCCACCTGCTGAACTCCATAATTAGCAAGAGAATCCACCTTCATAGCAAGAGCCTTCAACTGAGCCGTAATCATTGCAGCTGTATCTACTTCAAAAATTCCTGCTGCCTTGCCTTGAGATAGCCTTTGGGTTGGATTCTGATATTCATTAGCAGCCATCATCTCTATAAGATCATAAGCTTCATCATAACTCTTCGCCCACAGAGCTCCACCTGATGCTGCATCTAGTAAAGGTCTAGACTGTGCTCCCAACCCATTGTAGAATCCATTAATAACCATCCAATCAGGCATGCCATGATGAGGACACTTTCGTAGCATCTCCTTGTAGCGTTCCCAAGCCTCACATAAGGTCTCGCCAGATTGCTGTTGAAATTGAGTCAACTGGTTCCTTATTGCTGCAGTTTTCGCCATAGGGAAGAATTTAGTAAGGAACTTCTGAGCAAGATCTTCCCATGTAGTAATGGAACCAGGTGGTAAAGAGTGTAGCCAGCTCTTAGCCTTATCCCTCAGAGAGAATGGGAAAAGCCTCAACCTAATAGCATCATCCGTCACACCATTACATTTGAAAGTGTCGCAGATTTCAATAAAGTCCCGAACATGCATGTTTGGATCCTCCGTAGAAGCTCCCCCAAACTGGACTGAATTCTGCACCATCTGAATTGTGCCCGACTTGATCTCAAAGTTGTTAGCTGCAATAGCTGGCCTAATAATGCTAGACTGGATATCATTGAGTTTCGGCTGAGAATAGTCCCTCAAAGCCTTAGCTGCTGCTGCATCTGCCATTGCTACTGTAGTTGCAGATTCCTCTTCCTTATTCTCTAAATTCTCTACACGACCGTCTTCTGCCAGTTTTTGTAAACGAGCTTGCAAACGTGTTTGTATACAACCCTAAATACCTGCAAACACCACGAAACAAACAAACTAAGTAAGAATCCGAGTCAGTGAACGCTAACGACCACTGATGACAAGCACATAAACCAAAAATAAAACACCGATGATCCCCGGCAGCGGCGCCAAAAACTTGTTATGCAAAATTTACGCAAGCGCACGTTGTCACAAGTAATATATGATTAAATCAAGTTCGTTCCCACAGAGATCTAGAATGGTGTTCAATTCAATTAATGTACCTATGCACCGATGTATGGTTTTTATCCACTGCTAAGAAAAATAACAAAATTGAGATTGATTATCTAAATTAACTAAGTGCAAATTATAAAACTAAGAATTAAACAATTAACGAGAATAAAAATCGAATTACTTATATGAGAATAAAACATGGAATCCTAGTTTCATCATCTACTTCACTTAGAGTTGCAGCCTTTAATTAAAACATGCAATGGTTTTGATATCTGATCGGATAACACGAAAAGAGTAAAAGTTACCTCTCGGTATACTAGTACCAATCTACACATACATCCACAAAAGAGATAGAAGATGAATAGGCACCTATTATGTTTAGACCCTATATCTCTATAGAATTTGAAAACATAAAGGTTGAAGCACAAGTTATCCACTTAGATCACATAGGGCAGTATAAGTATTTTCATCTCACACCACGAATCATATTGATAAACAATTATGAACCTATGCTAGCATGGCAAGTTCTAAATCTCAAGATCCACTCTCGCTTCACAAGAGATTAACAATTCAGTTTAGATGTTAGCTACGCATCCAAAAGCATTAAGATTAACCATACGAGGATATCAAGAATTCACCACACATAAATCTTTAAGGCATGCAAACTACTAAGCTACATAGATAAATCCACTAGGATCCCATGACAACGATTAGTTCATAACTAAACCTTTCGTCACCATGGGATTTGATGAAAACATGGTAAATAACAAGATATGAATAAAAGAAGTAATTATATTAATAAACAAGAGTTTGAGAAAACAAATCTATAATCCAAAGTAACACAAAGGATGAAGTAGATCTAGATCCGTTGCTTGTCACGAGCGTTGAACCCTTATCTCCTTTTCTCCCTTGCAGATCTAAGCTGGTTACAATAATAAAACTATGATAATGTGTACCTTCCTATTACAATGGTAGGATGTGTTTAAATAGGCTCTAAAAGTCTTGCCCAGCAAGAAAATACCAAAACAGAATTATAATAGAATTTCTGCAAAATACGTTTCCTAAACTGATTCTGTTTTTTAAGGGAAATTCGTAGCTGACTTTTCTTCAGTTTTTCTGGAACGTCACAAACGTAATTGGACCTCTGGACCACCTTAGAATGATAGAGAATCTCGTTAACTTCGCGTGGACTACTTACGGGCTGAAAACAGACTTATAGAACTCAAGATATGGCCCAAACAGTGAATCTCATGCGTGCAGCCCAATAAATCCGAATTTTAATAAATTAGATCTCCAAAAACGACAAAAACATCCACCATAATCAACATCCTTGTAAATCTGCACAACTAAACAAAATACATCAAAACTACAAGAAACTTGAGCCCAAGACAATCAATTTAAGCCGATTTAGAATGTTCCAAGTGGATATAAATCCACTTATCAAATACACAACAGCACATAGACCCACAACTCCTACCTCTGTCTTCCGACTTAATACCATACGCATCACACGGTTATATTCCTATTCTATATCCAGCATTTATACAACACTTACATTTTACATTGCCAATATCCACATATAAACCATCACATATACATAATCAATTATTAACTCCCACAAGCTCACATCAATCTCTCGGCACATACAAAACATACTCTAACTCAACCCACCTGCACATTAACACATACACACAATCACATATGCGTACCACCCTCATTCTTTTCTCTAGCCAACCCCCTGTTCCTGACACCCCTTTTACTTTCACTACACAAGCAACATCACTCACTCGGAAATTCA
Source organism: Kitagawia praeruptora (assembly GCA_037693485.1). NCBI lineage: Eukaryota > Viridiplantae > Streptophyta > Magnoliopsida > Apiales > Apiaceae > Kitagawia > Kitagawia praeruptora. The sequence goes on from CM075349.1 coordinate 17,449,038, forward strand.
AACACACCCCAAGCATACACACGAAACCACAAGCAGATTTAATGCACAGGAGAGAAGAAAACATCAATTTGTGACAAAATGATCAACACCAGACACCACAAACATGCAAACAGACTCCAACCAAAGAAACAACCATGAATCCCCCTGATTTCGAACACAAACCGACTGTACACACACAGCCAAACGTACAAACTGCAACACAGCAGTACAAAAACAGCAGTAGCATACCATATTACAACATCAGGAACAAGTTCAAAGTCGAATTTAAACACATAGCTTATCAATTAAGAACTAGAATCAGACTTCACAAGACCAAACACCAGACCCAGCAATGTTTAAACACGCACACACGCACTGCGACCAGCGTACACACACCCACCATCACAGCATCACAATCGCAGGAGAAGCAGAGGTGGGGAAAAGAAACGTCGAACAAGGCTGTGACAAACCGAGCGAAAGGAAAAACGAGAGAGCGAGATAGAGGAGAGAGATTGAGAGAATTGAAAAGAAATTGAGAGAGATTTTTAGAGAGAGATGAGAGCTCAAGAGGTTAGATGGAAAGGACACCCACACAACCCCAGAACAATCTGGAAGACTGGAAGGCTCAAGAAGAAATGAGAACTGGTGGTCGTGGATATGGTTAAGAAAATGACATGGGCAAAATGCTAACTTAACCATGCTGAAAAAAAAACATATTGAAAATCAATTAAATAGCTTTTAAAAATTGATTGTAAATGGAAAATTGGTGAAAATTTAAATTTTCATTTTTAAAATAAAGAGTATAAAATTACAAACACTCACATATTTTTAAAATATTTTTAGGATCAATACGAATTAAATATAAATTTTACAAATTTAAGATCCTTTAAATGCAATAAAACTCTTAAAATCATTATAAAATGCATAAACACCCAAATTAATACTCCCAATAATTTTAAAAACTAGATAATTACACAAAGATAATATTACGAAAGATTTCCTAATTTTTATCAACTCCAATGATTTTATAAAAATCTCATAAGATCAATAATGCATGATTTAAATAGATTTTAATCATCAAAAATACAAATAAAAATACCCGAACTTACACGGCACACATAAATCATCATATACACATGTAAACATGATGTCACATATATTCAATCCAAAAAAAAAATTCACCTCTATAATTCAAATTTAATATTAAATAATTAAATAATAATAATAACAAATACAATATTTTCTAGGGCGTTATAGCGTCGTATCTCGCTCAAGAACCCTCACCCCCAAATCTCAAAATCACCAAAATCACCCTCGAATCTCAAAGCTTTCACCCCCAAAATCTCAAAGCTCATCCCTAAATCTCAAACCTCGAAATCTAAAAGGTCAATCTCAGACAATTTATTCGATTTGTTCAAAAGTTTTCTCAAATTGATTTGTTCAAAGCTCGAATCCACGATTTGGTAGGTGGGTAAGCTTACAAGTGTATGTATGCTTGCATATGTATGAATTAGTTTGATTTTATTGTGAATTTGGGGGTTTTTTGACTCGAACCCTAAATTTTTAATTCAGTTCTTTTTATTTTTAATACAGGACTTGTTGTTACACAATGGTTTTTTCTGGGTAAGCCCTGTTTCTTCAATTATTTTGATGTAGTTATAGCTTATGGATTAATTTCCTGGAAATCCTAATTTCAAAATTTTGTATATCTTATTTTTAATACAGAGTCCATTGTTAAACGGAGCATTTTTGTGGGTAAGGTTTGTTTCTTCAATTATTTTGATGTAATTATAATTTAGGGGCTACTTTTTTTAAAATCATAATTTATAAATTTGTTTCCAATTATTTTGTTATACATGAGGAATTTTGTTATACAGGAGTAATTGTTACGAGAAGTATTTTGTTACCAGAAGCACTTTGTTGAGTAAGCATTCCTTTCATGATTTAATTTTTCGAGTACCACTTGTTTTAAATGTAAAAGTTCTGTATGTTTTTGTTAATTGGTTTTCAAATTGATGAATACCCAATTGTGTGTGTATGTTTGGAAAATACCCAATTTGATTTTATTTGTGTTTCTTTTTGTTTGCAGATACAAGAATTGATCCGTGATGTAAACGATTCAATGTTCCTGGCTCAGGTATGTTTATTGTTCCTAAATCTACATACTTTGTTTATACACTTGGGCTTTTTATTAGGATAACTGAACTGCATAGGCTTATTATTTTTAGTATACAGATGCTAATTGCTAAGTATGCCACCAACAAAGCATTGTCAATGTTTATTGATTAATATTGTGATATTTAAGTATGTTACTGTGGCTTACAAAAAGTTTTATGGATTGCATCCCCTGTAAATTTACATGATGAGAATTTGCTTGTACATTACTCTTGTTCTCTTAATTCAGGGAAGGCTGTGAACCAGAGCTTGGTGCTGTTGTAACAGGTTCTCACATAGAACTCTGGAAAATATGATTGGTTGCTGGTTATTGGGTGATATTGAAGCCACTAATGCAATTAAGGATGTAAGCTAATACAAGTATACTACTATGCAGTATATCTAATCTAAGCTTATGTTTGGTTAACACGCACATAATTATTTTTTACCCAGCGATCCTAACATAGGTGGCATATATTATTTTATCAAAGTCTAATTGTGCACACTCTCATGCTAGCATATTTAGCCTTGTGTTCATTGTCTTTCCTTAAATTTAAATAGGCATGTCGCTAAGGTGTATATATAATCTGGGACAATCACAAGAATCATTCCTATTTATAAACCTTATATAAGCTGATCAGGATTCTGAAATTCTATATGGCAGGTTAATACATACCTTTATAGTGGTGTTTATAGTGGTGTACCAATTCTGGTCTTCAGTAAAACTGCATAAATACTTAAATACTTTTTAGAGAATTGCCTATACTTACCAATATGATGCAAGAATGTTCAGAGTTCAGACATCATATTTGAAATCATTTGTTAAATGTACCTGTCGTTTCCACAATATATTTTCCTGATTACATTGTAAAGTGCATTTTCGTTGTTTGAATTACATCACTTGTACTTGATCGTACTTGGTTCAGAAGCTCTAATGATAGTAATTTTTTGTTGTGCAAGTATTCCTTATCAGCAGCTGTAACATTTATGGCTTTTAAGAGAATAATACCGAAAAAGAGCAGGGCACGTGTGTAAGAGATCTATTCACACTGATTTGTTCCCTTTCCACTGAGATAGTATTATAGCTTGATATTGAATAATGGGTTATTAAAGCTCCATTTGCATCGTCTTTCTCTCTAAGCCAAACTGAGCAAAAGGTCTTGTAATTTGAGAGGACTTTAGCAACACACTAACTATTATCTAGTCTGCTCACCTGTGGGGATATGATCTATTGTGCAAGTCCATTTTCTACTAAGAGCAGTGTCATTTTTGCCAACTACTCAAACATTTTTTGTCCCTGGTGCTCTTCTATAACATATAGATGTTGTAGATTCTACGTTTTTTGGGGGGAGGGGGTTGTTGAGGAGTTGAAGTTAGAAGTTTTGAAGATCATGTATGATCTATCCAGGAACAAATTTGCTCTATCGTAGTTTCTGATTCTGTTATACAGTTCCCAAATTCATGGCATTAAATAACTTTGATACACTGATAGAAGGCAAAGGCAATTTTAGGCAACAAATAGACTTTATCTTTTTAGGGTGAATGCACTATTTAATGTCTCAGGCCTCTTGCCTAAAAATGGCGCTTTAATATCTGGAACATTGTCTTTCTGTTTGTTTTGTATTTCCTTGTCAAATCCTAGGGTGTGTTGGAAATCTGGTATATTTGATTTTCTATTGATGGCAATGCCTTAATTTCTTTGCTCTAAATTGCAGGCGTCCAACTGCACTGCATGACAGGACTAGGGATAGTGACGATGACGATATTCAAGACCGAGATTATGATGTAGCAGCTCTAGCAAATAATCTAAGTCGAGCATTTAGACTAACGAGATATTATGTGGTGTTGTTCCCTCTGTTAACAGACTAAGTTTAATGTAGAATGAAAGACTAAGTTTAATGTAGAATTGTGATGTAAGTCGATATGTTTCTCGACTTTAGATTAAGTACCGGATGTAAGATGATATTGTGATAAAAGCTTATTATGTTTAGGCTTTATTGACATATGTTTTCTGGTTTGGTATATGCTTTTGTGCATGGTATATTAAATTTTCTGATATGTCATTGCAATTTGGAAGAATAAAAAGTGTTGCAAATAAGTGTTGCCAATAAAATCTAAAAAACCAAAAAGTATTGCAAAAGGTACCAAAATGTTGCAGATAATTGTTGCAAAAGAAACCAGAAGTATTGCAAAATGCATCAAAATGTTGCATAAAAATGTTGCAATAAACTCACTTTGTAACATTTTTAAGTCAATTAATGTTGCAAAAAAGTGTTGCATTCGTCTGTTGTAACACATTCAAAATGTTGCTAAAACATGCAAAAGTGTTACAAAAAACTACACCAAACTCTTTTTGTAATACTTTTAGAAGCGTTGCAATAAGTTCAAAAAGCGTTGCTATAGAAGGCTATTGTAACGCCGGCAAATGCAACACCGAGTTTTAGCAAAAGCGTTGCATAAACATCTATTGTAACACTTTTGGGGCCTAATATTACACTTTTTTTGTGTTGCAACAGCCCAAATATGGTGTAGTGAATACAGCCACGCGCGAAGAAGTGAAGTACTGGAATTGATGTTCGCGCGCGCAAGTGCTTGAAGCGCTCATCATACAGGGAACTAAAACCGCAGGTTCAACGAATATAAACCCCGGTATTGAATCTTCTATTTATTCAGGGACGTAAAACGCCGGTTTGAAAAATTAATATTGCTGGTATTGTCGAGCCCTACAAGAACAGGGCGTCAAAACCATGGCTTGGAAAAACTTATATGCCAGTATTTCATCTCTGTTCTACTTCGATTTCACCTGCAGTTTTTTTCTTCTTTTTTTTCCAGAGATTTTGTAAAATTCAAAATAATCATACCCTGAAACACTTCAAGAAATTCATCAAGGCACCATGTGGGAGTAAAAAAAAATATAATAAAAATGTCTAACCTAAAAAAAATACAAAAAAAAAAAAAAAAAAAAAAACTAACCATACCAAAATCATGGGTTGCCTCCCAAGAAGCGTTTGTTTATTGTCATTAGCTCGACTTATTTTATACCTGGAAACTTCAATGAGGAGAAAAAGCAAACAGATGCACATATCTACGAATTTCTAATATAAGCTTATTTTGCAAATAAACCTTAGATTCATTGAAAGGTACGAAAACTTTCAAGAACCTATCATGCTCAAGAGACTTGGAAACATCAAAATAGCTAGAAAAATCGTCAGAATAATCATTATAAGTACGACTCATATACTCCACCCAAATCGGATCCTTATACTCTAAAGCAAGATTTTCAATTTCATCAATCTTAACTTCCTTATCTTTTATAATTGGACACTCATCAATTTTAATCTCGTCTACCAATGTATTAAGCTCAAAATTTTCTAGATTTGGTAGAATTTCAATTGCATCCAAATTATCATTAATGCGCATGGGACAATTATCAACTACACAAGTAGACTCATCAGACACAACATTATCATCAATTGCTAAACAAGAATCATGGCATAGAGGAAAATTGACACAAGGGGGAATTCGATAACAGTCGTCATGCCACACTGCTCGAACTTCCCAAATAAAATTATTTAGTTTAACATTCTCCTCGTACCAAGCTATTGAATTACATGGAATATCATTATCACTAGCAATTTCTAATGGTGGGTCCTCAAAGTGATTAAAAACTCTCATCGAAAGTAAAGAAGGATCAGATTGAATTACACTCGTATCAACATCATTGCACATATATGGATTAAGATCATCATGATATTGATCTTCTAAGGCAAATGAAAAATCATTGCTAGGGGGGTATGGAGCATAAAATGAGTTCTCAGAATAGAACGAATTCACCTGATATGCATTACCATCCTCATAAGCATTGACTTATGGGTAAGGATTGAAGTCTTGATATCGTTCTTGACTGTTGTAGAAATTCTGAGCGTTATTCCAACCAAAGTTGTACTCCATCTAGTCTCTCTCCTCAAAACCTGTTTAGGTTGTCTACCTCAAAGAACCTGTAGACACACCAAAGAAAGAAATACAAAAAGAAAGAAAAGAAAAATGTATACAAAGATAAAATCCAAACTACAAGAAACAATTAACTCAAAATCAATATTGTTGCCTTCCCCGGCAGCGGCGCCAATTTGTTAGTAGTATTTTTATGTGTTCGTTCACAGGGAAGGACTGATATCAATGTCAATCTCAAGTCTTTTATCTCTTGCAATTCAGAAGTGTGGAAGAATATAATAATGGATTATATCTAACAACTAAATTAAACTAATAAACAAATAATATCTAAATAATAAGTATGAGAGAAACAGTCCAAGATTTGGGGTTCTTCAATTGACTACCAAGAATGTCTAACTTGTGTCTCTTGTTTATTAAAAACAATCCTTCTAAAGTTTATAAATTCCTTTCCCAAGGTAATTCATAGTGCCTACAATCATCCCCTAATCGCCACTCACATGGTCAATCAAAGTATAATCATAAACTATTTAAGCCAAGGATTAACAGTTTCACAGTTCTCATATTAATCTCCCGATTCAATAATTAAATTATGTCTATCATGTCATGTACTAGAACTACAACCCATCTCCCGGTTCGTTATAATCCCTAGATATGCAATTAAAAGTTAGCTACTCTTCTAATTGTATTAAACCATGAATGACAGATTAACAAATTAAGAGAATCACAATTAATCACACAAACTCAATTCATCAATGAATACTACCCAACTCTTGGATAAAGGATTAACTACTCATGATTAAATAAACAAAATATATATTAAAACCACAAATCATGAGTTAAAGAATTCAAGAACAAAGAATACAAATTTGAAGGCTTCTCGAAATCAAGACGAATCCCTTCGTTCCTTCCTTCGATCTTACTCTTCAAATTGCTTCTCTCCCTTCTCTCTCAAAAGTCTAATAATTATTTACAATATTCATCTAATTTACAAGATGTGAATCCCTTTAGATACAATCGATCGAGATGTATATATCTAACCCTAATAATAAAATAGTATATTTATTTCTTTTCCAAAATAAGTTGGGTTGTGGTAAAAATTCGTAGTCAGCTGTTCAGGTCTGATTCTGGGCCGCTCCAGAAGAAATAAGAGTGTTGGACCACCTCTGACTTGTAGAAAATTCCGATATCTACGCGTGGGCTGTAATTTCGCCCCATTCTGATTCCTGGAACTCAATATATGGCCCAAATAAGAATTGTTGCGCAAGCTTTCAATAAATTCCGAAATTCCTTCTAAAAAATCCCAAATTAAGCTGATTTCCTTCCAACTTTAAGAATATTAATTACCTACAATAAAACACTATAATATAATCAGTAAATATCCAATTAATTACAAAATCCTATTAAAGTGCATATAAATATACACTTTATCAGTCATTAAGCGGATTGTGAATATATACATATTTATTTTAATTATTTTAATTATATATGTTTATTATATATATTACTTTATAATATGAAATTTGAAAAATATGTAAAGAAAAAATTTAAAAAAAAATAATTAAAGGGTCGACATTTGGTCAAACCCGCTTAATCCCCGCCTAAATCCGCTTAATCCCGCCAAAACCCGCTTAATCCACTGAAAAATACTTAATTCCCCGATTTTGTACTAATCGAAGCGGTTAGGCCTTCAAAATCGCCTATGCGGCCGCTTAGGCCGCTTTTTAGAACAGTGCAAAAAACGATTATATTATATCCTTATATATAATAAGTGTAAGAGAGATCTTGTCCATAATTTTGGTTTGGTCACTGTACCGCCAAAATAATCTCAACATTTAATATTTTTAAAAATAGACAATCAAGATTATATCATATTAAAAAGAAAATTATAATCTTAAAATGATATAATTAAAAAGATTGTGTTAAAATTGAATTTTAAAAAGAAGTTTTAATCTAAAAATGATATAAATAATTGTATTAGAACTGAATTTTATTTATTTATTTATCAATTTTAAAAAAGTTTATATTTACTATTTAGGCTCTATCTCGAGATACAGAAATCAGATTTGGATGATTTTACAGTCCACGCGAAACTCATAAAATTATTTTTAATTTAGTGATGATTTAACAATTATTATCCAAATAAAAACACTCAGAATCTCAAGAGAAGTTATAATTATAATTTTTTACATTAATTCTATTTATTGTAGAATGCCTACATTAATAATCTTATTCAATATAGAAAATCTATTTATATATGATTTAAATCAGTGACAAACACTTTTTCGTATTTCAATATAAATACACTCTTTTTAGTTTACAGGTTAAAATATTAATATTTTTTATGCTATATCCAAAGTTTTTATCTATTTATTTTAAGATTTAATAGTTCTTATTTATTATATCGTACTGAGGACAAGACTACCAATTACCAAAATTTTGGACAAAATCCCTCCTACACTTATTATTATTAACACTGTATTTAGTTGTTAGTACAACTATCTTCAAATAATAAGAAGGTTATTTTGATAATCAAAACAAAATATAAATAGATTTCCTAAATAGAATATAATTTTCAGTATAGAATATCGTCAATTTTATCTCTTTTTTTTGTTTATTTGTAGTTTTAATTGGAGAAAATTGTTAAATCATTACTAAATTAAAGATTATTTTGTTAATTTCATATAGACTGTAAAATCATCCAAATCAAGTTTTAAGAATTCAAGATAAAACACATAATAAATTGAACGTGTAAAATCTTATATATACATCAATTTCATAACAACAATTTGATATGAACTAATAACAAATAAATAAAAAATAGAATATAATAAAGTATTACAAAAAGAACGGTGCGTTGCAAGCTAGTACTAAAAAAATTATATCCTTTTATAATAAGAGTAAGAGGGATAATAAGAGAGTACTACCATAGGTCAAGGGATCGATCCCGACTAACTACATAATAAAATAATTATTATTCATACTATAAACATAAAAGAATACTGAGACCATTAAATTTTATATTATAAATTAAAATCGTTTAATCAAAAAGAATACTCGCTTTGTTATAAATATAAAAAATCTTATGATCGTATAATTTGAAACTTAAATTCGTACAAGTCTCTCATCTTTCAATGTTTTCTATGTAATCATGCCGGTATGGTTAAGTATAAATATATGTCATGTATATGATTAGGATACACAGTAAGTACAGAAAATTACAAGTTGCGTACGTGTACGTTTGGAATTTGTAGGAACAGGTTGTTCAAAAACCTTTGGAGAGGCTGAGAACAAAGGAACTGTCCTTTCAAATCTGATTCCAGTCCAGTAATTTAAATACATACAACATACAAGTTTGTTTCAACGTTTATGATTCGAAAGTAAACTTAATTAGGCCAGTGGTGTGTGGATTGACAAAATCTATACTCTATCTTTCAAGCCTGCGCTTTAAAGAAATAGTTGACATTTTGTACAAGGATGTTTCTTATCGGGTGGATTTTCAAAACAAGTGATCGATAGTTAAAAAAGAGGGATGTTGGGGTGAGCAAAATTTTCCAAACCCGCCCAAACCATCCAATCCAAATCGCCCAAACCAAAATTTACGGTTTTGTAATGGTTCGCGTTGGTAACGGTTTCGATTTTTTAAAAACCGAAAAATAATGGGTGGGTTCGGTTTGTCTTGTCAACCCAACCAATATAACCCGTTCCACCCGAATATATAATAACATATATTAATTAATTTTTATTATTATTTAAGAAATATAATTCAAATTAATAATTAACATATAATTATATAAAAAGAAAAAAAATGTGCTTACAAGTTACAATATCACATATGTAAACTTATTACTTTCAGGCATGATCATATCTTGTCGGGTTGAATTGCTATTTGATTAGTTTATAAACAGCCATCTACGAGCTAGTTTGGTGACATTCTCAACTTTTAAAAGCATGCCCGGGGGTTGAAAACTTATTACTTATTGATTGGTTATTGAAAACTTATTACTTATTGGTTGGTATAAACTTGGAAAACTCTTGCGATATGTTACGATATGCTGGAGTTTCTTTTATAGTAGCTTGGACAGAAGTTTAAGAATCTACCATAAATTAAAACTAAGATGCTTGTACGGTTCAAGAAACTATCATAAGCATGTCTGTGTTGAAAGAATCTATCATAATCATGCATCATGGTTCTGAGTTCTAATGTTTGTTTTATAATTTTTTGTTAATGTTTCAGGTCTGTGTTAGGTGACAAGTTGAAGGTTTGTGCATTTTATATCCGATTTTTAATTTATTTTTAATTATGTAAGATTTTGAATGGTGATGTATGATTATATTTTATGAGATTTTGTACGTTATTTTGCTAGTCCGTAAGACTTTGTAAGTTAATTACCAGATTTTGATGATATTTTGTGATGTCAGTCCATTGATGCATTGGACAATTGTGTTGATTAATTTTTTTGCAAGTTTAAATTTTTTTAAGTGGTTTAAAACCCAACCCGCCCAAACCAAACCGTTATAATTTGGACGGGTTTTTTAGTACTAACGGTAACGGTTATGGTAACGGGTTGTTAAATTCCAAAACCGTAAAATATGGGTTGGGTGGTTTGGTCCCTTCAATCCGACCAACCCGACCATTGCTCACCCCTAGATGTTGGTGTTAATTGCATGATCACTGTACTACTAATAAATGGTGTTTATATTTCGAGTTAAAAGAGATGATCACTATACAAAAGAGATGATCTTGAAAATCTTAGCAGTATCAATTGTTATTTGAATATTTAGTGTTTTTGACATATTGAATAGTACTCCCTCCGTCCCGGCCAATTATTAACATTTCAAAATAGAGTTTCTGGCACGCATTCTAAGGTAGATTTTAAGGATAGTTCCATAACTTATTTTTGAAATTTTCTTTTTTTGTATAAAAATAGAACAATCCTATTTTTATACAAAAAAAGAAAATTTCAAAAATAAGTTATGGAACTATCCTTAAACTTCATCTTAAAATGCGTGTCAGAAAATGACAAAAAAGTGTTAAGAATTGAATGAAACGAAGGGAGTACTTGATTTGTTGTTCGGCATAAATGGTCTATATTCATTGTAGTATTGTTTTGAAGTTTGAACACGATTCCTATGATTTAAAGGTTTGGTAATGGCACAATTTTGAAATAAGCAATGATTTCTAGAAGTCCATAATTTTAGTTACACTAACTATCTCAACTTTGGAATCTAATAATAATTTAAAAAATATACATCAAGATTATATATCATATTAAAAAGAAAAATGTAATAAAAAAAGATATAAGTAAAAAAAATTGTATTAGAATTGAATTTTTTTTTAAAATTATAATTCGAAAAGAATATTATTAAAAATGATGTAATTGAATTGAATTTTATTTATTTATTATAAATATTAAAAAAAATAGAATTGAGCATTTAATATTTACTACATTTACTATTTGAACTCTATTTCGAGATCTAGAAATCATAATTGGATGGTTTTATAGCCCACGCGAAACTCATAAATTATCTTTAATTTAATGATTAGTTAACAATTATTATCCAAATAAAAACACTCAAACTATCAAGATAAAATATAATTACATATTTTACATTAATCTTATTCAGTATAGATGAACTACATTGATAATTCTATTCAATGTAAAAAACCTAATTGTATAAATCAAGAGAGATCTTATCTATGATTTTGGTCACTATACCACCAAAATAATCTGAACAGCATAATTTAATAATAATTTTAAAATATACGATCAAGATTAAATCATATTAAAAAGAAAATAATAATCTAAAAAGGATATAATTAAAATGGGTTGTATTAGAATTGAATATTTTTTTTTAAAAAAATATAATCCGGAAAAATATAATAAAAAAAGATTGTATTAGAATTGAATTTTATTTAATTTTTTTACTAATATTAAAAAAAGTTCATATTTACTATTTGGGCTCTATCTCGAGATCTAGAATTCAAAATTTCTAATCATATTCTATTCAGTGTAGAAGACCTATAGTGATAATTCTATTCAATGTAGAAAATCTAATTATATATGATTTAATTCATTGATATTCACTTTTTCGTATTTCAATATAAATACAGTTTTTAGTTTTATGTTAAAATATAAAATATTTTTTTATGTTAGATCCAACGTTTTTATTTTAAGTTCTAACGATTCTAATTATTTTGTCGTACTGAGGACCAGACTACCGACTACCAAAGTTTTGGAAAAAAATCCCACTTGCACATATTATTAAAATTGTATTTGATTGTTAGTACAACTATCTTCAAATTGTAAGAAAGTTATTTTGATAATTAAAACAAAATTTAAGTAGATTTCCTAAATTGAATAGAATTTTCAACGTAAAAAAATCATCAGTTTCTTCCCACTTTTAAATAATTATTGAACCATCACTAAATTAAAAATTATTTTGTTAATTTCACATGGATTGTAAAATCATCCAAATCAAGTTTTAAGAATTTAAGATATAAAAACACATAATAAATTGAACATGTAAAATGTTATATATATATATATATATCATTTTTTTAACATACTAATAACAAATAAATATTAAAAAAATTGATATAATTATAGATATTAGAAAAGGAGCCGTGCGTTGCATGGGTTATAAGCTATAATATATGAAAAAAAGTATCAGATTAAGTTTTAAAAATAATTTTCATAAATAGTTGAGTGATGACACATAGTTCGAGTTCGAGCCGAGTTGAGTTCGAGTTTATTGAGTCGAGCTCGAGTCGAGTTCGAGCCGAATCGGGTGTAATCTATACTAATATATAATCTATAATATATATTATTATTATACTATAATAAGCAAACTAGGGGATAATTGGTAGTTTGGTTCAACCAACCTTCAAAAAAATAGTGACTGTTAGATATTTAGTAAATTGATGAAAACCGTTTGATCTAATAATAAAGAATATTCTATATTTAAATCACTCTTCTAAAGATCCAAGGTTCGAATCCCGTCAACAACAAATTGATATTAAGATTTTATGTTATTATTTTTAAACAATACATGTCATTTAATAAATAACTATTATTATTACTAATAATTTTTATTAATTAATATACAAAGTTAAATTATATCCATAGTAAATTAATATACTCTATTTTGTTTAATCATATAATTTTAAAAATATTTAAAAGTAAGTAGTTTGGTTGGTTTGGTTCAACCAACCTTTAAAAAAATAGTGACCGTTAGATATTTAGTAAATAGATGATAACTGTGATAACCCGGGTCAAATCCCGAGTCTTTTTCGAAAATCGGGTCAAGTCCCGATCACGAATCCGAAATAAGCCAAAGTAAACTGGCCCAAATGCCGCCAACTTTGGCAATCCACAAGTCCACCACAGGCCCCCAAAAGATCATGATTTGTTGGTGCACTTAGTAGTAGTACTTTGTCTTATAAACTGAACAGAAGTCCCAAATCTCCTCGATGTGGGACTGGGGTGTTACAAACTCCCCCACTTAAACTCCTGACGTCCTCGTCAGGCCGAACGGAAATCCCATAGGTTCCGGATCGTTCCTCTCTAGCCATTGTGGGATAATACCGGCTGGCTTCGTGTCCCCACCTCTGGACCTCTGTCCATTGTGGGATAATACCACCAGCCTTCGTGTCCCCACCTCCGGCAACTTGACGAATCAAGCTTTCGAGAGTCGGCTCTGATACCATATGTGACAACTCGGGTCAAATCCCGAGTCTTTTTCGAAAATCGGGTCAAGTCCCGATTCCGATCCCGAAATAAGCCAAAGTAAACTTGCCCAAATGCAACCAACTTGGGTAGTCCACAAGCCCACCACAGGCCCCCAAAAGATCATGATTTGTTGGTACACTTAGTAGTAGTACTTTGTCTTATAAACTGAACAGAAGTCCCAAATCTTCTCGATGTGGGACTGGGGTGTTACAAACCCCCCCACTTAAACTCCTGACGTCCTCGTCAGGCCGAACCGAAATCCCATAGGTCCAAGATCGTTCCTCCCTAGCCATTGTGGGATAATACCAGCTGGTTTCGTGTCCCCACCTCCGGACCTCTGTCCATTGTGGGATAATACCACTAGCCTTCGTGTCCCCACCTCCGGCAACTTGATGAATCAAGCTTTCGAGAGTCGGCTCTGATACCAAATGTGATAACCCGGGTCAAATCCCGAGTCTTTTTAGAAAATCGGGTTAAGTCCCGATCACGAATCCGAAATAAGCCAAAGTAAACTGGCCCAAATGCCGCCAACTTTGGCAATCCACAAGCCCACCACAGGCCCCCAAAAGATCATGATTTGTTAGTGCACTTAGTAGTAGTACTTTGTCTTATAAACTGAACAGAAGTCCCAAATCTCCTCGATGTAGGACTGGGGTGTTACAAACTCCCCCACTTAAACTCCTGACGTCCTCGTCAGGCCGAACGGAAATCCCATAGGTCCAAGATCGTTCCTCCCTAGCCATTGTGGGATAATACCAGCTGGTTTCGTGTCCCCACCTCCGGACCTCTGTCCATTGTGGGATAATACCACCAGCCTTCGTGTCCCCACCTCCGGCAACTTGACGAATCAAGCTTTCGAGAGTCGGCTCTGATACCATATGTGACAACCCGGGTCAAATCCCGAGCCTTTTTTCGAAAATCGGGTCAAGTCCCGATCACGAATCCGGAATAAGCCAAAGTAAACTGGCCCAAATGCCGCCAACTTTGGCAATCCACAAGCCCACCACAGGCCCCCAAAAGATCATGATTTGTTGGTGCACTTAGTAGTAGTACTTTGTCTTATAAACTGAACAGAAGTCCCAAATCTCCTCGATGTGGGACTGGGGTGTTACAAACTCCCCCACTTAAACTCCTGACGTCCTCGTCAGGCTTGAACGGAAATCCCATAGGTTCCGGATCGTTCCTCTCTAGCCATTGTGGGATAATACCGGCTGGCTTCGTGTCCCCACCTCTGGACCTCTGTCCATTGTGGGATAATACCACCAGCCTTCGTGTCCCCACCTCCGGCAACTTGACGAATCAAGCTTTCGAGAGTCGGCTCTGATACCAAATGTGATAACCCGGGTCAAATCCCGAGTCTTTTTCGAAAATTGGGTCAAGTCCCGATCACGAATCCGAAATAAGCCAAAGTAAACTGGCCCAAATGCCGCCAACTTTGGCAATCCACAAGCCCACCACAGCCCCCAAAAGATCATGATTTGTTGGTGCACTTAGTAGTAGTACTTTGTCTTATAAACTGAACAGAAGTCCCAAATCTCCTCGATGTGGGACTGGGGTGTTACAATAACCGTTAGATCTAATAGTAAGGAATATTCTATATTTAAATCTCTCTTCTAAAGATCCAATGACAACAAATTTACATTAAGATTTTATATTATTAGTTTTAAATAATACTCCCTCCATCCCTTTTGATTGTTAACATTTCACTTTTTCAAAACTTTCTGGCACGTATTTTAAAGTGCATTTTAAGGATAGTTAAATAACTTTTTTTAAAAATTTTCTTTTTCTGTATAAAAATTTAATGTTTAAATTTTTATACAGAAAAAGAAAATTTTAAAAAAAAATTATTTAACTATCCTTAAAATGCACCTTAAAATGCGTGCCAGAAAGTTTTGAAAAAGTGAAATGTTAACAATCAAAAGGGACGGAGGGAGTACATATCATTTATTAAATAACTATTATTATTACTAATAATTTTATTAATTAATATTACAAAGTTAAAATATATCTATAATAAATTATTATACTCTATTTTGGTTAATCTTATAATTTTAAAAATATTTAAAAGTAATTCGTGCCACGGGACTAGTATATTTAAACTAAGCATAATTATTTTGGTTTACTATTTGTCAATTGTCACGGCCAAGACCTCCTACAACTTGCCCTTAATATATGGACAAAATATAATAATGTACAACGTTGCCTGTCTTCTTGTCCTAAATCTCCTACCACATGACACATGTACGGCCGAGCCTAGCTCTTTCACCTACGTTTTTCCAGGGTAGGTCCCTCCAGATCTCCCATGACAAACAAAAGCTCGAATCTTTCATTACACAAAATTGGCCCACTGCCATCTCATTTTCCCTCTATGTATAGATACATAAAAGAGTGTTTCCTCTGTATGTTTAACTCTTCTGGATCCTTCCTTGTTCATAGCTTCTTACCATATATGTTTCTTCTCATCTAGCATATTTACACACACATGTGTGTGTAAACTCAAAAGTCTTCAACTCTATTATCTGTACTTGATTTAGTTGTTTTTCTTGTCAGTGTACACTTAGATTTAACTAAAAGATGATCCCTTTGGTTTATAATGGAAAAATCCCCATTAGTCCCATGATTAGTCCCATTAGTCCAATGATTTCAAGAACCCAAACAAACTCACCAAGATTGTCTTTTTTACACTATAAACCTCTTCATTGCTATTATCAAGAAAAGCCCATGAGCACAAAACCCAAGATTTGTAATATCAAAAGTCCAGAAGTTATTAGTTATAGCCAAACCCTTTCAAGTAAGGGGAATAAGAAGGTGGTGATTGTTGAAAAAGAAGAGAGTTGTGATATGAGTAGTGATCAACAAATGATGTTGTTGTGTGGATTTGGGTATTGGGTTCAGGGTTTTAGGTGTTTTCCTTGGTTGGCTCTTAACTATCATATGGCTCATAATCTTAATCTTCATCCATCCACATTGCAGCTTGTGCAGAACACTAGTAATCTTCCAATGGTGGCAAAGCCTTTGTATGGGATCTTGTCTGATGCTTTGTACATTGGTGGGGCTCATCGAATACCATATATTTCTATCGGAGGTAATTAGCGTTTCTTTTAATCTCTGTTTCATTATTATTGTGTATTTAGGAACACTTTTCGAACATTTTTAATCTATAAGCGTTAAGGTCTACGTACATGTTATCCGTGCATACGAGTGGTTATTCTACTTCGTAACTTTTTTTAGAAAAATCTGCAAGCTGACTAATTGAGTATGTTTTTCTTGAAAATGGTTTCGGGATTCATGGTGACTTGTGTGCCTCCTCATTTGGGGAGACGTTGCAAATTCCCTGTCATAGTTAAATCTGTAGAATGCTAAATTGTGTATGTAAAATTTTGGATTTCAATGGATCTTCATGTGAAGGTGGTTAATTTAAACTTCCATCGGAAGTAGGCTGTTCAATATGTAGAGAATAAAAGGTATCTACAAATTTCAGTTTCATGTATCCTAAGCTAATTTTGGAACTTTACTTGTATTGATAAAAAGTAATATTGAGATTCGAGTGAAAACAAACTTTGATTAATAAAAAGTACTACTGAGGTTCAAAGCAAGCAACAACCTTTGAGTGATTCTAATTGTTGTGAGGGAAATTTGGTACAACACTTCTTGGAGGTAGTTGCGGGAAGAACGGAGAATCGCGTAGAAATCGGCGTGAAGACAGGTTCGTACGCCGACTGCCAGGGTTCAACTGCCTTGAACCGAGGGGGAATTGTGGCTGTGTTTGGACTGAATTTGCAAGGTCTCTGGGCAATTGTGACTGAGTAAATCCTACTCAATCGGAGAAGATGCCCAGAACTGTGTTAGAGGTGTGTATATTTGTGTCTAACCCTTGCAAATGGCCTACATACCCTCATATTTATAAGGGATCAAGTCCAATGTAGTTCTTGATGATTGAGCCACGATTTGATAAACTTTATCCTCCTTAACTGAACTGATTTCATGAATTATCCCAGCTGATTTGATTATCCAGTGGTTACTTCTTTATAAATCCATAATTATCTCCATAAATATATGATTATCCATCATATATCTCCATAAATATATGATTATCTGTGTTAACAGATGTTGTTTACCTGCTCCTGATGTTCGGGACTTATCCCTAAGTCAGTTAGGGCGTCCCTTATCCATTCTCCTATAATTTAGGAAGCTGCAGAGCTGCCTTTTGGATATCGTCAGGGTACGTGCACGTACCCCTGCCTAGAGGCCTACCACCTGAATGAACCCCTGTCAAGCATCCGCACAGTAGTACCCCCAACTGAGGTCCAAACACCTGAACCCCTTCATGGACGAACCCCGATCCAGATAACACCATCCTCATTTCTCTAAGGTATATTGGGCCACCATACCCATACCCAGCCCAGCCTATCCTTCAATATCCATTCAATCCGGATATGTACTCTTAATGGGCCTTAAATCAAGCCCAAGGCGGATTTTGGGCACAACAACTACCCCCCGGTTCCTTGCAGCCTTTGAAGGCAAGAGGAACCTATATTGCACGTACCTCATCCACACCCTCGTTCCATGCGAACCCCTAAGCCTACGTGAGCGAACTCGTTGTAGGAAACAAGGGATTCAATCACGAAACTCATGTGCCAATGACTGTACTTTCATACTCGAACCCTGGGGTTCAACCGTCTTCATATCGGGGTATCATCACCGAACCCCCAAGCTATGCACCTTAATAAACATATCCATTCCGCCAAATGATAACAATCAAGAAAATTACTTAGAATAAAATTCTGCATAAGTAAAATCATACCCGGACTCAAATTGTTTAAACTTCAAATTCCACTAAAACTCTCTATTCTCACCATAAATTCCCATGTATCCAGCCTTCCATCAGTCCACATTCAATTTTTATCGTTCTCAAAAAACCTTTAATGACTACCTCCTCTTTTCTCCTTTTAACACACGCTTCCCACCATGCACTGCCACGTGTCTAGACCGTCCGTATCCCCATATACTCATATATACATACAATCACGCTTGTTCCTCTTTTAACAAAAGTACTAGTAAAATAAAACCCCTCTTCTCCTCCAAGGCAATTTCTTCCGGTGGCTTCAACTTCAACAAAACACTCCTTCTCGACACTCTCTACCGTTTGAATCAAAGGTACTCCACCTTCCTCTTTTCTTTTGTCTTCATTTTTCTTGTTATTGATTGCTTCACTGTGCACACCCACATAGATGTTCATACGTATATGTGCTTCACACTCTGAAATATGCTTACAATGCCATCCCCATGTTTAATATGTCGACTATATATGCCTTTTCGTGCCTCCTTTGTTTTGCATGCTGTATTTTGAGCCTTGCTTGAAACTGTCCGTAACCACATGTTGTTCTTAATAAACGAATTGGGTAGATCTCGTGGTTTTCATTTGATGATTCCAATTGTGTATGTTCATATTTCGCACACATGCATGTCTACACACACAGATACACCCTTTACTTGATTGCGAACCTTGCCACTTTTTATCATATGAGCCTTAAGATGTGTTTTTAGACTTGCCATTAGCGTGTTCGCAGGTTGGGTAGACTTGCCATGCCGTCTTTTAGATCCTCCAGCTTTTAGCCTGATTTTGATTTCCTGTCTTTTGGGGGTCATACTGCTGCACCCCTGAGACCACTTGGGCTACCGTCCCTTACATGCCCTGTAGGTGTTTGATGAAATTCCCCCCATGACATTTTCTGTCCAAGCCCTGTTTTATCGTGGGGTACGCCTGATGGAACCCCTGTGACAACCCAGGGTCTCCAATTCCTTCCTTCATTTCATTGCCTTTTTATTTGAGTTGACACCTTGTTGGTTTGTGTCCAACGCTTCGTGCTGACACTGCTTTTCCCCTTTGCAGATGTCCAGCCAAACCATTTCTGCCCAGTCCCAGAATTCAGTGACTAAGGAGGCTACCCCCCAGACGGGAACCTCTGAAGGAAATTCATTCTCATCCCCAAGCCCGGTATCCTCATTTCCACCACTGTCCTTTACTGTTAGTGGCCGCACACGGTCAAAGATCAAAGTCCTTGACCCCATTAAAGCTCAGATTTCCATAAAAGCTAAATCCTCAAGCCGTGAACCAATGAACCCTACTCCCATTAGATCTGACACATTTGAACCAAGAGAGGAATGTGATTCTCTAAGCCATATGTTCCCACCATCCAAGTCTGCCAGTTGCTCCAACTCTGAAGATGAACTCCATGATGAGGCTATGACTGTTGAAGCCTCTAATCCCAGCGAGAGCCTACTGCACTGTGCCAACACGAAATCAATCATGACCAGCCAGAAACTAGAGAACCTATTGAGTGCATGTAACCCAGGGTGCACACTTGTCGTACCCCAACCTGATGAGAGGTGCCATGATTTTTCTAACTTCAACCCTGACCAAATTGTTCCAAATGCTGTGTTATCCGCCCAATTCTTTAGGTTGGGATTGTCTTTACCTCTGCATCCTTTCATCACAGATGTACTAGACTTTTATGGCATTTCACCAATGCAATTAACACCAAACTCTTATCGCATGGCGATTTGTATGTTCATCCTTTACGATACCATGTTCCAAGTTGAATTAACAGCATGTGAGTTGGGTTATTTCTACCAACTCAAAGAAACTGGAAAAACCACAGGCTTCTTCTACCTTACAACTTGGAATTCCCACAAGGGGCGGTGTATAAAAGGGAACAAGAAAGGTATGTCAGGGTGGTACAAACAGTTTTTATACTGTTATGATTGCCCAAAATACAGAAAGGACTTCAACCTCGACCCATGTGAGTTACTTGTTTTCATAGTTCCGTAATCATCCTTTTAAGCATACCTCTGTGTGAAGCCATGTTATACATATACATATTTTTTGTTTGCTTGTATATGATAGCAATGCCAGAACAGACTCCTCTGGAAGGAGTTGAGTTGGAACGAGCTAAAATGGCCTTGAAAAGGTGTGCAAAGCTAGGAGACGGCTCCAGCTTGTTAACCAAAGAAAACTTGATCAACCTAGGGTTCAGTTGCGAACGTACCCTTAAAGCACAGGGGGTTGCTCATACCCCTGTTGAGATGAACCCTGACAAGGGAATCCTTTGTGAAACAGGTTCTTGAATGTATCCCAGTCTCTGAACGTACCTACCTTTCATAGACCATGCATGCTTTATATACATGTTTGATACATTTATTTTTGTTTGATGCATCTTCTTTGTTTATATATCCTGTTGCCATACCCCCATTTGCCACTAACACCTTCTATCTTATGCTCATTTGTTTGCAGAGATGTCTTTCCCCATTCCTTCCTTCATCAAGAGATCGAGCAAGAATGTCTCAAAGAGAGAGCAGGCGAACGTAGACCTTGAGGAAGAAATTCCTGTTCCAGCCACCAAAACCAGCCCGGATCCTGCTGAAAAATCCACTCTCTCCAGAAAAAGGTCTTCTCACAGAGCTTCTAAACCCTCTGGTGCTTCCGGCTCTCGAAGTGGCAAAAGATTAAGGGGTGATCCAGGGCGTAGCCCTTCTGATGTTGCTTTGTCCCCCTCCCTCACAGCCTTCCTTGATTCCATTAAGGAACGTACCCCTATGCAATCAATTCGGGAGTGGGATAAGATCAGTATGGAGGAAGCTGTCGACACGATGTCCCTGGCCAATGCTCAGAGCTTATTCTTACATTTGAAATATAGCCGTCAAATGGCTGAAGCTGCCAAAGGAGACCTCAAAATCCGTGAAGAACTTATTGGGCTACGTTCCGAGGTGAAAGTTTACCGTGAGGATAAGAAGAAAATGTTGGATTTGAACAAGAAGTTCCAGGAGAATGAGACCGTTTTGATCCAGGAGAAGAATGATTTATCGAAGGAGAGGAAGACACTGAACACCCTGGCCATCAAGCTTGATAAGGAAAAAGAACAGCTGGTTGTAGACAAAAACAGACTTGAAGTAAAGATGAGGGTCCTCCAGGGTATTATTGCTAAGTATAAGGTTGCTCTCTCTCGTCAGGGGGACAAAGAGTATAATGCAGGATACCAAGCCGGTGTCAAGGACTACATGGCCTCCACATACGAAGCCTTCCCCAACCTGGATTGGGCACTCCTGGGCCAAGATGCTGTGGATGCCATCAACCTGATTAAAGAAGAGAAAACCCTCGAGGTCCCAAAGGTTGCCATGACCGAAGCTCCCCTGAACAAGGATGATGAGGTGCCCGTAGACACTGTTGCCAAGGGTGTGGTGGAAGCTGTAGAGATTGAGACAACTGAAGCTTTTGCTGGGGGTTCAACAGTGAAAACCCAGGTGGAAGTCACCCCGTCTGAACTTGAAGCTGTAAAGACTCCCCCAGCTAGTGTGACTCCTCCTGCCTCTCCAACCAAGAAAATCCAGTAATTTCTTCCAGGCAATCTTTTTTAAGTGAACTTTTAAGAACTCTTTTGGCATTGATTGCCGTGAACTCGTTATTTTGAGGGTGCGGGCTCCTCGGAAGGCCTCGCAAGTTGTACCCGTAACTTCTGAATTGGTTTCTTTTGAACTCTAAGTAGATGGTTTATGAACCTTGCATGATTTTCCTTTATATGTATCTGTTGTATGTCCACCTTGTGCGCACACACATGCACATATGTGGGGATGTCTTGTTATGTCATACCTTATAGAGAATTCGTGATATGTTCCTTGTAGAAAAATCCATGCCATGTTCCTTGTTAGGATGAATGAACCCCGGTTAGCCTTTGGGGTACACCCTTCGTAGCCTGGGCAACGTGTAGAGTCATACGCCTTCCGTAGGCGTACGCCACCCCGTTGTTATTCCATAGACTTAGACATAAGACTTTCCTGCCTTAAGGATTATTACCAAGTGAGTTACCAGGAGTGAACTTAGGATAGAGAAGTTTGGCAATCCTGCAAAGTGGTTAAATAACACAGATATATGTATAGATTCTAAAATAAGAATTTCTCTTTACCCAAGTGCATCCTCGTTCTTAGGAGGGTTCCTGCCGTAGAAGGGATAGGTTTTCCACCGGTACCCATATCCGTTCCAAATCCTTGCCTTGAAATTTATCCCTATATTCCATAGGGACCTTTACCTGGGGAGACAGGTGTTCCACTTGTCGTACCCCTAAATGTGACCAAATTCCTTTCCGGGTGACTTCCTTATGATGTTAACTTCGTAACGATGTTAGTTTCATAATAATGTTAATTTCCTAATGATGTTAGTTTCCAAGAGTTGAACTTCACTTACCCAGTTTCCCTGGGGTCGTGGTGAAGCTGTTTGCCAATCCAATGTGATATCCTCACATCGCTAAAGTCCTTAGCGTTCTAACCTCACTCACCCAGTTTCCCTGGGGTCGTGGCGAAGTTGTTTGTCAATTTGTATGTAGCTTCCACAGCTGTACATGAGTCCCGAAACGGGGTTGGTTATCCACCAACGTGATTACACGGAAGTTTACCGGCGTTACGCCTGGCCAGGGTTCAAACGAGTGAACCTCCAATATGGGGGAACTTTATTGACCTAGTGTCCCTAGGTCCAGCCTGCCTTGGGGTTCCAACCCATTCACACGTAATCCACATGTGATGCATGTATAATCCATACATGTTCCTGCCTTGATTCATGTATAATCCATACATGTGCCTGCCTTGATTCATGTATAATCCATACATGTGCCATATAGTCCGTGTAATCAATTAGCACATAATCCATGTGCTACAATCCTGCCTTGCGCACGTAATCCACATGCGATTTAAATCCGAAAAATTTTAAATTTCTTTTAAAATTAGGCTATCCTATCCGAGGCCAGTATCCACCTACTACCCCCCGAGTTCTTTAGTATAATTATACTTATAGTGAAGAACTAGGTACAAGCAGTTGTAACCTCTACATGCAATGCGCAGATGAAACAAATAACACATGTAGCATATAAGCAAGGCAAGTATCACACGTAGCACGTAAGAAAAGCAAGTAACACATAAAGCATGCATGCATTACCACTACATAAGACAGCAATTAAAGCAAAGAACAAGTTGACTGCATTATATCCAATTAAATCAAAATAGGTGTTCAACAGGTAGGCGTACATTCACACCCCCTGAGCACTTTATTATCCTAAAGAAAAGAAAATCCTAGCGATTGGTCCTAAGATCGTGGTAGTTATAACTAATAAACTACCTTTATTCTCCTATGCCTGAAAGAGGCCTACGATAAGTATCACCTGGAGTCAACTACCGGTAATATTTCCTAAGATATTCGGCGTTCCATGCCTCCGGGATGAATTTCCCATCCAAACCTGCCAAGTGATAAGTGCCTTCCCCTAGGACCGATGTGATCACATAAGGGCCCTCCCAGATTGCCTCAAAGATTCCATGTCCTGAAGTCTTTGAATTGGGCATCTGTTTCCTTAAAACCAAATCGCCAGCCAAGAGTGGCATCTGAACCCCGCCGTAGGGGTACTTATGAGTCTTAATTTTATGGGCCTCGGGCTTCAACTGTGAAGTTCCCTGATTCCCTTCCACCATATTTAGATGCAAATGATGTTTGTCTTTGTTTTCCAAGAAATCATGGCCACATTTTATGATTGGACCTTTAGCCGTGGGCATCAAGCTGATTGACTTCTGATAGGTTGATCCAGCGTTCGACAGTCCAAAAGGCATTATGCCACGATAGTTGTAGCCTGTACCAGATATGAAGGGAGTGTACCCCTGGCCATGTTCTGGTAGCTTTCCTCCGGGCCATTTGGCCTTTGTCATTTTCATCGAGCCATTCTCATCATCAAAACTTTCAATATCATCATTAAGGACCTCCTCAATCATCTTCTTGATTAGGGGTTCCACCGTTTCCGTACCCCGAGATTCTGGGGCTTCTAGCATTAACATTTTAGCATAGGTGTCTTTTCCCCCAGAAAAAGCAGCATCACAGTGAGGTTTCTTCCCTTGACTCTGTAGGGACATAATAGCATTACAAGTTCCCCTTACCGACTTCACCCCCTTCTGAAATGGGGGTTCGTCCACCTGTTGTTCCATTGGTTCCAGGTAACGGTAACATTGTTCATTTGCAGGACCCCCATCCATTAATAGCAGGTGTTTGCAAGACTGCTCAGCTGCACGTAATGCCTTACCATAGCATTCCCTAGAATCCAATTGGCATCCCTGTATACACCCAATTCCACCTGGAGTGGGGAATTTCATAGACAAATGATAGATTGAGGTTACCACCCGCATCTCTTTAAGTAATGGTCTTCCCAATATCCCATTGTAGGAGATGCCTTCGTTTATCACCATGAACTCGGCTATCTGTGTGGCAGACCGGGGTTCCTCCCCCAAAGTAATAGGAAGCTTCACCCGTCCAACAATCTGCACGGGGTTCCCAGTGAAACCGTATAACTCATTATAAGAAGGAGCCATTTCCTTATCCAGCAGCCCCATTTTCTGGTAAGTGCTATATGCAAGAATATTCATGGAGCTTCCGTTATCCACCAACACTCGGTACACCTTCAGGCCTCCAATCGCAACCTTAACCACTAGTGCATCATTGTGGGGATGATGAACGTGCCTAGCATCCTCTTCAGTGAACGTTATATCAGCGGCTTCCCCCTTAAAGAGCTTGGGGGGTCTTTCGGTCAAGTGGTATACATTTGTGAGGGGTGCACCTCTGGCTTCCCTGGTGTAGTTTTTCCTGGCATTCATGCTCGTACCCCCAATATAGGGTCCGCCTATGATAGTACGTATACTATTAGCCCTCGTAGTGCGCTCTGGGTTCACCCTTTCAGTGTCCTTACTTGCTTTATCATCTTTATACCTCTTTGCTTCTTGGGCCACAAATTCCGTAAGGTATCCCCTTCTGATCAAGTCTTCAATGTGATCTTTTAAGTGGCGGCAATCCGCCGTCCCATGTCCATTAGAATCATGAAAGGCACAGTATGGGCCTATATCCTTTCTTCCTGGGGGTCCGTTCTTTATAGGCTTTCTGAACATTCCAGCCTTACTTCCTACCTCAAGTACATGTTCAATAGATGTAGCGAGTGGGGTGTACTCCGCATATTTGGCAGTACCTCGGGAGTAACTTTTAGTTGGGTACTTGTAGCTTACTGTTCTCCCTGTACCAGTTGCATTCACGGTCAACGGTGTCGTCTTTTCATTGTGATGGGTTGCCTTAGCAGAGGAACTTCCACCGTAGAGGGTTCGCTTATTGTACCCCCTGTCTTTAGGACTGTAAGATCTATTTCTCTTGCTCCTATTCCAACTGCTAGAACTACGATCCTTCTTCAGTTTTGCCATTGATTCTTCCACCACTTTTTGGGTTTCAGCTCTAGCATAAAAGTCTGCTAAAGTTTTGGGCTCCTGGCCTTGCAGCTCCTTCCAGAAGTCAGTCCCTGGGCGTACACCCGCAATCAAGAAGTTTTTGTATGTCTCATCAGTGGCTTTCCTTACCTTCGGGACTTCTGCATTGAAGCGTTTGAAATACTCAGTGAGGGTTTCATTTTCATCTTGCTTGATGTTTGCAAGGGTATTGGCCGGGGGTGCGAATGCAACCGAAGCCCGAAACTGAGTTACAAATAATTCACTCATCTGTCGCCAAGACCGTATTGAGTTTGGACATATCCTTTTGAACCACTGATGGGCACTGTCTCGTAGTGTGGCAGCCAATAAACAGCATTTCGTCAGATCCTTGACCTGGTATACCTCCATTTCAGTGTTGAACCGGCTAAGGTACTCAACGGGGTCAGTGGTCCCACTGAACTTTAAGTCTCCTACCCCCCGGTACTTTGCCGGGAGTGGTGAATCCCTCACCTTCTTCGTGAAGGGTGAAGCCACCGTTAGGCCCTCCATTGACTGTTTTTCCGCCCTTAATTTCTTGAGTGCTTCGCGTAGATCTCTGACCTTATAATGCTCATTTTCACCATCGGTAAATTGGCTTCCATCCTCATCAGTCTCATTAGTGGAACCCTCACCATGTTTGGGGTTGTGCTGGGAACTGCTGCTTCTCTCATCTCCAACCGTCTTGGTACTTTTGCCAGATTTGGGGCCAGACTTCTCCCTCCTGTGGCTTTGAGACCCCTTCGACTGAGACCTCCCATCTTGGGTCTTCCTTGTTTGCCGATCCTTTTTTCTATCCAGTTTGTGGCGTAGGTCCTTGCTGTCCAACCTATTGCCCAGCCTGTCAAAGACACTCAGGCTGCGTGCGGGTGAACCCTGTGACTCCTGGACCTCTTCCTCATTATCCTCCCAATCCGGATTTGTCTAGTCAGTCTCCACATCAGAAAAGTCTTTTTTCGAGGCCTCCTTCTCAGGCTCCTCAGCATCACTATCAAAATCCAAATGAATCGGGGTAACCACCTTCTTTTTCACTTTGCGGTCCGTGGAACTATGCTTTTGTTTCCATTTTTTCAACTTCTCGGACTTCTTTTCCTGGAGTTTTTGATTCGTGGCTCCATCGTTATGTTCACTTTCATAATCGTTCCGTTCATCCTCCGGCGTATGCATGTCACCGGAATCCTGAGACATCTCTTCCCTCTAGAGATTAAACCAAAGTCCCCTCCTTCTAGCGCCAAAAATGTTGTGAGGGAAATTTGGTACAACACTTCTTGGAGGTAGTTGCGGGAAGAACGGAGAATCGCGTAGAAATCGGCGTGAAGACAGGTTCGTACGCCGACTGCCAGGGTTCAACTGCCTTGAACCGAGGGGGAATTGTGGCTGTGTTTGGACTGAATTTGCAAGGTCTCTGGGCAATTGTGACTGAGTAAATCCTACTCAATCGGAGAAGATGCCCAGAACTGTGTTAGAGGTGTGTATATTTGTGTCTAACCCTTGCAAATGGCCTACATACCCTCATATTTATAAGGGATCAAGTCCAATGTAGTTCTTGATGATTGAGCCACGATTTGATAAACTTTATCCTCCTTAA
The DNA here is from genome assembly GCA_037693485.1 of Kitagawia praeruptora. Taxonomy (NCBI): domain Eukaryota; kingdom Viridiplantae; phylum Streptophyta; class Magnoliopsida; order Apiales; family Apiaceae; genus Kitagawia; species Kitagawia praeruptora. The sequence goes on from CM075349.1 coordinate 17,476,746, forward strand.
CTGAACTGATTTCATGAATTATCCCAGCTGATTTGATTATCCAGTGGTTACTTCTTTATAAATCCATAATTATCTCCATAAATATATGATTATCCATCATATATCTCCATAAATATATGATTATCTGTGTTAACAGATGTTGTTTACCTGCTCCTGATGTTCGGGACTTATCCCTAAGTCAGTTAGGGCGTCCCTTATCCATTCTCCTATAATTTAGGAAGCTGCAGAGCTGCCTTTTGGATATCGTCAGGGTACGTGCACGTACCCCTGCCTAGAGGCCTACCACCTGAATGAACCCCTGTCAAGCATCCGCACAGTAGTACCCCCAACTGAGGTCCAAACACCTGAACCCCTTCATGGACGAACCCCGATCCAGATAACACCATCCTCATTTCTCTAAGGTATATTGGGCCACCATACCCATACCCAGCCCAGCCTATCCTTCAATATCCATTCAATCCGGATATGTACTCTTAATGGGCCTTAAATCAAGCCCAAGGCGGATTTTGGGCACAACACTAATTATGTTCCTCTTTACTCTACTCTTTTGGAAATTGGAAAGTTTGTCTCATGCTTCTGATCTGGTTTATCGCAAATCTAGTCAAAGAACTTGTAAGCAACATGATTACATATATTAATGTAAACATGATACATATGGAGTTTAGATAACTGAACTTTAATAATGAATGCTTTGACAATGAAAATACAACAAACTTATCATGTGCACAGTTACATGCTTGTATATTATTTTATTGTCACTTTCAAATAAACTTATCATTAACAGCAAGTGCACAATTACTGTTTAGTGTGGTTAAGATGAATGCAATGCTATTCAGTTTTTCTGCAGGTCTTGTCTTGGGGTTCATTGGCATTGATCCCAGTTGCTGGTAAAGCCCTTCCGATACTCATGGCATGTGTTCTTTTTAGTAACCTTGGAGCATCAATTACGGAGGTTGCGAAGGATGCTCTTGTTGCAGAATATGGCGTTAAGAACAAAATGGCTGGTCTTCAATCTTATGCATTTATGGCCTTAGCCGGCGGCGGTATTCTAGGGCACTTTCTAGGTGGATATTCATTGTTAAGACTACCACCAAGATCCATTTGTCTAGCCTTTGCAGGTTTTCTCTCTTTGCAATTGACAATGTCTTTAGCCACTAGAGAAGAGTGTCTTGGTTTGGAAAAACCAACAAACAAAACTCTGGTTAGCAAGTCAGTTTTGCAGACTTTTAAGGAACAGTATTCTGATCTAGTTGTTGCAATTAGCGGGGAGAATATTTCTCGCCCTCTTATTTGGATTGTAGCTTCGATCGCTCTAGTTCCTATCTTGTCAGGTTCCATCTTTTGCTATCAAACACAATGCTTAAACCTTAGCCCTTCAATTATTGGAATGTCACGTGTGACTAGTCAAATTATACTTCTGTCAGTGACCCTTCTATATGGCCGCTTCTGGAGAAATATTCCTTTGAGAAAACTGATTGGAATGGTGCAGAGTCTATATGCAACTTCCCTGTTTCTAGACCTAGCATTAGTAAACCAATTCAACCTTAAGTTTGGAATTTCAAACGAAATATTTACCCTTTGTTTCTCTGGCATCACCGAAGCTATTGCACAATTTAAGCTCTTGCCATTTCAAATGCTTATTGCAAGCTTAGCTCCCCCTGGTTGCGAAGGGTCCCTAATGTCATTCATGGCCTCAGCAGTCTGTTTATCTTCAATAGTTAGTGGGTTTCTTGGTGTTGGGCTGGCTTCGATTCTGGGGATAACCTCAGACAATTACTCTAACTTGTCTTTAGGAATCATTGTACAGTTTATTGCAGCGTTAGTGTCATTACAATGGTTGTATTATGTTCCTGTTTCACAACCTAGTGGTGAACAGGGATGGAAGAAAGGAAGAAGTCAACGGACACGAAAGATTGGGAGAATGATGTTTAATGCTGTTGATGAGTACAGAGGAGAAAGAAGATCAGGATACCGGAATAAGAGGCTACTTCAGGATTAAAACCTTCATCGGGAGATATATAGAAAGAGTGTACATAAGAGGATAACAATTGTAACTTGTAATTTTTGCACGTGTAAGTTATCGTTACAGGCTTAAAGATCAGAATGATAATACTATTCTTAATTTGAAGTATTCTTGATTTTTAACAAGTTCAAATTTTTCTTGAGTAATCCGAGTTTCCTAGTTCTCGTTGATACCTGAAAATATGGTCTCTTCATGTAAGTTAATCCAACCAGCAATCTTCCTGGACAACTTAAATCATAATCTTAATATTACAACTTGCTACACTTTGTTTCCTATTTCCATATGAAATAAAATGAGATAAATGACACAAAGACTCAATCTTGTCATTCTCCATGAACGAGAACATGAGCCAACAACCCGTGGCTATATTTCCTTACTCATTTGATTATTGTCAGTACTCAGCATCCTTTTCGGCCAATTTCTAAGGACAGATGGCGTAAAGAGTAAAAAAGATAACAAGAAGTTTATAGAACTTTGTAATATATAGTCCGAGTTGTAGTACAAGGTAGAATCAACCACAAACTTAAAGTTCCAGAATATGGAAGAAGATGCATTTGCAAAAGAATACAGGATAGCTGATGTTACTTGTATGAAACCAGCAGAAATAGCGACACCAGCTGTACGTTAACACTGCAAGAATTAGTATTGACCACAAAAGCAACTGCATAACGTTCAAAATTCCTAGAGCCAAGAAAATTTGGTCACAATTTTAAAAGGAATGATCCTAAATAAAATTGAAATATTGAACCCCCAAAGAAGGTTAATTATTGAAATCGTAAGGTTAATTAAAATTTTATTTTTAAATTTTAAAAATAAAATTTTAATTGACCATTTATTTATAAATTTTATTTTTAATAAAATTTAAAATATTAATTAAAATAAATTATATATATATTTTTTACATTTCAAAGTATATTTAATGATTATTATTCCATTCATTACCTTGTGTTTATACATGTGACCTATTTGAAATTTTTTAATTGTATAGTGATGTGTTTGAAAACGTTTTTGGGCTGGTAACCCAACTGAAAGTTTTGTTATTGTATAGTGATGAAACAGATCATTTACCCATTGTTTATCTGTATGACAATATATATATATATATATTATAATACTTTGAACAATATATATATATATTGTTTATCTATATTATTTTAAACTGAAATATTATAATACTTTGAACAATCTCATAATTTTTAAAAAAATAAATATCAATATCTAACAAAATAATACTACAATTTTAAAATAATTAACAAAACACCTAAGAGAATCTTGGTGTATTACAAAATAGTTTTATACATTTTTCAAAAAAAGAAAACTATAAATTTCTTTTAAAATTAAGTTAAATATTAAAATATCATCTAATACACCAAGATTCTCTTATTTGTTTCAAATCATTATATCAATTTATTTCCTTTTATTATCTTTTTGTTTCGAGAATTATTTTAAAAGACATGCTATAAAAAGTTGAAATCTAATTAAAAAAATACTATAGATTTTCTTAAATTTTTGATGATCATTTATAGTGTTGTACTTGTGCCTAACTATATTCAAAACTTATTTTATATCAATAAAATATTTAATATAATTGTAATATAAATTTCTAATTAATTAACAAAACGCTTCTCTTAGCGTATTACATAATATTTCCATATATTTTTTTAAAACATTAAACATTTTTCTAAAATTAATTTTTATTTAGAAATACTATGTTACACAACAAGATTTTCTTACGTGTTCAAAAATAAATTCTAATTCCAAAAAATCTCAAAATTAATAATATTATTTTAAATTGAAATATTATAATGCTTTGAAGAATCTCAAAAGTTTAAAAAAAATTAATATAAATATCTAATAAAATACTACTACAATTTTAAAATAATTAAGAAAGCACCTAAGAGAATATTAGTGGGTTAAATAATTTTTTTATACATTTTAAAAAAAACTATACATTTCTTTCGAAATTAAGTTACATATAAAAATATAGTCTAATACACCAAGATTCTCTTATGTGTTTCAAATCATTATATCAATTTATTTCTGTTTATTATCTTCTTGAGATTCCTTCGATAATTGTAACACCCCCAAATCCGGGGTCAAGGATTTGGTAGCTACGCGGAAATCCTCAATGTCAAATTACCTGTTTAACAACATTAAGCCATCTGTAATCATTAAAACTGAAATATAACTCTACGACCCCAACCACCAAGCATCTTTTAGGTCATAGGGCTAGAAACAAGAACTAAAATCTTTACATCTTCATTACATCCATTCTATTACATCGCACTATGTCTTACAAATCTTATACTACTAGTATAGCTTCGTTGGGAAGTACACCAGCAACTAGTACTACTCAGTACAAAGTAATATATAATACACATCAATGTACCTACATATAACTTACTCCAGCTATAGCTTTTCTGGATCATATCATCTTCATAAGGGCGTACTGCCTGCTTCTTCTGAGCCATGCAGATAAGCCTCAACCGTCTACCTTCCTCTGAAAGGTTAATATTTGAAACAAGCAAGAATGAGCGAAAGAATTGCTCAGCAAGTTAATAATAGAACTTCACAATATATATATCAATACGCACAAGGGTATTCAATATTTAACGATATTTAATATCATTTCTGAAACATTTAACTATGGAATTTCATTAAGGAAAGTATAACATTTGAAATAGCGTCAAATGAACAACCCGGGATTATGCTAACCATAGTAAGCTTCATACCTTAGCAAAATGGTATAAGTTGTAGTCCCAATAACCTTTAATAAAACTCTTCAAAATATGCAGTTCAGTATACTGCTACTACAAGTGTTTTCATCAAATAGAAACCAAACTATAAAAAGATCCCCTTTTTAGTATTCCACAAGTCTGAAAGTGTATACATATAAGTATATCATTTTTATCACAACACCCTACAGTTCAATATTCTGTATGGGATATAACTTCTTTAACCACTTGATAAGTTTAAGATTCATAGGTAACTGATAGTAAGAGAGTCAACGTTTTTGAAATGACCCATTTATAAGGTACCAAATCAATACTTCTCAAGCTTGAAAATGTTTATATATATGTATATCATTTTCGCCAAAACATTGATGGATCAAGATACTGCACCTCAGCAATATAATAACAATTCCAAAATATCTTTGAAACTGTATGCTATGCATTGACGGACATGGTGCTAGTATATTGTAAAAGATGGAGTTATAAGATAGTTCAATATAACCTTTCCGGAAAATATCTACTATATAGAAATAAGCAGAATATCAACATATAACTTAAAAGATGAAGTTATAAGGTGATCCAATATCAAAAACCTCCTTATCACAACTCATGTTATGTAAGGTATCAACAGAGTCATCAATTGTAAGATAAAGGATGAAGTTACAAGGTAACTCAGATTATATTTCCGAGGGAATATCTGCTATGCCAAAGATAAGCAAGATATCATCATTTTCATAAAAGAGGAAGTTGCAAGAAAGATATTGCAATTCCAGTTCCAAACACTTTTTAACCCTGCCCACACGGATGGTGTTGCAGAAGATTTCCAATTTTGAAAGATGAACTAATACGGGAGCATTGCCGCGCCAGATGCCCTGACATTTACGATGATCAGTCGTGTGTCATGCATCTCATCAGTCGTTCTCTACATGTAGAAGGTAGCTCCGACGGATTTACTTGTCTACCGCCCTCTGGAACTCCTAAGCCAACGGTTGGGCTATTGCTGGGTCGGCGCCACTCGACCACTTACACGTCTCCTAGTTCAATTGACATCCATAACACTGAAACATAAAGTTTGTCCCCCTTTCCCCAAGTATAATACTTGTTGATAAGACTCCACAAAGTAGTCGTATCCAGTTGGAAAGGAAAATTCACCAATATTTCCAAGCTGATGCTTGTTAATGGACATAAACTTGTTCCAACAATCTTACCCCTCGAATGATGAGTGGGTACACAAGATTCAATGTCTCGTAGCAACCCAGTTGCGAACGAAAAGAATAGTTTCAAAGAAATTATGACCAAGAAGTCATCAAGATAGATAACATTTCTCAAGTAAGGTTCCCTTACGATTTAACGGATAAAATTGAATGAAGAATGAAATCTTGAGAACCTTTCTTGATAATAGTATTAATAATAAGATTCCGAAATAATTTACATAATATTTGGAGGTCGGAAATAGCATTTGAATGAAGTAAATCATTCTTGAAACGAGTTAGAAGAATTAAATAAATATTCCAAAGAATATTTATTAAGTCAAAAATATTGAAGGAATAATCTTAATATAAAATATGGCTCAACTGGATATTCGAAAAGATATTGATTAAATAAATAATGATCGAATGAATATTCGAAATAATATTCATTATTTAACTTAATTAAATCCTTAAGGAATATTCAAAATAATATTCGATGAATAAATCGACCCTGAGTGAATATTAAAGATGATATTCATTAAATAAAGTTCAAGTGAATAGTTAAAATAATATTCATTTACTAAATAATCTCGAATGAATATTCAAGATAATATTCATTAAGTAATCATCTCAAATGAATATTTAAAATGATATTCATTAAATAAATAGCGGAAAATATCTACTTAAATATTTTCCTCTAAAAATAATCCCGATCTATACTTAAAGAATGTAAGTCATACGCCATTCGCTAAAGGCCTTTACAAAACCCGGCTTATAACTAATATATCTCATATCTCGCTTATAAGCCAATATCAAATCATAATCAAGTATCATAATATACTTTCGAAAACAGTTATGCCTCCCAATAGCATATTTAATAGAAATAATATTCATACGGTATTTCTCGACTGAGATAATACTCAAATAACATTCCTCGAGAGATATAGTAATCAAGTACAATTCCTCGAATGATATCATACCCAAATAACAATCCTCGAATGGTTTCCAAGTAATTAATATTTCATGGAAATATAATAATGTTTATAAATAACATTCCTCAAATCATTTCCAAGTAATTAATATTTTCTGGAAATATAATTCGTGTTTATGACTAGTATTCCTCCAGATTAGTACTTTGCCGCTGGAATCCCTCCGGGTTTCCATGACTATTTTTGTAATGGAAAATACCGACCCCCGGTTTAGAGTCGAAACAATAAATATGCTCTAATATCTAGAGCTACAAGGTATACCGGTTCATAAAATACCTAACTCAAAATATTACATATGTTTCAAAGGTCAAACCTATTTTAACCGGAAAATAAGATTATCGTAAAACTGTGTAACAATATACCTGGCAATGCAGTATCAAATAATATTACAAAGTATAGGTTTTGATACTTGCATAGATAGAATCAAACTATAATATTTTAGTAACTATGAAAGTCTTTAAATAACCTCCCAATAACATTTTATACCCTTTAAAACACTTAGGGTATTTAATAAATAAATACATAATATTATTGAATAAAAATATTCAATAGCCCCTTATTAAAGGAAAATTTTAAATTAATAATCGCTAATATAGTGAATATTCAAATAATATTTACTACTTATATCGAAATAAGTAATAAACTCCAAAGACCCAAATGTAACTCTTGGAATATTTCTAATCAAAACCAAGACATTAACTCTCCGGCAATTCCCGGACTTTAAGTAATTTATCAAAATAATTACCACTGACTCTCGGTCAATAAGGAGTAAATGCTACATATGAAAATCCTTTTTAAATGAATAGGATAATTAATACTCGTCGAATTAACTAACTTTTCCAAATAGCATCCATCCCTATCCTTCCAGATATTCTTTACTCGAAAATAACTCAAGTATAATATTTGCAATATTCTATAAACAAGATACAGATTAAGGGGAGGTGAGTCATAAAATATCGATCTCATCGACAACTTTTTAAGTCATGGGATTTTGACAATTGGCATAAGCAGAATTTAATAACATTAGCAAAGCCCAAAAATATACTGGTTTTGATGAGTAAGCACATGATTGGAAAACTTGCAACTACGGATTTAAATCTAGTCCACACATTTCATATATTCGAAAATACCGATACTCTGAACGATGGAGTATGCATAAATAAACTTGCCTCTAGTCCTTAGCAGAAAATAGAACTCGCGAATAAATCCTTCGCAACTCGCCCAAGCATTTTCGTGGAGGTAGTTTACCTTTCTTTATACGACGCCTCGATCTTCCCTTTTTGATGTACGTCGATCCACTTGATTATACCCTAATGGTACTGAAATAGTTACGAGTACGTGTCAGTCCAACCTCGTATCTCGAGTAGACAAAACTCAGAATTACCACTAAGTCACCTAAAGTCGTACTATAGTTGTTATCCCTATAGTTGACTACTCAAATACCAATTAATACACATAACACATTCAGTAAAGAAAAGACATGGAAGAGTCCCCTTTTTAAAGTAGACATTTCCTGGTGCTAACCACCCCAAACCATACCACTTAATCATTTTTACTTAACATACACAACTATAATACCATTGAAATTCTATGACAACTTAATTAATATGTAATCCTCAAAACATACTTAATCCTCGATAAAGGCTCATAATACTCATTTAATCTTCAAGACACATTTAATCCTCGAATTAGCACATAATCCTCGGAGCAACAATTAACCCTCAGATAGTCCACTTAGCACATATTCATATAACAATTAATATCCATTTCATGCTTCTAGACCATTGTATTTAACTAAATTAAATAAATTTGATTGCAGGGGATTTTCAGAAAATTTGGGCATGAGGTATTCGTTTATCGGACTATGGGCACAGCCCCTCCATGCCAATCAAAACATTTCAACCCTGTTTTAAATAAAAATAAAGCTGCCTCAACTTGCAGCAAAGTAAACAAGTAAGAAAAGTACCCGCCCAGACATGCGGCAACTAGCACATAAGGAAAAGTACCCGCCCAGACATGCGGCAACTAGCACATAAGGAAAAGTACCCGCCCAGACATGCGACACCTCAACATGTAAGGAAAGTAAACTAGGTTTATCCACATTTAAGCCAACACCACGTAGTTGGCACTTATACTATCAACATATACTATAACTTGATTCATACCATTTAGCACGTAGACATTTACAAGTTATCCAACTCTTATGACTACATTACCTGGCGATAACAATTAGCACTTAACACTTAGCAATTAACAATTTCAATTGGAAACTAACAATTAGCAATTAGCACTTAACAATTACTTGACAACTAACTCGAATATATTATCCGACAATTAATAATTACTCACTAACAATTAACAATTAACAATTAGCAATTTAACAACCATAAGGCCCGAGCATACCACCGGCTCACAATTAATCCAAATAATTCTAATTTAACCACTACCTCTCCGAATTAATTTCGGAAATAAAACAATATTCATAATTTACAACATTTAGCTAATTACGAAAATTAACACATAAACTCATAATTTAATTTGAATTAAATTACAACAATTACATATTTAAATACGAAAATATACCATCTTGGTTTCGGCTTGACTTGTCGGAAAATCCATCTCGTCGGAGAACTACTCCCCGTAATCTCTCTCAACAGCCTCACCCACTCTCTCTCTCTCTCTCTCTCTCTCTCTCTCTCTGAGCTGCTGCTTACCGCCACCACCACCACCGCTCGGTGGTGGCTCTCCGGCCGCGCCTCCTCCGCGCATCACGCCCGCGCCATATAAACACCAGCCCACGCACGTATACATACACATACATACGCGGTTTACACACACACACACTTACATTCACACACTAATTGATTTAAGAATCAAACCCCCAATTGAAATCCCCCAATTTTCCTCCTTCAAGAACCCTAATTTTTCTTCCCCCAATCTCACTTTCTCTCTCCCCGTAGTTTCTTTGTGCGGCTGTTGTGTTGTGTTTTTATTGGGCTTGGTCCAATACTAATATTACTACTAGCACTTATTCCGGCCCACTACTAATTAAACGTAACACGCTTAATTACTACACACCTTAAAGTAATATTTTAAACTAATAACTCTAATTTGTAAAAATAAAATTTCTAGCATAATTAAATACTAGAATATTTTTAAAGACTTTTGGAGAAAGAATTAGAATTAAATCTAAATTTTCTAAATTGATATGCATTTTACAAATATTAATAATTTATAAAAACAATTCATAAAAATAATAATTGTTATTCATAAATCACAATTTACAGGGCTTTATAAAATACCACAAACATTATTGTTTTAGTAAAATCTCAAATTCTTGATTTTATATATTAATCAAGTAATTTCTGCAATTCCCCAAATAATTAAAACCATCATTTTCTAAGGATTTTAAAATCTCTAAATTATTTAGTAATTTATAATAAAATCTTTACTAAATAATTCCACACTCCAAAAATTAAATCTTTGCTCGAATAAACTATTGACTCGAGATATCTACTCGGTCAATAAAACTTTAAAAAGGAGGACCAGGTTCCACTTAACCGAAAATAATTAAATAATTAAATAAAATAAATAAAAAAAAAAATTCCTCCTCATTTTAGGAAAACATTAATATTATTGAAATAATAATAAAATCATTTCTTGAAAAATCCGGGTTATTACAATAATATTTTAAAAGACATGCTATAAAAAAATCCTATAAATTTTATTAAATTTTCGATGATCAGTGTTGTACTTGTGCATAACTATATTCAAAATTATAGTATAACGATTTCAAAGTAATTAACAAAACACGTGACAGAACCTTTGTGTATTACATAATATTTCAATATATTTATTTTTTGTAAAAAATATACATTTCTTCTAAAAATTGAGTTACATTTAGAAATATTATGTTACACATTCTCTTATGTGTTTCAAAAAAAAATTAAATCAAACAAATATTAAAAATTAAAAATATTATTTTAAATATAAATATTATAATACTTTGAAGAATATCAAAAGTTTTATAAGATTTAATATAAATATCTAATAAAATAATATATGATGCGATTTGGTTCCTTTCCGACAAAATGAATTGTAAAGCTTTTTTATGATATATTTGATTTGTTTCCTTTTGCAAAATTAGAAAGAGGGTGTAATATAAATTATTGATTAATTCTTAATAAATTTTTAATATAAGTGTACATAATGGAACATTTAACATGAATGGAAATCTTAAAATTTTGAAGGAAACATTTAACATGAACGGAAATTTTGAAGGAAACATTTAACATGAACGGAAATCTTTGAATTTAAAATGATAAAACACCTAATAGATTCGTACAACATTTAATATAATCTTAAAATAAATATTTTTATTAAGTATTTACATAGATTCTTTTATTAAAAGATATGTTAATTATTTAAAATAACAAACTTTCATAAATAAACAAATTTTTCGACTAAAAAAAACAATAAACCCTATTTTGTGTTGTAAAAAAATAAATGTTACATTTTGTTGTGTTTTGAATCTAAACTTTTTCAATAATTTTTTCATAGAAAAGATCCAAATAGTGATTTAGATTATATTATTTGTTTTAATAAAATAATATTAAGAAATTCTGTGTATGAAAAAATAACATTATATTTTGTATTGTATAATAAAGTAATTCACTTTTAATTTTTTTTCATGAATTTCATTAAGTGAACACATCTTTTATTTATCACAAAGAAGTTTTTCAAAAAAGAATTCATATAAAAAACAGAAACAAATATAACAAATTCTTAGAAAAATCAAAGTGAAGAAGTATATTTTAAAACATGTTAAAAAATACGAAATTTAAAACTTTTTTTTGTTTGAAACACCTTAGAAAATCTTTCAAAAAATGTTATAGTTTAAATTTTATTTAATTGTAACTAAAAATTTTCTTAATAACTAAAAATATTAAAACACCTTAAAAAATCTCAAAAATAATAAAAAGAACATACGATTAAGATGGATCATTAATTAAGGCTTTTTTTAAACAAAATACCAACCTCAAAAAAGTAAAAATTGAAATATTGAAACATATTACTCACAAGTGACCAATGGAAGACATATACAAAATTATTCAAATTATTTTAACTACTAGACAAGATTCTGTTAAATGTTTTACTAAAAAAATATTAATTATTTAAAATTATATTCTTGTGTCATTTGGGACGAGATTCTATTAAGTGTTTCACAAAATCTTATAATAATAAGAAAATCTCAAAATGATAAACCATCTAATAGAATTTTACAACACTTAACAGAATCTTAAAATAAGTATTTTTATTAAGTATTTACATAGATTCTTTTATTAAAAAATATGTTAATTATTTAAAATAACAAACTTTCGTAAATAAACAAAATTTTCAACTAGACGAGATTCACTTAAGTATTTTATTAAAAAATATTAATTATAAAGAAGTATTCATTTGTCATTTTTTAGATAAGATAAGATTTTCTTAAGTGTTTTAACCAAGTGGAACATTATAAAGTGTTGTGTAAATTATATTATTTATATTTTTTTTTTGAAAAATATGCTATAATTTTTTTAATCAAACAAATTTACGTGGTTTACATATTTAAAATTTTACATTATTACTAGCAAATTCTATTTAGCTAAGAGCAATAAAAGATAATATGTTTTTAAAAAGTCAACCAAATCTTCCCATTTATTTTTAGAAATATAACGTTACGACAAATTGAATACATAGAGTAGATTTGCTTGCTTGAAAGCTACAATCATGGAATCTTTCATTTATATAATTTGATTAATTGAAACATGGAAAGATCATGACATCCTCAATCAAATCTTATCGATCTGAATACCTCATCTTGAAAAGACGTGCACACAAATTTTAATGCACATTAATGTGAGCCCGGATCCTCTGTCCCCTTCATTGTGTCCCCTTCTGTGTCCCTTATATAAAATGGGTGCTCCTGGCGGGGCCCATTGTAAGATAAATGGAAATAAAATATTTTATTTCCATTTTCCTTACAATGGGCCCCGCCAAGGGCACCCATTTTGTATAGGGGACACAATGAAGGGGACACAATGAAGGAGACAGAGGATCCTCACCCCATTAATGTTATGTAGTAGAAGACTAGATGTTAATTTAATTCAAAATCACTAATTCAATCAAATAATTTGATTAATTGTTTCCATATATCGATTATTTACTTCCATATATGAGATAATTGCTTGTTTTTATTTTTCCAATTATGTCCTTTTGATACAAATATGGAATTTATGTTATTTTTTATTAATTAATAGCTGAATTATCCAAACCATAAAATTAGAAATAAATCAACGGAGGTGGATGTGGTCTCTCAGTTCTCTCAATAGCTAAGGTTCTCCCTTGAGCATAGACATATATATATATATATAGAAAAGTTCTATGGAGTACTGTTTTACTTGGAGTACATATACGTTCTGCATTCAAAATTTTGCAAAGCTTATTACTGAATATCACTCTTTCATTGAAAATCTTGAAAACTTTGTATGTTTTCCTAACAAAATATTGCAAAACGAATTGTTCAGCGAAACACATTTGGGTTGAAAAACATATATGTAATGATTGCAAAACATAAAGGATTTCAAAATGATATATGATTTTCAAGATTATTATATGATATTCATATAACAAGGTTTGAAAAATAATAAATTTAAAAATATTTTGAATGCAGAACGTGTATGTACTCCAAGTACTTCAATTAAAACAGTACTTCATAGAACTTTTATATATATATATAAATATATATATATATATATATATATATATATGTATATATATATCGATTTAGATTTATCCTACAATTGTTGTTTCAGCTGTAATGGCTCCTTTTTCTTCTTTTCCTTGTATAGCTCAAACAACAATTTAAGGACAGATCGTCAGTTATGCTCCTACTCTAACTCACCACCAACCATATCTGGTAGATAGAAATAATGGTTTTTCAAGTCCCAGAGGGAAGATTGATTTTGTTCATAGTCGATCGACTTTAAGTATAAATCAAAGAGTATCTAGACTGATCTCAGTTTGACCAGAGGAGGAGTTGTCTCACCTTCGTCCCAGCCAAAGACCACTCTTACTTTCAGCCCCAGGTCTTCTCTAATATGCTCCTGGAATGTGTGATAATTGTACACACCAACACGATCATACCCATACAGCTTTATAAAATTCTGAATACTCGTAATATACCTCTTTCCAAAATATAAGGTTGTCTTGACGAAATCTTGAGGAAATAGTACCTCCGAGCCTTGTTTATGGGTCCGGTAAGACCAGTAGTCGTGGAACGTAAAACTCATACTCAGAGCTGGCCTGTATTTAACCATGTATGGCATGTATTCCTTCGATATCTGCATACATGTATAAGTGAGTTCTCAATTTTATACTTCAAACAAGGAAAATAGACTAATACATTAACTGTACTTACCATATCCATAATGTCTTATATATGTGTTTGTTTGATATTTTGTTCCTTAATAAGTAATATTATCTTACGACAAATTTTTTGTGTGTGTGTTTGATTTTTATATGTGTGTTTGACATCTATGCAATTACCATCTATGTGTGGAGAGACATTATGGTAATTGCACTTGATTTGGCATTTACACAAAAAATCAAACGATAATACTAAATACTATCAATCAATGCAACTATCATTTATGTATGTGCAACATACAGATTATGGTATGGTAGTTGCACTTATTTAGCATTTACATTTCATTTAAATTACATAACGTCTCTACAATGCAACAGTAATACTATCAATCAAACAGTAAGACGTTATGGATATGTTATCCATAATATCTCTTAAACAAAAAATCAGTTCTTCCAATGATTACAATTTTACAGTACAGATAAGTAAAGTACTATATATACTTTAACATTTAATAATACAAAGCATAATAGTCAACAAGAGAATTAGTGAATTTAAAAAGTATATTCATACTCTATCTACATACTATATGGGGCTTCAATATATTACTTTGATCTTAATTTGATAATTAACAAAGGAAATGTTAATAGAAAAGAAGAGATCCCCAACCACAAAAGTCGTATGTCTAACTACATCTTATATTCTCCTAAATAATAGAAAATAATAACGAACAAACAAAGGAAGATCGATATCAAATTAGGAATAATTAATTAAAATTATTACCTGATCATATCAATGACATTGCTATTATCAGGCACAAGCTTCTCGAACCTTTCCACAACAAGAAAAAATTTGCCTCCTCTAACATCCTCCAACATGCAAATCGGGTTCACAAAATGGGTTGAAGGTAGCCTACTAAATTTCCCCCCTTTATTTTCGACATCTCTCAAAGTCAAAAATACTAGCAAGCTAAATTCCCAGTCACATACGGTGCCAACAAAAGGGCTGCTACTATCAACCCCTTCTACAATCGAGTCTACCATAACCTGCCATCTTAAATATCATTAATATATTGGAAATCATGGTCAAAATAATGTTAAATTCTACTTTTTTACAAAATGATAAGACAAAAGAATATCGCAATCTCAACTTTCAAAAGGATTCAAACATGTAATATAAATAGAATGAAATACACAAGAATCATATATGACATCAAAATTTAATGAAATCAACAATAACAAATAGAGAAAAGGGAACGAAGATAGTACAATATAAAAAGTTGAAGGTTCTTAAAAGAGAGTGATATGGCCTGAAAGTAAGCCCTTAAAACGTATTTAATGTTACATTAAATGAACCTAGATTGGTCCGAGGTTGAAGCCCATTAATGAGGCCCAAAACCCTAATTAAATAATAAATTCATAGCTGATAAGTCAGCTAAATAAGGGACTTCGTTATTAAGTCCGGAAAGAAAACCAAATCATATTAGGAGTGGCCTCCAAGGTACATATCTTCAATATTTATCTTCTTATCTTCTAGAAGGATCTAGAAGTGGGCCAAAGCTGTAACTTGCCCATCAAGTATCCTAATTCTACCCTAATTCTAGGGTTTTCATCACCTATATAAGGACCTGCTCCTTCACAACTAGAACTACGTTTTTTGGCTTGATTCTTGATAATTGCAAGATACGTAGGCATCTTGTGAGGACCTGATTTAAGTCACGAAACACTTGATCAGCCATTAAAGCTCGAAGCTTCCTTAAACCCTAGCAATTAATACACAATAATTATACCCTAATTAATTTCGTTCCACAACATTTGGCGCCGTGGTAACCACACGAAGAACACCCCCAACTACTACTGAGGCCTTACCTCTCAGCTCTGCTTCGCCCATTACTGAACCAATTCCCCCAACAACAGGGGCGATCACTCAAACTCAAGGAACTGAAACGCAAGCCCATGGGTCGTTACCATTAGTAACGAATTCCTCGACTCAAGGGACGAATCCCCTACATATGGTACTGATAGAGTATATTTTTATATATATTTTAGATGATTTTATTCTCATATTTATTGTGTTTTGCATTTATTTGGATTTTTATTTAATAGATTTTATTGTTTTATTGTAGGAAATAAAGAATTCATGACTTGGAAGGATTTGGAGCAAAAAGAGCTATTTTGGAGATAAAATAGGAGAAAATTCGTAATATTGGGCTATACGGGCTGCCTGCACTGTTTAGGCCATATCTTGAGTTCCAGAAGTCAGAATTTGACGATCTTACTGTCCACGCGAAGCTTGTGGAATTATCTTTAATTCAGAGGTGGTCCAGTAAGCAAAATCCAACTGGAAGAGCCCAGAAACAGAGGAGAAAAAGAAGTTACGAATTTTACAAGAAAATCCTATTCAATTATGGATATACTTTTGTAAATTGATTAGGATATTAAAAATACTTTTATTAGGAGATAGATATCAGATTTTATTAAGTTTTTTTATTATAAAAGGAAGAGAAAAACGTGAGATAGAGGGAGATAGAGATAGAGAGACATATACAGACGTTCTTACATAAGCTAGGGTTTTTGGTTTTTCTCTCTCCATCTCTTCTTTTGTAAGCACTTGGTTTAATTTGGATCTTCATTGTTCTTCGTTAATACAAAGTTTGAGGTATTTTTTATTCTCTTGTTTTATTATTATATGTTTTACATGGCTTCTTTCATTATTATTATTGCTTTTACTTCTACCATGAGTGAGTAGTTTAATTCTAGGGTACTAAGGGGAGCCATGTTTGCACCATGATTTGGACTTAATTTGATTAGTAGATTGATGGGTAAAGAGTAATTCTGATTGATATGTTATAATTCTTAATTTGTGTAATTGCGCAATATCACGGATTAATCGATTGCAATAGGAGTAATAGATCGAAAGATTTTACTACTAGAGGCTTACATACAATTAGCAGAATTGAAGGTGAGTGTGAGAACATCATTAGATATTCTGAGAGCGTTAATGCTTGAGAAAGATTAACCATTGCTTTAATTACTTAATCCCATTGAAAAGCTATACTTTTGTGATTTGTTTGGTGTAAACATGGTGAACCTGAATTGCCCTAGATCCTTTAATTAATTGATTTAAAACTTTGTTAAATTTGCTTTAGTAGTTAATAAAATTCCAAAACAATCGTTGTGACTAGAAACAATTGATAGCAATTGAATTGAAACTGAAACTGTCTCCTTGAGGATTCGACCCGTATTTGCTAGTATCTACTACAATTGATACCGTACGCTTGCGGTTAGGTATAATTTAACACATCAAGTTTTTGGCGCCGCTGCCGGGGAGACGCCTAGTTTCTCTAATTTTAGTTTGATTGTTTTAAATTGTTTCTCTTGTCTCTTTGGAACTCTTGTTCCAACTGAGACCGATCTTACTGCTTTTCCTTGTTTAGTTGTTGATGCCCAAGACCAGGTCTCAAACGAAAGAAGATCAAGCGAAAGAGGATACAACTCCTCTTAGTCCAGATTCTGGAATTACTTGTCAACAATACATAGATCAACAAAGGAAAGAGAAGCAGCAAAGGATATCTGAACCAAAGATTGAGATGGCGGACCTTCCCCCCAAATCTTTGAAGAATTACTCACAGCCCTCTCCGAGTGGGGTACCTACTGGCCTTGCTATGCCAGCAATTCAAGCAGCAAATTTCGAGATCAAGCCTGCTTTGCTCACTATGATCCAACAGAATCAATTTGCTGGGCTTGCCTCTGAAGACCCTACAAATCATCTGCAACGATTTCAACAGCTCTGTTCTACAATTAAACATCAAGGAGTCACTCCAGACCAGTTGAAAGTCATGTTGTTCAGTTTCTCTCTTCGTGACAAAGCTCAAAAGTGGTTGAACGATATTGAATTGACCAAGTGGGATGAGATTGCTCAAGCCTTCTTAACTGAGTTCTTCCCTCCTAACAGAACCGACGATTTGATTGACAAGATGATGGGTTTTAAGCAAGATTATGGTGAATCTCTACGGGATGCTTGGGACAGATTCAAGGATTATCAACGTGCATGCCCTCATCATGGTCTTGAGAAGTGGTTTCTTCTTAAACGCTTCTATAATGGTCTTGATCCTGAGACAAAAGGTATGGTTGATAACGCTGCAGGTGGTGTATTTCTGGATAAGGGAGTTGATGATGCACATGCTTTTCTTTCAAATTTGGCTGCCAATCACTTCAGTAATCCGAGAGCAACCAAGAAAGGGGGTAAACTTGAAGTGGATGCTTATTCTTTATTATCATCTCAACTAGCTGCACTGACTCAAGAGATCCACTCATTGAAGACATCTCAGCCTTCTACTCAACCTATGAGTATCAATGCATTGTCATCCATGGCTCCTATGAATAATCCTGTTTGTGAAGTCTGTGGCATCCAAGGCCACTATGGTAATGATTGCCAATACAATGCTCAAAATTCACAAAATTTTTAGATCAAGCAAATGTTTTCCAACAGAGGCAGCAGTACAATCCATACTCCAACACTTACAATCCTGGTTGTAAAGATCATCCGAACTTCTCATATAGGAACAATAATGCTCAGAATTCAAATGTTCCTAATCAGCAGCAATATCAGCAGTCGTACCAGCCTCCTCCACAGCAACAATATAGGCCTCCTCAAGGACCTATGAATCCCCCTGGATTCCAAAGGCCTCAACAGAATTATGCTCCTCAAGCAAATCAAGCTGCACAGGCTGATAATCAAGGTGATATGATGAAGATATTGTTACAAATGCAAACAAAGATGAACCAGATGGAGATTCATAACAAGATGTTGGAAACTCAGATTGATCAAATGGCTAGTTCTTCATCTACAAGGCAACAAGGCTCTCTACCAGCACAATCAACTCAGCCAAAGGAAAATGTGAATGCCATTGCTCTTAGGAGTGGTCGTACATATGATGCTCCTCCAATGCCTATTGACGATGTTCCTACTGAGAAAGAAGAAAATAATTCTGAGGAAGACAAGGTAGAGAAAGTTGTGGAAGATACAAACGAAGATGGAACTGAGGAAAGCAAGAAAAAGGACAAAGAGAAGACTGCAGTTACTCCTCCACCATTTGTGCCAAAGCTCCCATTCCCTAGTAGGATGTACAGAAATAAGGTGGACCAGCAGTTTGGTAAGTTCATGACACTTGTCAAGAATCTTGAGGTAACAGTTCCTTTCACTGATTTAATTTCTCAAGTTCCATCATATGCAAAGTTTCTTAAGGATATTCTCACTAAGAAAAGGTCTTTTGGTGAGGTAGAGACAGTAGCTTTTACTGAAGAGTGTAGTGCTGTTTTACAGAATAAGTCTCCACCTAAGCTTAAAGATCCTGGTAGTTTTTCGATCCCGTGTCATTTAGGTGCATTGTTTGTTGATAAAGCTTTATGTGATTTAGGCGCTAGTGTCTCAGTCATGCCTCTCTCGGTTTTTCAAAAACTAAATATGGGAGAATTAAAATGTACACAGATGACTTTGCAAATGGCAGACCGTTCGATAAAATATCCCCTTGGAATTTTAGAGGATGTGCCTATTAGGGTTGGAAAATTCTATATTCCTGTAGACTTTGTAGTTCTAGATATGGAAGAGGATAGTCAGATACCTATTATTTTAGGTAGACCATTTCTTTGTACTGCAGGTGCTATTATTGATGTTAAAAGTGGGACTCTCACATTGAGTGTTGGTGATGATAAAATTGCTTTTACTCTAACCTCTGCTCTTAAATCCCCTTTGCTTGAAAATACTTGTTGTAGTATTGATGTTGTAGATGAAATTGTCCAAGATTATACTCCTCAGATTCTATTGAATGATACATTGGAAGCAGTGCTCATGCTTGAAGCTACAGAAGGAGAAGGACATGCTGAAGTCGATTCATTGATTCTTGAGTTGAATGATCACAACATTGATTCCATTGACAGTTCTTCAGTTCGAGATTTCTCGAGTATTAAGCTTGGGAAACTTCCACCACATTTGAGGTATGTCCTTTTCAATAATGAGCTAGTGATTTTTGAAGAGGGGCATGATAACGTGTTGCGAAGGTGGAAAACCAATGATAAGGAAGAAGAAAGTTTTGTTCAGCCGGTTGAGTCGAAGAAGAATTCTAGGGGTGTGAAGAAGAAAAAGAAGAAGATTTGGCCGTTGGGTAATAAAATCAAGTTGAAGTCTGATGGAAGAGCTTTGTGGAAAGCAAACAATCAAGATGTCAACGTTCGTAGGAATGGTCTTTCTGTTGAGGATGGTTCAGTAATTCTTTTGAAACCGCCTTGAGTTGAGGAAGTAACGTCAAGCTATTGACGTTAAAGAAGCGCTTCATGGGAGGCAACCCATGTATTAGTATAGGAAAAAAAAATTTGTTCAAAAAAAAAAAAAAAAAAACGAGTAAAGCAGAATGTAACCGCGCATCAGGCGCCAGAACCGCGCAGGAGCGCCCAGAAACGCATGTTGAACCTGCGTGACTCCCTTGTGTACCGCGCCGGAAGCCTACGGGCTGCGTTATACCCCTGTTCTGCCCAGATTTTTTTCCGAAAATCAGTGTTTTTACCTCTAAAATTCCCCCAAATTCAATCCTAACTCAAATTTCTTCAATTCTAAATTCCTATATCTATCCTACATCAAATCCTAACCTCTCCAAATCTCTCCTACACAATTAAAATTTTAATTCAACCTATCCATATACACACTTATCCATACAAATCCAATTCCTCTTCTATTTTTTTTTAATCTCCAAAAATTCAATTCTAAAGAGGAATTAATTGCAAGTTCACCTCTTCAATTCGTAGTGGTTTTATTTCTTCTCTCAAATTTTATTTTGATTACGAATTTGTGTTCTTGTAAATTGGGATTTATATTATTCTTGATATATTGGGGTATTTTTGGTGTGATATTGATTGGTAATTTTTGGTGGAGCTTCTTGTGAGTTGGGTATTGATTCTTTTGGCTCGTAAGCATGGGAGAGATAGTGCTAATGTTGGGAAATTTTCGTTTTCGACGGTGGAGGTTAAATTTAATCGGTTGATGTGAGGCTAATTGCTAAGGAAAGGGGATTTTTGCGAGAAAAAAAAAATTGTTGGGTTGGTTCATATGATTGGTGAGTGGTTCGGAAGTGGTGAGTGGATGGCTCCTAAGCAAATGAGGGATGGTTTTCACACCTGACATCTTGATTCCAGGGGAGTTTTCTTTCTTTTCTTTTCTTTTTAGTGTAGTTTTATTTTGTTTTTAGTTGTAGTTTTGTATCTTGTTCATTAGTTCATTGGGGACAATGAACCGCTTAAGTGTGGGGAGGTGTTCTCAACGTAGTGTATTACTTGTTTAAAAAAAAAATCCAAAAAATTAAAAAATTAAAAATACCAAAAATAATTCTAGCCATGCAATTTGATTAGTTGTTGTATTTTGCTTGATACACCCATGCATGCGTAGAATTCTTGTGTTTATTGACGCTTTTGTATGAGAAGTGACGTGCTTTGTTCTTGTGCACACACTTTCACTAGCAAGTTGAAGCTGGTAGACTTAATTGGATGTTGTAAGTGATTAGAATGACATGAATATGTGCAAGATGACTTGGTTTACATGCTTTGAGTACAAGTAGGTGCGTTAGAGAGTCCTGTTACTTGGGATTGATTATGTTTTGTCACACCAAGTGAGTTTTGAGCCTATATGCATATCATTTGCATGATTTTTCGTTTGCTTGAGTGTCCACATGTTGTTTACATTGCTAGCACTTACTTGAGATCTTTCTTGAAATGCATGATATTACTTGATGATGAGATGATAAAGGCACTTAGGTTTAACCTCGTATTTCCCATATTTCCACACCTTTTATACATGATCAATTAGTTAACCCTTTGAGCCTAATCCTATTCTTTCGGTGACACACCACATTACTTGCCATTATCCTTTTTATTCTATTGGCCTTACATTGAATTTGAACATAAATTGTCAAAGGCTAGTATCGTGCTTAAGGGAGTAATAAGGTGTTCATAAAAGGGGGGTTATTGATGATCATACCGTTGGGGAATATTGATTTTGGATTGATGCTTGCTAGTCGAAATTCATAATAATATCTATGGATCATTGTGTTTATTCTTTAGCTCTCTAAAAAAAAAGAAAAAAAAAAGAAAAAAAAAACAGAAAAAAAAGAAAAAAAAAAGAAAAAAAAATAAATTTGAGAGCATTCTTATGTTTGTATGATCCTTCTTCATTCGACTAGTCAAGTTATTATGTAAGGGTTATTGAAAAATCCAAGTGTGGGGAAGTATTTGTTTTAATAGAAAGGGAATTGAATAATGATTATTGTTGGGTACTAGCTTTTGACATTTAACCTGTTTTAGCTTTACTTGACATACCTGGTCCCTAGCCCACGCTACAACCCGAATAAAGACCTTTTGATTGTCATCAGTGATGTATGTTGTGTTGAGAGTGAGATTGATTGCGAGTGTCAAGTTGTGTTTATGATTTTGTTGGAATTGAGAGATACACTTAACCTTGTTCTTGAGTGAATATTCGTTTTTGAGTGAAAGGTGAGTTATTACTTGTTTTGGCATAGGAGATCCCAGGTTTAGACTTAAAGATGTATTTCTTGTGGGCTTAGCATGATTACCAACGATTTTTACACTTGACATGAATTTTTATGACCTTCTGCATGTTGGTTGAGTAGACTACGTAAATACTTGCACTTTCGACACCAAGACATCGTATGTTTGCTTTGATTCTTAAGTTGATGTGGCATGAGAGGACTTGTGTGTGTGGTGTTGTGTTGGCATTGATCTTTTGCATGGTTAGATGAATTTTGTGGGTACATTCACTATAAACCCTCACGAGACAACACTCGTCCTACTAGGGCTGCCTAGGGGTTTAACGGCTTGTTGCATATGCTCAATGCAATCGTGTCATCTACGAAAGTGATGTTTGTTAGGACTTAGTTTTTATTTCACTTATTTGCCCGAGGACGTGCAAATGCTAAGTGTGGGGATGTTTGATAGAGTATATTTTTATATATATTTTAGATGATTTTATTCTCATATTTATTGTGTTTTGCATTTATTTGGATTTTTATTTAATAGATTTTATTGTTTTATTGTAGGAAATAAAGAATTCATGACTTGGAAGGATTTGGAGCAAAAAGAGCTATTTTGGAGATAAAATAGGAGAAATTTCGTAATATTGGGCTATACGGGCTGCCTGCACTGTTTAGGCCATATCTTGAGTTCCAGAAGTCAGAATTTGACGATCTTACTGTCCACGCGAAGCTTGTGGAATTATCTTTAATTCAGAGGTGGTCCAATAAGAAAAATCCAACTGGAAGAGCCCAGAAACAGAGGAGAAAAAGAAGTGACGAATTTTACAAGAAAATCCTATTCAATTATGGATATACTTTTGTAAATTGATTAGGATATTAAAAATACTTTTATTAGGAGATAGATATCAGATTTTATTAAGTTTTTTTATTATAAAAGGAAGAGAAAAACGTGAGATAGAGGGAGATAGAGATAGAGAGACATATACAGACGTTCTTACATAAGCTAGGGTTTTTGGTTTTTCTCTCTCCATCTCTTCTTTTGTAAGCACTTGGTTTAATTTGGATCTTCATTGTTCTTCGTTAATACAAAGTTTGAGGTATTCTTTATTCTCTTGTTTTATTATTATATGTTTTACATGGCTTCTTTCATTATTATTATTGCTTTTACTTCTACCATGAGTGAGTAGTTTAATTCTAGGGTACTAAGGGGAGCCATGTTTGCACCATGATTTGGGCTTAATTTGATTAGTAGATTGATGGGTAAAGAGTAATTCTGATTGATATGTTATAATTCTTAATTTGTGTAATTGCGCAATATCACGGATTAATCGATTGCAATAGGAGTAATAGATCGAGAGATTTTACTACTGGAGGCTTACATACAATTAGCAGAATTGAAGGTGAGTGTGAGAACATCATTAGATATTCTGAGAGCGTTAATGCTTGAGAAAGATTAACCATTGCTTTAATTACTTAATCCCATTGAAAAGCTATACTTTTGTGATTTGTTTGGTGTAAACATGGTGAACCTGAATTGCCCTAGATCCTTTAATTAATTGATTTAAAACTTTGTTAAATTTGCTTTAGTAGTTAATAAAATTCCAAAACAATCGTTGTGACTAGAAACAATTGATAGCAATTGAATTGAAACTGAAACGGTCTCCTTGAGGATTCGACCCGTATTTGCTAGTATCTACTACAATTGATACCGTGCGCTTGCGGTTAGGTATAATTTAACACATCAGGTACTCGCCCCTACTGCTCATATCTCACTATTGCTCCCCCTACTGCTCATATCTCCACTACTGTGATTCCAGCAAACACGAACCCGATGTATGGATTGCCCAATTATCCTCCGTACCAGTCCGGTCCAAGCGGTCATGCTCTTCAAATTCGAGAGCCGTACATCCCATCGTACACCAGGGATTACTCTGGTTCTTATTCTGATGACTCATCTTCGGAAGACGAGGATCAAGATCTACCCCCAAGGAGGCGCCCATCAAACAAGGATCCTGTAGGACAAACTCGTCGAAGAGTCCATGATGGACCTCCTCTGACATCTGCTGAAAAAATAAAGGCTCATGAAGCCAAGATTCAGAAACTAAGGGAAGACATAGAAAGAGAGCGGCAGGGACAAAATCAGAATAGACCCCCCCCAACAACAGGAGGAGAAATTCCTTTTGTTGATTTGGAAGAAACCCCAAGGAGAGAAAGGAGGACCGAAGTCCTGAGAGATAGAAATACAAGGGTGGAGATCCCCAAAGGCGATCCTAAAGACCTGATGCAACTTGGGGATCCTGATGATCCAACTCCTCCCTTCACTGAGGAGATGATGAATGCTCACATATCTCGAAAGTTTAAAATGCCCACCATAAAGACTTATGATGGAACAGGAGATCCCGCTAATCATGTAAGGACGTTTTCTAACGCCTTGCTACTACAACCCGCTAGCGATGCTTTGAAGTGTAGGGCGTTTCCTCAAACCTTAGGAGGCATGGCACAACGGTGGTACAGTCGCCTACCACCAAACTCTATTGCCTCCTTCAAGGAGTTAAGCAATGCTTTTGTCAGCCAGTTCATTGGTGGAAGAATTCATGAGAAAGATTCTGCGTCCCTTATGACTGTGATACAAGGAAAGAACGAAAGTCTTAGAGATTACCTCAAACGGTTCACCAAGGAGACACTCAACATTACTAACCTGGAGAACAAAGTGGCCGTGGTGGCTTTACAAAATGGAACTTTGAACGTTTATTTTAAGTTGTCACTGGCCAAACATCCCCCTGAGAACATGGTTGAGCTTCAACAAAGGGCGAGTAAGTACATCAAAGCTGAGGATAGTTTAAAGAAGGAGTCATGAACGGGAAACACCAGGAACATTGAAAATTCTAAGAAACGGAAGTCGGAACAGGAGTACGATGCTAGAGATAAGTACCCGCGCACGGTAGAGATTCTGACTCAGCCCCTAAAAAAGGTAGTCTTGGATAAAGATTCACAGATTATGCGAGGTTGAACGCTCCAAGAAGCCAAATCCTGTTGGATATAGAGAAGGATAGGGACGTGTGATAAGTGGATTTTATATCCACTTGGAGCGTTCCATATCGGCTTAAATTGATTGTTTTGGACTCAAGTTTGTTGTAGTTTTGATGTGTTTTGTATAGTTGTGCAGATTTACAAGAATGTTGATTATGGTGGATGCTTCTGTCGTTCTTGGAGGGTAAATTGATTAAAATTCGGATTTATTGGGCTGCACGCGCGAGCTTCACTGTTTAGGCCATATCTTGAGTTCTACAAGTCCGTTTTGGACGATCTTACAGTCCACGCGAAGATAACGGAATTCTATTTCATTCTAAAGTGGTCCAGATGTCCAATTACAAATGGAACGGCCCAGAAATACTGAAGAAAAGTCAGCCACGAATTATAGAGCCTATATAAACACATCCTACCATTGTAATTAGAGAACGATTACATATCAATTACTTAGGTTTATTTGTACTTTCTCATACGTTGTTTTTATCATGGTTTCATCAGATCCCATGATGACGAGAGGTTCGATTATGAACTAATCGTTGTCATGGGATTCTAACGGATTTATTTATGGAGCTTTAGTATCTTGATGCTTTAAAGATCTGTGTGTGATGTATATCTGATATCCTCGTATGGTTGTGTTTCATGTATCTAGATGCGTAGCTAACATCTAATTTGTTAATCTCTTGTGAAGCGAGAGTGGATCTTGAGATTTAGAACTTGCCATGCTAGCATAGGATAGGTTGATATTTTAACATCATGATTTGTGGCGTAAATAGAGATATTATGCTGCCCTATGTGATCAATGTGGATAACTTGTTCTTCAACCGTTATGTTTTCAAATTCTATAGAGATATAGGGTCTAAGAATAATTGGTGTCTATTCATCTTCTATCTCTTTTGTGGATGTATGTTTAGTTTGGTATACGTATACTGAGAGGTAGCGTGTACTTGTTTCGTGTTGTCCGATCAGATATCATAACCATTGCATATAGTAATTAAAGGCGTCAGATCTAAGCAAAGTATTTAATAAAGTTAGGATTCCATGTTTTCTCTTGCAGAAGTAATTAGATTCCAATTCTCGTTAGTTAGTTAATTCTTAGTTTGTTAATTTACTTCTTAGTTAATTTAGTTTATTAAACCCAAAATTGTTATTTGTCTTAGCAGTGAATAATAATCATACATTGTTGCATATGTGCATGAATTGAATTGAAACCATAACCAGATCTCTGTGGGAACGAACTCGACTTATATCTGTATTACTTGTGACCGCGTACGCTTGCGTGATTTAGTGTTAACAACGTGAGATGGCCGAAGCCACTAATGACAGATCCTGAGAAAAGAAACAAGAATCAGTATTGTCGATTTCACAAGGACGTGGGACATGACACTGATGACTGTAGGCAATTGAGAGATGAGATTGAATTCCTCATTCGCAGAGGAAAATTGAGTAAATTTGCAAGGATGGAGATCAAGGGAACCTAAAAAGAGATTATGATAGGAGAGATGATGACCGTAATCGCAATACATAGCCCCGAGGGCCAGTAATAAATATGATCTTCGGTGGACCAACAGCGGCCGGGACCAGCAGAAATTCTAGAAAAGCATATGCTTGAGAAGTGATGCACATTGTAGGAGAAGCACTGAAGCGTGCAAAGACGGAGGTCTCGATTGGATTCGATGACTCAGACCTTGAAGGGGTGAAGTTCCCCCATGATGACCCCCTGGTGATCTCACCTGTGATAGGCAACTCCCAAGTGAAGAGAGTCTTGATAGACAATGGAACCTTAGTGGACATTCTGTTCCATGATGTATTTTTGAAGATGGGATATACTGAGTCTCAGTTGACACCATCGAATATGCCCATATACGGGTTCAATGTAGTGGAGTCAAAAGTTGAAGGAACAAATCAGCTACCCATGACTATTGGGCAGGAGCCGCGAGAGGCCACACTAAGATGTTAAATTTCTTGGTTATCAAAGCCACGTCCACCTACAATGCTATCCTAGGTAGGACGGGACTCCATGCTTTTAAGACGGTTGCTTCCACCTATCATTTGAAGATTAAATTCCCAACCAGAAATGGTGTGGGAGAAGAGAAAGGCGATAAAAAATGGCAAGGAGTTGCTATGTGGCCGCACTGAGGCCGGATGGAACTCGGGGCAGGTCCTCCCGATTGAGGATATTGATGTTCGTGAGGATGAAGAGCGGAGAGGAAAACCAGCAGAGGACTTGATTCCCATACCTTTGGAGTTAGGAAATTCTGAAAAGGTTACTCATATCGGGGCATCTTTGAAAGACCCCTTGAAGAGCAAGTTGATCACCTTCTTGCAAGAGAACAGTGACGTTTTTGCGTGGACAGCAGCTGATATGCCAGGGATAGATCCCAAATTGATAACACACAACTTGAATGTGAATCCATACCGGAAGACGGTAAAACAAAAGAAGAGGAATTTTGCACCTGAGAGGCAAGAGGCTATAAAACAAGAGGTTGACAAACTCTTAGAGGCAGGGTTCATTGAGGAAATCCAGTTCCCAGAATGGTTGGCCAATCCCGTAATGGTCAAGAAGGCGAATGGAAAGTAGAGGATGTGTATAGATTTCACTGATCTAAACGACGCATGCCCAAAGGACTTTTTCCCCTGCCAAGGATCGATATGTTAATAGATGCCATGGTTGGGCACGAGATGTTAATTTTCATGGATGGCTTTAGCGGCTACAACCAAATCAAGATGCATAAGGATGATATTCCAAAGGTATCATTTGTCACTGACTTTGGTGTGTTTTGTTACCTAGTCATGGCTTTCGGACTAAAAAATGCAGGAGCTACCTATCAGAGGTTGGTAAATAAGATTTTTGCTCATCTCATTGGGAAGACTATGGAAGTTTATATGGATGATATGTTGGTGAAAAGCCTACACAAGGCAGATCACATTGAGCACCTACGTGAGGCATTTGAAGTGCTGAGGCACCATAAGATGATGTTAAACCCGGCAAAGTGTGCTTTTGGTGTTGGTTCGGGGAAGTTCTTGGGTCTTATGGTCTCGAAGCGAGGAATCGAGGCTAATCTCGACAAGATCAAAGCTATTCTGGATATGGAACCACCTCGTTCCATAAGGGACGTACAAAAGTTGACGGGAAGGATTGATGCGATGGGAAGATTCGTCTCCAAATTCGGGGACAAGTGCTTGCCGTTCTTCAAAACACTGAAAAAAGTAAAAAACTTCGAGTGGACAGAGGAAAGCCAAGAGGCCTTTGAGCAAGTGAAGAAGTATATGGCCGAAGCTCCGTTGTTGGCCAAGCCAAGTATGGGAGAAGTTCTTTATCTCTACTTGGCCATTTCGGATCAAGCTGTGAGTGCGGTGCTGGTAAAGGAAGAAGACAAGATTCAGAAGCCCGTATACTATGTGAGCAAAGTTTTACACGGAACGGAGTTGAACTACTCCACCATCGAGAAGTTTGCTTTGGCAATGATAACTCCTTCTAGGAAATTACGGCCCTATTTTCAGGCACACAAGATCGAAGTCCTTACAGGACAGCCATTGAGGAGTATTTTGCACAGTCCTAAAGCCAGTGGTAGGCTCATCAAGTGGGCAATAGAATTGGGAGAATTTGATATTAAGTATAAGCCAAGGACGACCATTAAAGCTCAGGCACTAGCTGACTTCGTGGTTGAATGCACCATTGATAACTAAGAAGTCGGGGAGGGGGGCAGGAGATACAAGAAGGCAACAAGGAAAACAAGGAGCCCGTAATTGAGGAGAAGGAGTTCTGGATGCTCTATTTTGATGGGGCATCAAAAACAAAAACGAGTGGTGCAGGTCTTGTCCTACAAAGTCATGATCGATTTATGATTGAGTACGCCTTGAAGTTGGACTTCCCAACAACCAACAATGAGACAGAATATGAAGCTCTGATAGCTGGACTTGGCTTAGCAGGAGCACTAAGGGTCAAAAATCTTAAAGTTTGTGGAGATTCAAGGCTAGTGGTGGCCCAAGTCAATGGAGAGTTTGAGGCAATGGATGAAACAATGGCCAAATACTTAAGGCTAGTTAAGGCAGTAATGACTTAATTTGATGAGTGCTACATTGAGCACATCCCGAGGGAGGAAAACATTAAGGCTGGTGCCTTCTCTAAGTTTTCTTCATCCGAGATAGAGAATTATTCTAGAAGTGTATACTTCCGAGTTCTAAGAACCCCTACTGTCGATTCAAAGTTGGTTACACCTATAGGGATCAGGGAGTATTGGATAGATCCCATAAAAGCACATTTTGAGACCGGTTGGCTCCCGACCAATGCCATGAAAAAGTTATCCGTGAGGGCATTGAGGTATGCTCTGATTGAAGGAATACTCTACAAGAAGTCGTATGTGATTCCGTATCTAAAGTGTTTGAGGCTTGAAGAGGCCAAATCGGCTATTGAAGAGGTCCATGAGGAAATTTGTGGACAACACTTGGGGGGCAGGGCGCTAGCTCACAAGATAGTTAGACTCGGGTTCTACTGGCCTGAAATGATGGCAGATGCCAAGGAGTACGTGAAAAAGTGTGATCGGTGCCAGAAACATGCACCAGTGGTTAGACAACCACCAGAGATGTTGACATCCGTTAGCTCCCCCATTCCATTTGCTATGTGGGGGATAGACATTATTGGGCATTTTACTATGGCTACTGCTCAAAGGAGGTTTCTGGTTGTAGCTATTTATTACTTCACGAAATGGATTGAGGCCAAACCTTTGGCTAAAATCACAACCAAGCAAGTCATGTAGTTCTTCTGGGAGAACGTTATGTATAGGTATGGAATACCCCGAATCCTGGTTACAGACAATGGGCTACAGTTCAACAACAAAGAGTTTAGGGATTATTGTGATGAGAATGGAATTGAGCTTCGGTTCACCTCAGTTGCCCACCCTCAAGCTAATGGGCAAGCTAAAGTTGCTAATTGAATCATCCTTGACGGACTTAAGAAAAGAGTGGAACGCTCCAGAAATACTTGGGTGGATGAGTTACTACCCATACTTTGGGCTTACCGAACCATGTGCAAGGTCACTACTGGAGCAACTCCATTCGTGTTAGCTTACGGGGCCGAAGCTGCGGTACCCGTGGAAACTATGCATGCATCTCCACGAGTAGAGGCCTTTGAACCAGGCACTAACGAGGATGGAATGAGACTAGATCTCGACTTGATCGACGAGGTGAGGGATGAAGCCCATGCTAGGAATACTGAACATCAGAAGAAAGCTTCCTTCCACTACAACCTAAGGGTTAAGGAAAGGTTCTTTCGTCAGGGGGACTTAGTACTTAGAAAGATTGAAGCATCTGGAGTTGGATAGAAAGGGAAGCTGGCCCCAAATTGGGAAGGTCCATATCGAGTCAAAGGAACATTGGGTCGTGGATCATACAAGTTGGAGACCTTGGAAGGAAACGAGATGCCTCGCACTTGGCATGCATTGAATCTCAAGATCTATTATGTTTAATTATCCTATGTAGGACGTAGCTCATATCTATTAGGAAAGTAGAATTAAGGTCGACGAAACCATTTTGGAGTTTTCAAACTCTGAGTAAGAAGTAGAGTATTATGTAAGGGTTAGGCCCATTTTCAATTTTAATGCAATTTGGTTTTCCCCTCTCTTAATTATTATTCCATGTCTGTCATGTATCAAAGCATATCTAAAATTGCTAGCTAAAGTAAGCCAAAATACAAAAGGCAAAGCAACTAAGTGAAAGGAAAAACCAGAAGATGCAAATAAACAAGCCCGGAGGCTATAATTTCAGGTTTGCAAATTTAAAGAAAGCAAAACATTAAAAGTCATGCCACGCAGGGCCAAGGTAAATAAAATCAAGGTGCCTTGGGTCTTGCCAGTACTCCTAGCAGGAGAATCTCTGTCAGTGCTGGTATGGGTAGTCGAATCTCTAGCAAATGAACCACCAGATCTAGCATGGAGATGTTTGCGATCAGGGTTCAAGATCCTATCGGTAGCATCCTCCCCTTCCTCCTCTTCCTCCTCATCCTCCTCCATGGGAGTAATCCACTAGGACTTCAACAGCTTGGCCAGCTCCAACTAGGGATGGGAACGGGTCGGGTTCGGCTCGGGTTTTGCAAAATCCAAATCCAAATCCAAATATTTTCGGGTTTCGGGTTTCGGATCGTATCAGGTTTCAGATCCAAAACTCAATATCCAAATCCAAATCCGTCGGGTTTCGGATCGGATCGGGTTTTTTTCGGGTATTCAAAATTAAAAATAGTGTAAATAAGTTGCTTAACAAAAAAATAAAAAAAATTGTGTAAGTAAGTTAAAAAATACCGCTACATCCATGACAATTTATTTTCTCGATCTTTCATTATCTTATGTCTCAAAGATATGTGCATGTATAATATGTATTTATAATATACATTTATATATATATATAATATATATATATATATATAAAATAGTGTATGTATAATATGTATTTATAATATACATTTATATATAATATATAATATATAAAATATAAAATATAATAAATAAAAGTTGGGTATTTTTCGGGTTTCGGGTTCGGCTCGGGTTTTGATCGGGTTTCGGATCGGGTTTCATGAAATCCATATCCAAAATCTTTCGGGTTTAAAATTTAAATCCATATCCATATCCAAATCCAAAATATCGGGTTCGGATCGGATAAAAAATCGGATTTCGAATCGGGTATCCGTCGGATCGGATTTTTTTCCCATCCCTAGCTCCAACGGGGCCTCAGGGCAAGGAATATCACCAATCTGGAATAACCCGGGATGCCTCCCCGAAACAGCCTCTAAAGCCCCTTTCCAGCCACTAAAGTAGTTGGCTGGATAGAAAAGGTCATCATGATTAGCCATAAGCTTCTGGAAGTCCTCGGAGTCCATATAATCATCAATGATATCCTCCTTGCCTTGGCGAAGCTCAGCAATGATGCCATAGGCTTTCTCCAGCTCCTCCTCCTTTGCCTTCAACTTCTCTTCCAAACCTGCTATTGTGGCCTTTGACTGATCAAGATCCTTCTTATGAGTCCCAGCCTGAGTTCGCCAAGACTTGGCATGATGCAGGGCAGCCTGGAAGTAGGTGTTGCACTGAAAGCACGAATTGAATGTAAGAAATAGAAAGTAAAACATTTAAATTAAAAAAGAAGAAAAGAATTCTTACATTAGCAAGAGCTTGAGTTCCCAGTAGCTCGACCGCCTCCAAATCACGAAAAACAACAATGTCGCGATAATCAGCAGGGGTGATTGAGTGGTAGGACCAATCGTTGGAATGTTTGGTTTTCCCTACAACCGAATCCTATTTTCTGATGCCCCAAGTAGGCCGAAAAACAAAACTCTTAGTAGAGGAGGCAGCCCCACTGTCCTCTTCTACACCTACAGCATCATGAGGCCTTAAAAAGGCAGGCTCTGTAGGTTGTCCCCTAGGATTCTTCACAGCTCTTTTCCTCTTCATACTAGAGGTTTCCCCTGCCAAATGTTCTTGAAGCTCGTTTATAGCTTTAGCAGCTGGAAAGCCAAACACAAAATTAGTGACAAATAAAATATAACATGTGAATCAAGGAAAAGCTAAGTAAGAAGAAAATGAGGTTTACCCTTATCTGAGACAGAAGAAAGACCCACAGACTTGAGGGAAAATTCCTCAAGAAGAGTGAAGAAGTGAGTTTCCCCCTTATCTGCAGTAAGGGTTGCAAATGCGGCCTTTTCTGCATCATCAAATATCATCTGGATTTCCATGAGTTACCTTCCCAAAAGAGCTTCGGAAGAGGGTACCCCAATCACCCCCTTCCCATGTGAGATACATGAACTCCTCTTTCCACTAAGGATTGTTATCAGGGATTGAGGAGGGATCATAGATATTTGGGATCGTGGCACGAAGGCTGATATATACCCTGCCAGGATAGTTAATTGCACTATTTTTAAATTGGAAAATCTTCCTAAAAAGAGGGACGGATAGTGGAAAGTTATTTTTCAAACAAAGAACCATGAAATAGAAAATGGCTCTCCAAGCATTTGGAACTAGTTGACAAGGATTTTTTATCCGCTAGCAGGGTAGGAATGAAATTATGGAAAGGAAAACGAAGCCCAGCCATGTAGCATCCTTTTCAGTATCAAAGAACTTCGAATGATGATTATAGGAATCTAATGTAGAAACAGAGGGATTCATCTCCTCTTTGATTAATCATGTCAATTAAAGAAGTGTATTTTGAACGGATATGAAGGAAAGAGGTACCTTGCGATGATGCACTCATTTTACTTAGTCTCCTCGCTTCTCTATCGTCTGCCATTGATGTTCTTGGTATGAAAGCTTCAAGGATGATCTTCAAAGAAAAACCCAAAAACCACCCAGGTAGGAGAACTTTGGCCGGAAACTTCTCACCGGAAATCGCTTGAGACTAGGAGCTCTAGAGAGAAAGTTTAGTGAAGTGTTTGAGTAGAAGTGAGAAATGAGTTTTCACATCACTCTTTTATACTTGAAACAATCGGTCATTTAGCCGGTTAGAGTGCTATATCAACAGGTTATATCCGGTTACGGCCCATAGGCCCAAATTCAAGTCCAGGATCTAGAAGCTTATAGAAGCTTGTAGAAGACAGATGAAGGATCGAGAATTTCTTTAAACAAAATAATAAATAATATATTTCTGCAACCTCAATCCAGGTCGCACAATGAATTCGATGAATGACACGACGAGGCATAAGGACCTTACACGAACTGGTTTCACCTCGTAGTATGAGGTCGAAATGTTTGCGATCTGCTCTGTTTGGTGCCCTTGCACGATCTCAAACCACCTCGCACAATGAGGTCGTGAACCATGCGACAAGGCCAATTAATAGCCCATGGACGACTTCGAATCTCCTCGAAGGGGGAGTTCGTGAATTGCACGACGAAGCTGCTATAAGGACCTTGCACGATCTCGTTTCAGATCGTAGGATGAGATCGACGGTCTCACGACCTGGTTTGTTTTTTGCCCCTGTACGACCTCAACTCACATCGTAAGGTGAGGTCGAAAATCTCACGACCTGGGCGCTTTTGTGGCTATACACAACCTCGTTCCAAGTCGCAAACTAAAGTCGCATGCTTCACGCGAGCTGGTCACCTCGTCTCGACCTCGATTCAGGTCGAAGATCTGCCAATATATATATATATATATATATATATATATATATATACATATATATATATATATATATATATATATATATATATATATATATATATATATATATATATATATATACGGGACAATGCAAGAAATTTTATAATTCCTTGAAATAAATGAGCAAGGTTCAGTAACAGAAGTTATTGGAAAGTGATTGCTTAGCCTCAAATAAGGCAAATCATCGTAAATGTGTAAGTCGCTCCACACTTTGCATTCAAGATGATACTTGTGAAACTAGTGTACATAAACCTTTTAACTTCAATGAAAACCTGATCAGTTTTCTTAGAAGTTGGGGGGCAAATGATATATCCTGAAAGTAAGCCCTAAAAACGTATTAAATGTTACATTAAATGAACCTAGATTGGTCCGAGGTTGAAGCCCATAAATGAGGCCCAAAACCCTAATTAAGTAGCTGATAAGTCAGCTAAATAAGGGACTTCGTTATTGAGTCTGGAAAGGAAACCAAATCATATTAGGAGTGGCCTCCAAGGTATATATCTTCAATATTTATCTTCTTATCTTCTAGAAGGATCTAGAAGTGGGCCAAAGCTGTAACTTGTCTACCAAGTATCCTAATTCTACCCTAATTCTAGGGTTTTCATCACCTATATAAGGACCTGCTCCTTCACAACTAGAATTACGTTTTTTTGGCTTGATTCTTGATAATTGCAAGATACGTAGGCATCTTGTGAGGACCTGATTTAAGTCACGAAACACTTGATCAGCCATTAAAGCTCGAAGCTTCCTTAAACCCTAGCAATTAATACGCAATAATTATACCCTAAATTTCGTTCCACAACAGAGAGGAACAATGAAAGTAGAGGACTTGCCTCTTCTTTTTATAATTTAATTTTATTAAAATTGAATTCCTTTATATATATATATATATATATTAGAATCGTTAATTAACTGATTTGATCATGGAAGAATTAAGATTGCTTTCGCTGAATTTGGAATTTTAAAGGAGTTTGTAGTGATTTGATAAGGAATAATATTAAGACTCTTGTGGTTAAAAATAAAGTAAGCATAATTTGTTTACAAGAAACCAAATGTCTAAGATGGACTGATGTAGTGAAGAATTCTATATGGGATAAAGAATCGCATGGTTGGATAGAGCAGGAGGCTAGGGGATTGTATGGCTTACTTATTTCATGGGATTCTTCTTTATTTAAAGTACTTTACAATTGAAATTCAAACCATTGGCTCTGGTGCAAATATGAAGCAATTCAAGATAAGAATTTTTTTAACATAGTCAATGTTTAGGGATCTCATGTTTTGATTTGTGGTGGCAAATATCACAGATAAGAGCATATGCATAAGTGAGATGATATGTCTATAGGAATGACAAGTAAATGAGAAATTGTACCTACAAATAGTATTGAAAGTATTATTGTGTTAGTAATGTATTATTGTATGAACTAAGAGTATGTAGGAGTATGATTTATTGTGGAGGTAGTTTACGAGATTTTATGTTTGTTTAAAACATAAAATCAAAAAAGTATATATTAATGATTGTAAGATTAGTTTTAAATCAAAAAGGTAACTTGTTTTAGTTAGAATGAAAATATTAATGATTAGAAAAATGGTACGATTGATGTTTTTAGGTGTTTATAAAAGGTAATATCTTCAACTAAAAGTAAATGTGAAAAAGACAAACGACTAATTACCATTAGTACCGTATATGTAATATCTTCAACTAAAAGTAAATGTGTAGTACCGTATATGTAATATCTTCAACTAAAAGTAAATGTGAAAAAGGCAATCGACTAATTACCCGTTAAATTTTTAGGTATATCATATCAAAATACAAATTATCTTTTTTATTTATTTTATGTGGTTTATAATTATTAATGTCTAATTTAAAATAACTGCAACTATGTATTGCTCATGTGGGATCTGGGATTGGAGAATCAAAGGCAGTGATGATTAAGAAAGGAACAAAAGTGGGCTATCAAAGATTGCCATTTTCGCCATTTAGCCTGGCTACCCTGTTCCTCGAGGGAAACATTTGGTTTATATCAATGGTCAGCCTGATAAGAAATATTGTATTGATCACGATTAAAGAAGTTAACTAAAGAAGTGTCATTTTTATCGTCAGTACTTCCAGAAATTGGCTAAAGAAGCATCATTTTTGTCATCACTGCCAGCAGTTGGCTAAAGAATTGCCATTTAAATCATCACGACTTCAATTAAAGAGATCTCGCCAGAAAAGAAGAAGGTTTGACAGAGTTAAAAAGAGACGACGAGAGAGCGGCTGAAATGGATATAAAACCCTAAAATGAATAGTGAATGTTATATATAGGTATCATATTATATCAACGGTATACAATTACAACAAAATCTCATCTTGTTATTTACTTATTTCCGTTAGTCAATGGAATAAACCTAAAAGTACCAGATCATGATATGGTCTTTTCCTGTGGGTCTGACAGCCACATCAGAACTTATTAATCAAATGTTAACAACTCTACATTACATTTAACTCTCTCTAACATGGGAGTTTTAGCAAGAAAATTGAAGTCGTGATGATAAAAATGCTTCTTTAGCCAACTGGTAGTGATGACAAAAGTGACACTTCTTTAGTCAACTTCTCGCACAGTGATGATAAAATGACACTTCTTTAGCCAACTTCTTTAGTCGTGATCAGTACATTATTAGACTCACTCAGAGCATCTCCAATAGGAGTTGCTAATCAAGTTGCCAACTTTGCCAAATCATCAAAAAAAATTAATTTTTTAATTGATCTTCAATTTGGCAACTTTGAATAGAAAAATGTTCCAATGGTTGGCAACTCTAAAAGTTTTATAAGTGGTCCCCATATGAGTAATTAAATAATGTAAATTTGAAGGAAGACATGTAAAATAGGTATATTAGTATATTTCTGTTAAACAAAAATATGCACTTTAACCATTTGAGGAAGTTGCCAACTTTTGACAACAATTGTTGGCAACCTTAAGGCAACCTTGGCTCTCCAATAGGAAGGCAACCAAGATTGCTTGCCACATAGATGTTGGCAACCTTCTTGGCAACTCCTATTGGAGATGCTCTCAGACACTTGCAATCAGAGGCGGATCTGGGGGGCGAGAGGGGTCCATGGCCCCCTGAAATCATAATATATAGGCAGGGTAGTATACAGGTTATACACATTTTGTCTGCAGGTCAGCTGGTAAATGTTTGGTTTTCTTCCTGGAAGACCAGGGTTTGATCCAAGTTGGAGGGGAGCCTTTAGTTAATTGTTTTTCTTTTTGTCCAGTGGTAAGTAGATTGCTAGCAGAGTTACTACAGTTTGGCATTAGGAAATAGTTGGCAATTTGGAAAAAGTCTCTCTAAAAACTGCTTTTCCAAAATGTAGAACACGTTTATTGAAGTAGTCACATGTATAAGCGTTCCATTGCTGATCTTAATTTGTCCACTAAAATTAAAATGTAAATTCGCCCCCCCAAGAAAATTTTTCTGCACCCGCCACTGCTTGCAATTGCTTACAATAATATTTGTATTTATGCAATTGCTTGCATTTATAATGATATGATATAGGCATGCATAAGGAGGGATAAATATTTCTGAAATCTTATAAAGGATACTGGATGTATAGCACCAAGACTATATATTTAAGGTTAGAGCAATGGTGTTGTAAAAATTTTAAGTCACGCTAGGAGTTTGGTTTCCATCCAGAAAACACATGATTTCTAATATTTTTAAGAAAAGAGTAGAATCGGACTCCCTCGTGGAAAGAAAAATATTATAATTTTGAAATCACTAAGAATTTATAATCTGAGAAAATAATAATGAAATTTGTAACTAGTACATTACATATGCCATGAAATTAAATCTCTAAACATCTCTATAGCTATTTTTAAATGTTCAACCGAACTTATTTTCAATTCCTTGCAATCATTAACAAAATTTATATCAAGAAAAATCAGAGGAACTTCAGTTGAGGCCAGACCCGATATAAAAATCCTGGAGGGCAAGAAAGCATATGTTGATCAACATATCCATGATGACCTGCATTCTTATACTTTTCAGCGTATTATACTTTTCTTGCAAATTTTCCAACAACTCTCTTTCATGGTACATAAATGACTCAAAAATTCTAATCACTCTTTTGCTAGGAAGTTGAGAATAATGAACCTACAAATTGAAAGAGAAGTTAACAATCAGGCAAAAGCTGAAAAATGGTGTGCCACGTTAGACTTATTATTGAAAGGTTCTGGAGTTTAGAGAAGTTCTAGTATGTGCTTTGCAACTAAATTAAACTTCTAATGTGAAGGTAAAGAAATGACTTTGTATTGAACTGCAAGCAAAGAACTGAGGAAAATTAAATACAAGCACTAAAATGTCAAAATAACTCACCTCGAACCCATATTTTTTAGTAAAGCCACCATCTGGATTCCAAAGCATCTCTAACTTTAGTTCCTTTGCTTCTTCTGCTAACAACTTGGCAACTTTCTGACGGGAGAATGGGAATGCATGAATCTTAAACTTCATCAATGTGAAGAAACCAAATGGTACCATGAATTCCGCATGAGGCCCAATAATTGTTAGAGCAAACTCCGGCTCATCATAAACCCATGGAAGTTGAAAAATTCATTCTAACTTCTTATACATAGGGTCTCCAAATGGGAGTGCCAACCAGGGCATAGTCTTAATTCTTAAACATTTTTCGGAACAAATCTTCACTTGTTAAATTAGAAGAGTTTAGCCCATTATAAAGGTAAATGAGCACAACTTCAATTTTTTATCATTTTTTTGCCAACTCTTCGTAAGCCATCTTAAGTTCTAGTGTGATGTTCTCATCAGTAAAGCAAGCCCTCTTCATAAAAATACAGGGCAACAAGAAATGAATACACAACTAGTTTTCTATAGCATGTGTAAAAAAATGCTTATCATGAAAGAGTAGGAAAAACAAATAAAAACAATGCATAGTTACGGTGTCTTCTTGAAGCAAGTAGAAAAAGAGATGTACAAGATCAAGACCTGGAGGAACACAGTGCTTATGATAGGGTGTGCAGCAGAGGATCAAATTCTGTTACTTGACAGCTAATAAACAGAATGTAGTATTACTTCTATAAATAGTATAGAGAGAAAGTTAGTTAGCAATTTTTGTCATATTCATTTCTTTCTCTGTAAGCAACAAACTCTCTCTCTCTCTCTCTCTCTCTGCAGAGAGATTACATTGTTCATCTTAAGCTTGTTTCAATGGAGATTTATACAATTTTATGAAACATAATATGGTATCAAAGCCGATGGCGATGATTCTGATTTGATCTTCCGCACATTTTTTCATCATTTTCTGGTTTGCAATTTCTGTTCGATTATGTTGATTTAGTCGAATTGATTGTTCGTCTTTCTTTGATTAATCTTTGATTCTACTTCTTGATTTGATACGATTACATTTGTTGATTGATATCATTGCTTGATTAGTTCTTCAATCTGTTCTTATTTTGTTATCTTTTTTTTCAATCATCTTGCTCGATTGATTCTTTGTTCTTGAGCGTGTTTGATTATTCATATCTCATGGCTGCTAATACATAACAAATTGATCCTTCTCTTAATCCTACTTCACCGTATTATCTTCATCCTTCTGATAATCCTGGTATGAAATTAGTCTCAACTGTTTTTGATGGAAATTGCTATGGTGATTGGAAACGATCTGTCCTTCTGAGCTTGACTGCTAAAAACAAGATAGGATTTGTGGATGGAACTATAACAAAGCCTATTTTACTAGATGAAAACTATAGAGCTTGGGATCGTTGTAACAGTATGTTAATCTCTTGGTTGCTTGGTGTGTTGGATCAAAATATTGCACGAAGTGTTCTGTATTTTACCACAGCTCGAGATATTTGGGTAAATCTTGAAGAACGATATGGTCAAACTTCTGGCACTCAGTTATTTGCTCTTCATCAAGCATTATCTGAAATTAAACAAGGAAATGATAGTATTTCTGGTTTCTATACCAAAATTAAGCAGCTTTGGGATCAGTTGGATTCTATTGTTCTTGCAATAATTGCACTTGTGAAACTACTGCTAAGTTGTTAAAGTCACAGCAAGATAGAAGACTCGTTGAATTTCTCATGAAACTAAGTGATGGTTTTGAAGTTTTAAGAGGCAGTATGTTGGTTATGAGTCCATTACCTGCTATTTCTCATGCTTATAGATTGTTGCTTCAAGAAGAAAATCATAAAAAGCTCTATCAGCCGTCTCACATTGCAGATGATTCTTTAGCCTTTGCTGTTAATCGAAATCGATTTACAGATAACTATCAGAATAGAGGACCACCTGGTGCTTACAAGCCTCGACCTAACAATTTCTTTTGTGATCATTGTAAGACACCTGGTCACAGTATACAAAGGTGTTTCAAACTTCATGGATATCCTCAGTATAATTCTCAGCAGTTCAAGAATGATAATAGATTTGATAATAAAGATAGAAGAGTAGCTGGTGTAGTTCAACTTGATGATTCTGATGCTTCTTCATATTCTTCATCTGATAGTGTTACCTTAACTCAAATGCAGTATAAGCAGTTAATGCAACTACTACCTAAAGATAATTCTGAAGTTCAGGCACCAAAGACTGATTCCATTGATTATTCTGACTCACCAAAAGCTGCCTATGTAGCAGGTAAATTCTGCTTCACTTCTGCCACTGGCTCAACATGGATTGTGGATAGTGGAGCCAGTGATCACATGTGCCATGATTTGACATTGTTCAGTAATTTTCATGACATCTCATCTCATACTGATTTCATTACTATTCCTAATGGCTAACAAGTAGCTATTACTCATTCTGGAACAGTTCATCTCAATAATGACCTTACTCTGCATAATGTGCTTTATGTTCCTGATTTCAAGTTCAACTTGATTTCTATTCCCAAAATTTTCAAAGATTACCAATGCAAAGTCACTTTCACTGATGAGAGTTGTTTTCTTCAGGGCCCTTATATGAGGGCACTGCTTCTTGGTAATTTCAAGCAAGGATTATACTACTTGGAGGGATCAACAAGGCCTAATTCACAACCTCCAAGTATTGCTACAGTTGCATCTTCTGCAACTTCTTCTCTTGATCAGCATAAGCTCAAATTATGGCATCTTCGAATGGGGAATCTACCTGTCAGATTACTTCATCATACTAGTATCTTGTCTACACCTTGTAGTTTAGACTGTATATGTCAACTGTGTCCTGCAGCAAAACAAAGTCAACACAGTTTCTCACACAGTGTTATTAAAACTACAAA
Organism: Kitagawia praeruptora; assembly: GCA_037693485.1. NCBI lineage: Eukaryota > Viridiplantae > Streptophyta > Magnoliopsida > Apiales > Apiaceae > Kitagawia > Kitagawia praeruptora. The sequence continues at coordinate 17,519,029 of CM075349.1, forward strand.
GGCATTTCAGTTACTACATATGGATATCTGGGGACCATTTCATACTCCAACTCATAATGGTTGCAGATTTTTCTTTACTATTGTAGATGATTTTACCAGAATGACTTGGACTTTTCTGCTCAAACATAAGTCTGATGTGACTACAGTATTTTCAGACTTCTATGCACTAGTTGCTAATAAATTTCATTCTTCTATCCAAGAGATTAGAACTGACAATGCATTGGAATTCTGTGAAGGTTCTTTCAAGGTTTTCTGTACTAGTCATGGCATATCACATCAAAGAAGTTGTCCTTACACACCTCAACAGAATGGGGTGGTTGAAAGGAAACATAGGCATCTTCTTGAAGTTTCAAGGGTCTTATTTTTCCAATCAAAATTGCCTAAACAGTTTTGGGGAGAATGTATTCTCTGTGCTACACATTTAATCAACAGAATGCCTACTCAGGTACTTTCTTACAAGAGCCCTTACAATCTTCTGTTTGATTCTTGTCTTGACCTAGACTACTTAAGGGTCTTTGGCTGCCTATGTTATGTTACAACTAACAAGCATAATAGATCTAAGTTTGATGCAAGAGCTAATCCTCATGTCTTTATTGGTTATCCACCTGGCCAAAAGGGCTATAAAGTTCTTGCATTGGACTCTCTCACAATTCATACCACCAGAAATGTTGTTTTTCATGAACAACACTTTCCTTTTCATTATTCTTCTTCTCATACTCCTCACTTTCCATTTTTCTTACCCACTGCCACATCTCATACTCAGTTACATACACTTGATCTCCCAGATATATTTCTCTTTACTACTCCTGTTCATTCTGATACACATACTTCAGATAATCAATCAGACCATAATACAGCTCATTCAGACATAATTGACCAAGTTAGAAGAACCACTAGAGTTTCTAAACCACCACTTCATCTTTCTGACTATGTCTCCAATTTAAGTCAGACTCTCACTCAGAACACTTCTCATTGGTGTAACTTGGTTTCTTATCAATCTCTTCCTTCTGTCCATCATTCTTTTATCTCAAATGCTGTTTCTCTCACTGAACCAACTTTCTATAAAGAGGCTTGTAAAGATCCAAAATGGATTGCTGCCATGAATTTGGAAATTCTGGCATTAGAAAAGAATAATACTTGGGTTATGGTTCCTCTTCCAGCAGGCAAGAAAGCTATTGCCTGTAAATGGGTTTTTAAAATTAAATTAAAGGCTGATGGACAGGTAGAAAGGTATAAGGCCAGACTGGTTGCAAAGGGGTTTACTCAACAGTGGGGGATTGATTTTATGGAAACTTTTTCTCCTGTGGTGAAGATGACTACAATCAGATGTATTCTTGCTATTGCAGCTCATAAGTCCTGGCCTCTCTATCAACTAGATGTTAATAATGCTTTTCTTCATGGTGATCTACATGAGGAAGTTTACATGGTTGCTCCTGAAGGTTATCCTAATCCTTTACACTTAGTTTGCAAGCTTATTAAATCATTGTATGGCCTTAAACAAGCTTCCAGACAATGGTTTGCTAAGCTAGTGGGGGAATTGTTGACAAAAGGGTACATTCAATCCAAAAATGACTACTCTTTATTCACCAAAGCTAATCATGATAAACTCACAATAGTTGCAGTCTATGTTGATGATATCATACTTACTGGTGATGATATGGCTGAGATACAGAAACTAAAGCAACATCTTGATGACACATTTAGTATAAAGGATTTGGGAATATTGAGATATTTTCTTGGATTAGAGATTGGATATCTATCTTCTGGAATATCACTCACTCAAAAGAAATTTACTCATGAAATGCTTTTGGATGCTGGTTTGAGTGAGTACAAACCAGTGGTTACACCATTACCCTTGAATATCAAGTTGTCTGCTAAAGAAGGGGAAATATATTCTGATCCTAGCAAGTACAGATGTTTAGTAGGAAAATTGAATTTTCTCACACACACCAGACCTGATTTAGCATACACAGTTCAACATCTTAGCCAATTCCTACAAGAACCTAGAATTCCTCATTATCAAGCCTTAATTCATGCTTTGAATTATGTGGGATCAACAGCTGGACAAGGTATTATTTTGAAGGCTGAAAGTGAAATAACTCTACAAGCTTTTTCAGACTCTGACTGGGCTACATGTGTTGATTCAAGAAGATCAATTTCTGGCTATGTTCTATTACTTGGAAAGTCACCAGTTAGCTGGAAGTCAAAGAAGCAAGGCACAGTTTCAAAGAGTTCATCTGAGGCTGAATACAGATCAATGTCAGCTACAGCAGCAGAAATTACTTGGCTTGTGAGGTTGTTAGAAGAACTGGGAATTAAGAATCTGAAGCCAGTCAAGTTGTACTGTGATAATCAAAGTGCAATACATATTGCTAAAAACCCAGTGCATCATGAAAGGACCAAGCACATTGAAATTGATGTTCATTTTACAAGAGACAAGGTTCTTGAAGGATTACTAGAAGTTGCTTATATTCCTACTGCATTGCAGATTGCTGACATATTCACTAAGACACTTCCTTCATCACAACTGAATTTTCTACTATCCAATCTTGGAATGTCACTTTGCCATTCCAGCTTGAGGGAGGGTGTTGAAGCAAGTAGAAAAAGAGATGTACAAGATCAAGACCTGAAGGAACACAGTGCTTATGATAGGGTGTGCAGCAGAGGGTAGTATTACTTTTATAAATAGTATAGAGAGAAAGTTAGTTAGCAATTTTTGTAATATTCATTTCTTTCTCTGTAAGCAACAAACCCTCTCTCTCTCTCTGCAGAGAGATTACATTGCCTCCCTATTACACGGCCTAAAAAAGGGCTTAGATTCTAAGGGCTTGATGAAAGCCTTTTTGGTTCATCTTAAGCTTGTTTCAATGGAGATTTATACAATTTTATGAAACATAATAACTATATCATGGCATCCATTGTGAGTCGCGAACCCACGACACGGCCGATCCATTGTAGAACTCATACCTCGTCCCCTTTGTTAAATTTAATTATTTATCTTTAAATTTTTTAAATTTAAAGAAAACATTAGTTATTACAATAAAATATTCAAAATTTAATTAAAAAAATTAAATTCAATTTAAAAAAATTAATAAATATAATTACTAATATAATATAATATTATTTATATAATTATAAATATAAAAAACTCGTATATTACATGAATTATAAGTTATTATATATAACATATACTAGCTTATAGCCCGTGCGAAGCACGGGTTACTTTTAAATATTTTTAAAATTATATAATTAAATAAAATAGAGAAAATTATTACGAATTTATTAGTAATAATAATAGTTTAATAAATGATATGTATTGATTAGAATTAATAATATAAAATCTTAATGTAAATTTGTTGTTGATGGGTTTAACGGAATTCATTTGATTTGTTTTATATTATAAATAATTTAAAATTAAATAATTAGAGTGAAAACCAAAACTTAGGAGAAAACCAAAACTTTCAATGTTTCGGCTTTAATATAATAGTATAGTATAGTTTAGGGCCCGTGCAAAGCACGGGTTACTTTTAAATACTTTTAAAATTATGTGATTAAATGAAATAGAGTATAATATTTTATTATGGAATTTAACTTTGTAATATTAATTAATAAAATTAATAATAATAATAATAATAATAGTTATTTAATAAATAATATGTATTGATTAGAACTAATAATATAAAATCTTAATGTAAATTTGTTGTTAACGGGTAATGGTGTAAATATAAAATACTACTCTGTATTTAGGATTAAAGACAATAACAGAATTTATTTGATTTGTTTTATATTATAAATAATTAAAAATTAAATAATTAGAGTGAAAACCAAAACTTAAGAGAAAACCAAAACTTTCAATGTTTCGGCTTTAATATAATAGTATAGATAGATATATATACACATATATATATATATATATATATATATATATATATATATGTTAAAAAAATAAATACTATTCTGCTTAGTGTTTTTATATTTCTGCAATATTTACATTATTTATATGCCCAAGAATAATATTTAATTTGTTTATCTGAACAAAATTAATAATTATGAATTGTATTAAAATTTCAATTAAAAAAGTATCTAACCAAAAGGATTTCTTTTCCTTCATAATTCTTACGCTTGTTGTTAAATGATATATTTGTTCTATGTTGATAGTATTTATAAAATATTTAATAAATAAATTTTGTGGATTAATTTTTTCTTTACATTTTTTATTCATTTTCACAGTTTGGACTTTTTGGTTGGACGGAATATATTACAAACACAAATGTGGCACATAAATTTTTTTCTTATCTCGTGATTTAGATAAGCATTTTCATAATTAGTGATATTTTTTTGGGTGTTCTTTTTTCGGATTTTAAGGTTTTATTAAATTTTGGGAGACATTTTTCCATGAATTTCAATTAAATAATAAGTTTTATTGAATCAAAGATTTTTTTATGATATTGTATTGTGGTATAATTCAATACACGAGAATGAATTTTTCTGGAAAAAAAAATAATAGCTCGTACAATAATTTTGATCATGTGTGTTAAAAAAATTCAGTCAAAAAACTACGGTTAAAGTTAGACGAAAAACACAGCTGCACCATTTCCTGTTCTCGTACACACACATTGACACGCACACTACCTACAAGTCTACAAGTCCAACTTTTGCACCTCATTCACCAATTTCTAAGCACTCATCAATGGCTTCCTCTGCTCTTTCTTCATCTTCTTCATCTTTTATCAATCAGGTTCCACTAATTTTTCATTTTTAATCCCACCCTTTTTTCCTGACAACTTTATTTGCTGATTATGTGATTAATTTTCATGTTTTGTCTTAGAAAGATGTGGGCTTTTCTTGTTTTACACCAAGGCGTTGCTCAAGAATTTCAAAGAATGTTGTGTCTGTTATGGCCCCACAACAATCTCAAAGAAGCCCTTCTGCCACTGGCTCAGTTGGGTATTTTCTTGATTTTTTAAAATTTTTTTGGTGTTGAATTTGTGTGTTTAGTGTTTGTTTTTTGATGTGAAAGGATGAAATGGGTTGGATTGATTGTGGTTTTTTTAGGTTAAGAATGGAATGACTATGACAGAGAAGATATTGGCCAGGGCTTCTGAGAAATCCCAATTGAGGCCTGGTGAAAATGTTTGGGTTAATGTCGATGTTTTGATGACTCATGATGTTTGTGGCCCTCCTGCTTTCGGTATTTTCAAGAAGGAGTTTGGAGAGAATGCTAAGGTAATGTGACTTTTGGATAGTGTAAGATGGATTTTAGGTGCTGTTTTGATTGTTTGATCATAAGTATTTCTCAGTTATCCGTCGTAACTATTAACTTTCAGGTAGAATATGATAAAACCCGAAATGAAAGCAAGTAATTTTTTGATGAAATTTCATGTTTTTGAAATACAAAAAGTTAGTATGACATTATGTGTTTTTTCACTTTTTTGAACTAAATATTTTGATTGTGCAAGGGAAACTTGATAAACTCACAAACCGGTGATATCAGGAGTACATTTTATCTTTTTGAACTTTTTTTTTTGCTAAGTATCTTTTTGAACTTTCAAGTAAAGTTACTCTGATAGTTAGCATTTTGCAATTGGCTGTTTGATTGAAGTTGATGCTGAACACAATGAAAGAAAACTTTTATCATTATGTGCAATTTCAGATGAAGATATATTTTTCTCAAAAATGTGAAACCTTTATTTTGTGGGACTTAAATATTGGTAATTGATGAGGGTTGGCTGGATAATTCCACATAACGGTGGAAATTTAGAAGATATAACGTAGTTATTAAATTGAAAGCTTTTCTTCAGGTGAACTATTTTAGTTGTCACAAGAGAGTAATATGTTAGGTATATATGTTGAGCTGATTTCTCATCAAAGGATGTTATATCTTTGTTAATGACACATCTATAACACATCCACCTTTCAGTGCATGTAAATTCACAAATTGAGTGTTTAGATATGCAAAGGGAACTTTTTGGAACAGGTTATTTTGGGGTGTTTGGGGGAACTTTTTTTCAGAATAAGTCAACTTATTTTAAGACAAAGTTAGAGATTCCTAACATTCCAACTTATTTTCCAACTTATTTTTGCAACTTATTGAATATCAAACATACATTAAATACTTGTATAAAAAAAATATCAAAATGTAAAATTTTTATCCGAAAATAAGTCCATAAGTCCTTAAAAGAAGTTTTGCCAAACGGGCACAATGTGTTACCATTGAATAGGACCAAGCCCTTGTCATATGTAATGTGAATGTGAACCCCAGTTTGTACTAATACATGGGGCTGTTTGTGTCTTTCAATGCTGTAGGTCTGGGACCGTGAGAAGATTGTTATTATACCTGATCACTACATATTTACCAAAGATGAGCGAGCAAATCGAAATGTTGATATCTTGAGAGATTATTGCACCGAGCAAAATATCAAGTATTTCTATGATATTAAAGATCTAGGTGATTTCAAGGTAGTTTTCATTTTCATGATCCCAGGTCCCAACTCCTAATTCCTACTGTATTTTGCTAAATCTTTGTGCATAGTATCTAATGATCTGCAATCTGGGTTTTGTTATTTTGTACCCGTATGTTTTTTTACAGGCAAACCCAGATTATAAGGGTGTATGCCATGTAGCTCTTGCTCAAGAAGGTCACTGCAGGCCTGGGGAGGTGTGATCTCGACTGTTAATAATTTCCTATATATATATAGATAAAACTTTTAAATTCATTCACATGTTGTAGGTGGGAATGGTTGATTTAAATTTATGCATGCAGGTCCTGCTAGGAACAGATTCTCACACATGTACTGCTGGCGCATTCGGCCAGTTTGCGACAGGTATTGGTAATACTGATGCTGGTTTTGTACTGGGCACGGGAAAGCTTTTGCTCAAGGTTTCAATGAAAACTCTACCTTTATTTCTTTTTTCTGCTTACCAATTTTCTATTGTATTATTGTGCATTGTGACTGTCTGGTGTTCTCGTGCTGTTTTCCTATGAGTTAGCACCATCACTTTTTGGTGGTATTCTGTAATTTCCGGAATTTGGGAAATCGAAGTACGAATTCTCTAATAATGTGATCAAGGCTGCTAAAAGGAATAGTTTTAGTATTAAATAGGTCTGTCATCCTTGACAGGCTCTGATTTGTTCGATTTATGAAGACAATTAACTGTCATGGCCCCAGTCAGTCATAAACAATAAATGAAAATTTTCGTCACACATTTAGCAAAAAAAAAAAAGAAAAGAAAATTTTCGTCACACAAAGTATTTAAATAATATAAATTTTAAGCTGTTGAAGATTAAAAGCCAATGATTCTCTCCCTGTTGCATTAGGGGAAAAATCTTTCATTTTACAATTTCCAATGACTTGCCTGTGCAACTTGAGTCTGAGGAATAACATCCTGCTTATGCCAGATTATTTAGGTCACAAGTGAAATCTACATGAACTCTCCCAGGTGTAACAGTACTTAGTCCCACACATGTTTTCTTTTCTATACCATTTACTCATGATCTCTGTGGTTACTAAATGGCAGGTACCGCCAACTTTGAGATTTGTTATGGATGGGGAAATGCCAGACTACTTGCTTGCCAAAGATCTGATTTTACAAGTATGTTGATCTAGGTGGTTTGGCAAATTTTTCTTGCAATGATTTAAATATGAAAAACTTATACGTTTATTCTGTCTATGCATTCTGAAGTCTCTGATGTTATAATGTGGCTACCTTTTTATGGCTTTTTAATTGCTAGTTGAAATATGGTTGTATATATTAGATTATTGGTGAAATTTCCGTCTCTGGTGCAACATACAAGTCAATGGAGTTTGTTGGATCTACTGTAGAAGGCTTAAGTGTAAGTCTTTGCATGTACCTTTTCTGTGCAAGAGTCTTATTTATCTAGTTATGTGTGAGATATAATCTTTATGTATATCGTTGTAAATTATTTTTTGTGTATTTTAAGATGGAGGAGAGGATGACTTTATGCAACATGGTTATTGAAGCTGGTGGGAAGAATGGCGTTATCCCAGCTGATGCTACTACTTACAACTACCTTGAGGTTAGTGTCTGCTTAGTTTGCCTCCCTTCCACATTTTAAATCTATAGTATCTATGAAATTTGCATTAGTGATTAGTGAAGTATACAGTATTTGCAGTATTTATCGTCTGTATGTCTTCTTCCGTACTACTCTGTATGACTATGTTTCTTTTGTTTTCTATTGACTGGTACAGGACAAAACATCTTTGCCCTATGAACCACTTTACAGTGACGAGCAAGCACGGTACTGATTCAGTCCTTTCAGTTAGAGACCCTTATTGTCCTATGCTAGAATTTTTATAATTTCGTTTATGTTCTTCCATATAATGCTGGCACTGGAACTGATTACCGTTACCTGCACAAAAGGGAAAATTAATTCCTTAGTCCCTAAACTTTGGGCCGTTTTTGGTCTAGGTCCCTAAACTAAAAAAGTCAATCTTTCGATCCCTTAACTTTCAATTTTTCTGATTAAGATCTCTCCGTCCAAAAAAGGCTAACGCTGTTAGTGGATAAAATTCGAAAAAAAATTAAAAATTCAGAAATATTTAATAAAATTCAGAAAAATTCAAAAAAAAAATTAAAAATTCAGAAATATTTCATAAAATTTCAGAAAAATTATATGAATTAAAGTAAAGAATTCTGAAAAATTATAAAATTAAAATTATATGAAATTTTCAGAAAAATTTTGTAAAAACAAATGAGTATTTTCGAATGATTAACACCTAATTAAATTTAAAAATGAACATACCCATTCAATTTATATGCGTATAAATCGATACATGTGATATCTTAACATATTTGTTCGCATGTATCGATTTATACGCATATAAATTGAATGGGTATGTTCATTTTTAAATTTAATTAAATTTTAATCATTCGAAAATATTAATTTTTTTTACAAAATTTTTCTGAAAATTTCATATAATTTTAATGTTATAATTTTTCAAAATTCTTTACTTTAATTCATATAATTTTTCTGAAATTTATGAAATATTTCTGAATTTTTTAAAAAAAAATCGAATTTTTCTGAATTTTATGAAATATTTCTGATTTTTTAATTTTTTTTCGAATTTTATCCACTAACGGCGTTAGCCTTATTTGGACGGAGGGACCTTAATCAGAAAAATTGAAAGTTAAGGGATCGAAAGATTGACTTTTTTAGTTTAGGGACCTAGACCAAAAACGCCCCAAAGTTTAGGGACGAAAGAATTAATTTTCCCAAAAATGAATTAATATCTCTTATATGGGCACGTAACTAAAGTTTAGCCTCATCGTAATATTTCAATCAAATTTCATAGCAAACCTTAGTTGAAAGATGTCAAAACACAAAACAAAATTCACCAACAATTAAAGAAACACTAGAGATGTTTGATTTACTGATTCAAAATGATGACGATAAATAAAGAGTAGAAGCTTGCATGGAAAATTCGAGAGGCCCAGCTTCTCTACCAAAACTAAAAGAAACAAACTCACAAACTCAATACTCTAATTAGACATGTTTTCCCCTTTTTATGTCTCCCCCTTCTATTTTATTTTTTCTTTCTTTTATTTAATAATTGTTTCCCTGTGCACCTTTATTACCTGAATTGACTGATTTACCCTTGACTGGTTTCTCCCTTTATTTCTTCCTTGTATATGTTTTTAACACTGTGGGCTGTTTAGTACAGTGTATAACATTCATGTATGCTGATATATAAATAATGAGAATGAGGGTACTTTCTCCAGAGTTAAAGTACTCTAGTGTTTTTGTGTCGTTATTGTTAACTTGTTATATTAACATTTTACTACTATTATCCAGAAATTTATCAATAAGCTCCAAGAATTTTCAGATTTAGCTCCATTAATGCATTATAGGCTGTGTAATATAATGTTGTTCATCGGAGCTTAATCAGTAAAATGTAGAGCTGATTTACCATTTCTTCATCTTATTATGATTAGTTTGTGTAATCATTACTTTAATATAAGTTATTAATGTTGGTTCATTTTTTTCCATATGCATATGATGCATTAGTCTACCCTGACACTTATCTGCTGATAAAATATCATGTTTTTTAAATATTAATTAATAATCTTGACCAGATGATGATGGATGAATTGTGGTATTCTAAATGTTCAGTTATTGATAGATATGTCTACTCTATTTGACTATTTTTGAAATGTAATATTTAATGAATTCTTTACAAAAAAAATTCTTCTGTGTTAATGGTAGGGAAACTTATAGTGAAGAAAATCAAAAATATATAGTTTATAACTTATGAGGTAGTTCTTTTTCTCATAAAGGGGGATACAAGTAGAAGAGTCTACTACTCTTGTTAATCCCAAGCTTATTTAACCTCGCCCAATATGGTTGAGAAGATGAAAGGAACCATTCTTCTTCTGAAGGAACACACGTGGCACTTTATTTAATGAATATATATCATCTGTGCCTGCTAGTATATGATGTGATTGTTCTAGACTTGGACATGTGATTATGTGTCTTTAATTAATTTGGACTTCATGGAAAGAGTTTAAAGTATTTATTGGATGCTTGTGACCCTATTCTGTCTAATAATGGGGTATTCTTGTAAGTCTCTAATTCTGTGATTTTATTAGAGGCTGATGCTGTTTTCTGCTTTGTAAACTGATATCTTCGTTTAAGACGTGTTTCTATCCTTCTCTTGCTTCATGGTGATACCGTTTCTTATAAAATTCATTTTGTTTTAGATTTGTTTCTGAGTATAGATTTGATATTTCGAAGCTGGAGCCACTGGTAGCGAAGGTGAGTTTGATTATCGGCTAGATGTTCCTTTGGTGGTTGTAAGTAATAAGATACAATTGTAAATGTTTTTCAAGTGTGAGCATTTCAGAGGCGCAATCCCCCTCCCCAAGAAAAACTACCAAAAAAAAGGCACATTAGCATTTTATGCATATGTATTTTGCACCGTGGTCTTTTGAGAGTGCTCCTCTATCAGAGAAAAAAAGAATTTTCATATTGTATTAAAATTTCTATTTCATTTAGAATGCTTTAGCAGTCAGCAGATTTATAGTGTTGGTATATTTTCCAGCCTCATTCTCCTGACAATCGTGCATTAGCAAGAGAATGCAAAGATGTCAAAATCGACAGAGTGTATATTGGATCTTGTACTGGTGGAAAAACCGAGGATTTCGTAGCTGCAGCCAAAGTTTTCTTAGCTTCAGTAAGACATGTTAACTTTACTGCTAAGTTTACTTGATTTTTTCTACTCCTGAATGTTTTTTTAAGCTATATTACCAAGGCTGTTAATCTATTATGTCTTATAAGTGGGTTAAGTACATTTTTATGTTCTTTCTGAGTGACTGTATAGGACCAACAATCAAGTTGTTTTAGATAATATGCTAATTATAAGAGATATTTTCTAGCCTGGGCTTATCAGCATAGAGTTTAGATATGACCAGTTTTTTCAACCATTTTTTATACTTTAGAACTTTTGCTTATGGAAAATATACTTCGTAAGATGGTGCATTGTTCATGTGACTCAAACTTTTACTCTTTGTCCAACTATTTGGAAAATCTTTACTTGTACTTGAACAAGTCCTTGGATTCTACAGGTCTTCTTTCCCAAAATTTGTTTTCGGAATTCCCCAGGAAGCTAAATGTCATTTGTAATCATTGGCTTTAAATTTGTATGTGTAGTCCATCTTGACTCCTTATAGTTAGGTAGCTTACTGTCCGGGATATGACTTGATGTTTTCCTCGTAAACTGGTCTTAGGATGAATAAACATGTATACACTGATTATAGTTTTATTGAACTCTAATATGTTAGTTAATATCATGTGCAGGGTAAAAAGGTGAAAGTTCCAACATTCTTAGTCCCAGCTACCCAGAAGGTTTGTTCTGCTTTTGACATTTTGTTTCCTTGTATATTGTGCAAGTCAAATGTATCATGATTTAAATTGGTTACTCAAATCATGTTTAGGTCTGGATGGACGTGTATAGCCTTCCAGTGCCAGGGTCTGGTGGGAAGACTTGTTCTCAAATATTCGAAGAAGCAGGCTGTGATACACCTGCTAGTCCTAATTGTGGTGCTTGTTTGGGTGGTCCAAGAGACACTTATGCACGCATGAATGAGGCGCAGGCAAGTTCCATCTTTTCTTATCTTAGACATGAACTAAAACATCTGACCCAGCTAATTCTGATATCTGTCTTAATCTTTTGAGCTCTTACATGGCTCCTTACCTTTATTGTTTTAATGCCTATGGAGTTACTGACCTGTTCTGCTGACGAAAGGGTGACTAGTTTTTGTTTGAAGTGCTTGTAATGACTCTTTGTTCTATCTTACATGGACCGATAACTAATACTATTTGACTGCAAAATTATATGCTGTTGCATTTCATTGAGGTTCAACAGCGCCCTTGCAAGGGGAGCTATTGTCTTCAGTAGTTTTCATCGATTAAGCTCTGTCTTCTGGTTATTCTCTTTTTTTGTGATTGTTTTTTAATGTATTAGCTTCAAGGGATTTTTTATGCTAGCGCTTCATTACTTGTGATAACCATCTTAACCGCCTTTTTGCAAATCAGTACGCAACTACTTTTTGTACATGATATTGGATTGCGTGACACTTTTTGTCTTTAAGTGCAAATTCACAATTACTACAGTGAAAGACATTTGTAGATTTTCTGTTGTTGTAGGTCTGTGTTTCCACAACAAACAGGAACTTCCCTGGTCGCATGGGTCACAAAGACGGCCAGATTTATCTAGCTTCTCCTTATACTGCTGCAGCATCAGCTTTGACTGGCTATGTAACTGATCCAAGAGAATTCTTGCAGTAGGTGGCTGATGTGCATCTATAATGGTTAGTTTAGAACTTGTGTTACTTAGACTAATCATCAGAGCTGGATTCTCTCGTTCAGGATCCGACTCTAATTGTTGTATCAATTTCCAAGAGTTCAGAGTATAGTAGAGTACCGCTGTGTTTTTTGTGTGTTATAAGTTTATAGCCTGTAATGGTGCAGTCTGTAAGATATTCAAAGCTATAAAGCTTAGATGCAAGATTTTGCCGTTGAGCCTAAAAATGAGTTGACTGATCAGATTTACTGCTTGCTTTGGAATTCGACTGAGAAAATTTACTGGTTAGCATCACATCTGATTTTAATTTTAAAAAATGTGCAAGTGTATAAGAACACCAATGCACATTTATGAGGTGTTGAAAGGGTTTTAAGCCACCAAAAATGGTTCTTATGCACCTTCCCAGTAAATCCATGTGTAGTCTAGTTGTGTGTAATTTACTATTCATTTTTCTCAAAAAAAAATATTTATTTTTTTACCGTAAAACCTTTTTACAATAAATTTTTAAACAGATTAATGCTCTGTTTGAAATTATTATTGCTGCAACTTGCAATATCTTTTAGCTAAAAAGCCATGTAATCAACTTTATGTCAAAATTCAAAATTAATTTTAAACTATCTAATCAAATAAACCGATAAACAACAACTGGTATGTTCCCTGATGATTTTTTTTCAGATTTTAAACTTAATTAGATTTTCTTCACTTACATCTTCTTGAAACAGCAGCAGTTGTTTAAATCAAACATCCCATAAATTAAATATACATATTATGATGTATAGAGTTCATAATTAAAGCATGGATAACGAAATCAAAAATTAAACACCCACTAAAAGCAGTGGCGGATCCAGCTCCCAACTTAAGGGGGTTCAGATATTAAAAAAAATTGGCAAATTTAAAGCAGCACATATAGAAGCAAATAATCATATACTGAATTTTTTTTACCTTCATACGATCATCAACTTATCCTTCATTTTCTGAAATCTTTTCACGATTTCTTCATTCTCAATTTTTTGAAAAACATCCCTCTCAATATGTATATGTTATCAAACAATCATTCAACCAAATATCTCCCATTCTATTCCGTCAAAGCAGAAAATCCCCTCTCAACTATTGCAGTTGCAACTGGTAGAATCAGTGCCAATTTTATCAACATATAAACCCAAAAAAATCCAATATCTTTGCGTTTTCCAACCATTTTTTAAGCCTAACTTATATTTTAATATTACAAATTTACAATATAACTCATTTTCACTTATAACTTTTGCCCCTCATAAAAAGAAATTGTAGCATCAAATCATATCAAGTAGGGTCAATTTTTTTTTTTGAAAAATTAAGGGGGGTCATTTTTAATTTATATAATTTATGTGTATAAATATATAACTATATTTTTTTTTAGAAATTTAAGGGGGGTCGGATGTCCCCCCTTGCCCCTCTTAGGATCCGCCTCTGACTAAAAGAAAAATTGAGGAGATTATAAATAGTACCTTAATTACCGTTGGTGATTTTAGCAAGATATAATGAATGTGGAATGCTAGAGGATAAGAAATTTGAAGATTAGAACAGAATGGTAGATGACGGTTGATGTATGGAAGGTATTGGTCCTCCTTATTATCACAATTTGGAATAAAATGATCCAAAATATTATAATTTTAAAAATATCCTTTTATATCACAGAGAAACGCAACATTTACCTACGTTATTAGGAAACATTTGAAAAATATGCATTTTTCATATTTTAAGCAGTCATGTTGATTTGTCAAAATTAAAAAAGAATTGAACAAATGCATCTTCGCAATGCGTTTCTAAAAAATGCCCAACTCTCAAAATAGAAGCGAGTTGGTTCAAAGTCCATAAACACATGTTTTTATAGCGTTTATAATTTGGTAAAATAAAAAGTATCTTATCGATCCCAGAGGTGTGGTCCTGGATTCCGATGCCACCTCTATGTTTTCAAGGTATGGAGCTGCAGGTTATCCTTTTACCAAACAAAGGCTTGAATGCCTTTAATCTGAAGATGATGTAGCACTGGTTCCTCCGTGAAAACACTCTTGACATCTTCACAACGTGATTATGTCATCACCAACAAAGGAGAACAGGTCCCTGTTCATAAGCTTCAATATATTGAATGAATCGGGCACATGGAAACTTAAGATGGTTTATGAAGAGTTGTCGTCTAAGAATATGGTAGACTTCGAGGTTGTGCTCATCTACCTACTTCCTATTTCATCTCATACTTATGAAGATGCATTCTGGAAAACGTTCGAGGCAATGCCTTGGTTGGCGATCCCATGTAAAGACACAGATTCTACCAAGAAGTTGCAGAGGATCTTCGACCGTCCCCTATGTAATGAAGAGATGGATCCTGTTTCGTCTCTGGTGATAATCGAACCTCGTGGAAAATATATTGAACCGTTTGGAGCCAACATCATGATGTTTTATGGTGTTCAAGCATACCCGTTTACTCGCTACAGTGCTACTAAATTAAAGGTCGAAAACGTAAGGATTTGAAGCCAGAGATGCTTTGGGATCCAGATGCCGTCTTTTCACAACACAGTGGTTTCCAGGTTAAATTCTCCCAAATTGTTGGCAAGAGAATCATAGTTTTATTACATTATTCCTATGATGCAACAGAACCTACATTGAGGAAGCTCAAAGCATTCTATATGCAGATGAAGGGTACAACTGATGAGTTTGAAGTTATCCACATGTGTGAAGGGGGGCTGCCTGAGCACGTTGCAGCGGCTATATATCCCGTGGTTGATGCATCCTCCTTCTGATAAGACGTCGGGCACACGCCAGGTTATTGATCGTGTTTTTGATGGCTGTCATTTTGGACTTGTTGCATTTGATCGTGATGGAAGGCTTGTCAGAAGGACACGATTCCCCGTAATTGGAAATACGGTGTTTCCCTTCTATGGTCGTAAGGATATGGAAGATGAGGTCTTGATGGAAGTGGAAGATACGTTCGATATGCCTTTAAGTTCCCTTATACATTGCTGGTGGTGGCAGAACCAGGGAGAGGGCAGCCAAGGGTGAAGCTGTGGCTGGTCTTGTAAAATTAGTGATTTTTTTCAAGGTGTGAGGTTTCTTTTAAACCCTGCGCTATTGACGGAAAATAAATATTTCGGCCCTATTCTTTTAGATAACATTCGGTCCCTTGTTCGTATTCTTTCTTAAGTTAACTTGTGTTGATGATAATGAAAATACCTTGGATAACAGTCGGTAAAACCTTGTCTGTATCCTTTCTTAAGTTAACTTGCGATCTTGTTGATGGATTTTCTCCTTCTTTGTTTTGTCTCTCTGTTTGGATTCAGTGAATGCAAGTGTTTGTATGTGATATAACGTAAACGTGCATGTGATATATTCATTTATGCTCATTTAACTGTACAATTGAATGTGTAATACCCTGAAGGTGTATGTGATAATAATCTGTTAACTTCTACGATAGGGAAAAAGATAAGAAACTTGAAAATGAATAAAGGGTGAATTTCTTATCTGCAAAAGATAATGCTGGACATGTAATTACACTGAGGAGATTGTCTTAATCTTCTTCTTCTTCTGTTCTTTTTTTGCTGGTTGAGTAAGTAACAAAAAGAAAAAAAAGCCAAATAACAGCAAGGTATGAGTCTCTTCCACAACCTTCAAGGATAGTCCCTATACATGATTGTCCAAAAAAGAGCATCCCTAACCTGGCAAATGTTTAGGGGCTTGGATAACGATAGCTTCGACTATCTCGCGATGGAGGCCTGCCACAAACACATTGGCATTCAATTCCACCAATGTTGCCAAAGCATGAAAACAACCCTGTTTCCCCACCAACGGTGTTCCTACGTGAGTGTTGGCTTGTCGACCGAAGGCTGCTAGAAGATAGCTCACCGCGATCATACACGGGCGGTAGCTCCGATCGCCATCGCTCGAGCTTTGTACGAAGTCCCTCAACACTCTCGTCCGCACTCCAACCATCCAGCATTGAGCTTCTATCATCGTCTAAAGGATACCGTCTTTGGGAGATTTCAGCTGCAACTTCTGAAGGTGATGGTCCAATTTCTGAGTCCACAACTGATCCTGCTTTTGCTGGCGGAACGAATGAAGATTTAGTGTTGTTTTTCGGGCCTCCTCCGTATTCGTATCCATATCCATTATATTTAGAGAAGGCCGGCTTCCCACTAGTGACAGTGTTGCTATTTTTCTTGGTAACTGGCTTCTGTTCAACTAGGTTTGTTGATGATTTGTCATTGTTTTGCTCCAATCCAAGTTTGTCGATTAGAAACTTTATTTTGTTGTTGGATTCAATTTTGAATGGTACAGGCATATCGCAAATTATATCATTTTTTGGCGATTCTTTGCTGATAATAGAATCGCTAAGCACAGAACTTCCTCTTCTTCTCCCACGTCTACCCTTGGGCTTTTCTTTTAGTTCTGCTCCGCTGATAACTGAGCTTGCTTTACCTTTCTTATCGTTAACTTTTAGTGGCAAAGGCTCACTAAATTCGGAATTTAGCAAGGAAATTGCACCTTTTTTCCCCTCTGTATCATCTGGAAATGCAACCATTGAACCGGTATCTACTGATGACAATTTATCAAATGTCACGCTGTGTTCACTCCTCGAACGTTGCAAGATAGGCTTTACAGCTGGTGCTGATTGATTGCCGGTTTGGTCTGGCTTTTTATCGTGTTGTTCAACCTCCTCTAACAAATGGTGAAATCCGACTGCTGATGCACTGAGTTGAGAGTACAGTGGCATGCTCCTCATCGTGCTATCAAGAAGCGAAACACCTATGTTCAATATCCCTTGAGGACGACCTGATGGCCTACGTACCTACATATTCATGATGGCAAAGTGATCAATCGATAATATTCGTTCAACTCAAGACGAGGTTGTAACATCTTTAATCTTTCCATGTAAGTGCAAAAATTCAAAAGAAGATATTTATGCAAGCGAAAAGAAGTGTAACAGATTCAAATCATTAAAACTTAAATGTTTAAAAAGTTTTGATCTGCTTTTTTGTAGCGAAAATCACTTCCTTCAATTGTCACGAACATAATAAGTTAAACTATATATGCTTATTGCTTATTGACACATTGCATTGCAAACAATGGTGTAGCTACATACACACACACGTACAGAGGCTCTTAGATGTACCTGAAGTGCAACAAATCGCATGCCAATGTGATGACTGCTAGGGTGATTTAGTCTGGCCGGTGGTGGAATGAGATTTCCAACAAGAACACGGACAGTACCAACAATAGCGTCTTTCTTCCAAAGACCACGGTTGGTAGCATAAATCTCAATCATCACTGCGGATGTATCCATTTTGAGAAATTCGTCATCCACCCGAAACACAAACTTGTCGTTCCAATTCGGATTAATGTGCCCCTCCGTATCAACCCTGGTTGACAATTTTCGAGTCGGGTGCACCCACGCCGTTGCACGCGTCTTCATCTTCTTGGACATTGGCTCCAAATCTTGTGCTGATATGATATTTATTTCTAACAATTGGAATGGTTTTATCGGAGGCATTTTGAAAATCTGTGGCAAAAATGTCCAATGATCAGAAGAATAATCAAAAAGATTAAAGACAATGTAAATTGTTGCCGGTGTTAATTAATCATCCAGATTGAGATTAAATAACAAAAAGTATAGGCTTTTCATTCGTCGTCCGGGGATGAGGACGACGAGAGAAAGGCCGGTGTCAACTAGCTTGGATGACACCGGGCAAATAGTTGGACGTGATCTCCCTATGTAAAATCTATTTTCTAAAAATAGATTGGGAAGAGAGGGTGCATGGGAGTACAAATATTTAACACGCATGGACCATATTAATTTCATAATATTTTCATGACAAGACATATGAGCTTTGTTTTTACTCTGACTGGAAAGTTTACAAACTAGGGCTGTTAGCACCAAACTTGAGATAATCCGTGTTTCGACCATATTTTCAAGTCCGACTCGGACTAGAACTATGACAATCTATTTTTATTATTGAAATTTAGATTGTGGCAAAGACAGACGAATGATTAAAGCATGGCTACCCATGCCAACCCATGCCAGGATATGCAGAGTTGAAAACAACATTGCTAGCAGCTGGAAACTTGGTAAAATGTCATAACCAACCCAGGATAAGATGCTTCAAGCCAGTGTGTGACACGTTACAGCTTTATTATAAACGTGTCGCCATTTCAGAATAGAAGTGGACACTGCTCCATCTTGAACTTTTCACCAATCACGAGGGACGGAGCTAAGGGGTCTAACCTAACCTAGACCGTATATTAGTAGAGATTTTTTTTTTAAATCCCGATTTTCAGTTAAAAATCAGTAAGAATTTTTAAATAAGCCCCGACTAACGTAGAATATTTGACGATATTTCATTTTAACCACTGCTGTTTCAGGATCCTGTTTCCGCCGCTACCAATCACTATTGTGTATTATGCAAGTGTAGTGTGCCACCATGCTGTATTATAATTTATAGGTTAACATTTTACAAACTAAAACAAGAAGTAAGATCATTTTTCATGCACAAACACAGTGATACAGATGCTCCTCAGAAGCACATCTACTCCAGTTGCTCAATCTTTCTACCCATATAGTCTCTGTAGGGAAATCACCAAAACCCCACAAGCTCATTTTCATCATCATTTCACTAATAAAGATTCAAACTTTAGTGTCCCGTTTGGATCATCATCTTATAATCCTTCATCTGGGTCCTCTAAATTCAGAACAAAGCTCCCCTCTTTAAATTCCTTGAAAAGAGCTCATTCTGACAGTAATCTTGAGGGTCTTGCACCAAATTTTAGTTTAGAGGAGTTTCACCAATCTTTTGATATACACACTAATCCAATGTTGAGAAGTGAACCATCTTTGTCAATATACAGTTCTGAAGATGGGTTTGGAGAGCAAAAAGAAGAAAAATTGGTAGAAAATGATGGGTTTTTGACATTGGAGAGGTTTGTGAGTGTGACTAATGGTGATAAGATAGGTAGTGGTGAATTTAGTTTTGGAAAAAATGATATGGACTTGATTGAGGAGGAGAATGATGAAAAAGAACTAGTTGATCAAGATGAAGGGGTCTTTAATGGGATTGAAAAGTTGAATATTGAAGAAAAAGAAAGACCATTAAGTCCACCTATGTATCTTTCTGTAGGGTTTTGTATGGATGGTAATGGTGTTGGGAGTGGTGGTGGTTTGGGTGTTGATTTTATGACGCCTTGTGTTGATCAAGTAGAGGATGTTGAGGATTTTTACAAGAGGTTGGTTAGTGAGGATCCTTCTAATCCTTTGTTTTTGAGGAACTATGCTCAGCTTTTGCAGGTGAGTTTCATATAGCTGGCTTCATTTGTTCACAGTGATATATTTTCTAGGAATTATAAGTGCATCACTAATGTATTTTCATATTAATCTATATAAATGAAGTTATTGATTATATGTACACTCGCCTGATTTGTTCAATGTTAGTTGTTAGAGTAATAATATTAAAATGCCAATCCTTTACAATGTTGGGTTACAAGTATATTTATAATGACTTAATTGGGCCTTTAATGGGCTTGACTATCTAAGTGGGCCTCTGGCCCAACATTCAGTCCCCCCCTAAGTATGAAAGTATCTTTAGATCTTTCTAATTTATTTTACATAAGGCCCAATTTTTGCAAAAAGGAAAAGAAAGGGAAAAGAAAAAAATTTTTGCTCCTTGGCTTGAATCGATCGTGACACGCGGCTGTGTATGTAGTGGCTGAGGGGTTGTGTCTGTTCACTTCTCCATGTCTTGGGACTAGCACCGGCAGTTGTAGAGGTAAATATATTCACTTTACTCTTCTCTTTTCTCTATAAGTTTTCTTGCTCTTTTACTTTCTATTTCTTTGTTTTATCATCTTCTCTCGTTGCCATTCTTGATATCTGAGGTATTCTCCCTGTCTCTTCTCTGTCTTTTCTTTTATTTTCTTGCTTTCTTCCTTGTCTGGTACTATGAAGGCTATCATCGCCTCTTGTTCTTCGACTGAGAGTGTTCCCCAAAACGATGGGGGGGATGATGTAGAGAGCCCTGTTCTCGAGACTGCTACTCGTTCTCATTATCTTCTCCGTACCTCCCCTTCTGTGAAAGCCCTGTCTTTTTCTCCTGGTTGTCATGAGAGTTCTATCAGTAGGGTTCGTTCAGTTGTTGGGTCTGGTTCACAGACCCCTTCTGTCGATGATGTTGTAAGACCCCGTTCTGGTGCTAGTTTTGAGTCCAATAAGTCTTTTAATAAGCCTAGCTTCTACGCTACACACCCCTTGGACCTTGATAAGTTATCAGGGTACGTTTCTTTCTCTGCTGGTTATAATGCCTTTGCCCCTAGTGTAAATGACCGGATGTGGAAACCTCCTCGACCTGGTTGTCAAGCCATCCCTGATGTATACTTTGAATATGGGCTTAGATTACCTTTACACCCCTTCTTTCGTTTTATCCTTCAGATCCTTGGGTGTGGTTTGGCCCAATTGGTACCAAATACGGTGCTTCAGATTAATGGGGTTATTGCTAGGTGTTACGAACTTCGACAATTTCCTAGTCTTGACTTGTTCTTCTCAATCTTTCGAGTAAAGAATACTGGGATACAATTTTATGTTGACAAAAAAGAGGGATGTAGAAAGTTGGTTGAGGCTCCTGCTTCCAATTCTGGTTGGCACCCTTTGTGGGCTTGGTATGAGGGTCACGAACTAGGAACCATAGGACCTTGGCGAACTCTCTGCGCTGGTCGTGTGAAGTCTGTAAACCTTTTGGGGTCGAGAGCCGCTTCTGACCTGCGAGTTTTTCTTGGTTCTGAAGTTAGATATCAGCCCGAAGAGTTCTTAGATGCGAAATTCTTGAGTGATCATTGTTGTAAGCTAGTATCTGTGTTCTTGTCTCTGTAGTACTTTGCTTTTCCTTTTGTTCTTATTGACTTACTTTTGCCTCTTGACTTGTAGTGACTGGACCCGCACTGCTTGAACTGGTGAAACTTTATGCAAACATGCCTACCGAAGAGTTTTTGGCCCTTCTTGTGAAGAGCAAGGCTGCTGGAGCGTCTACCGTGATTCCTAATGTTAAACTGGAAAGTGGCCCAGAGGCAATTTCGAAGAGTCTCGTTTCCCCTTCTAGTGTGATTGAGGTTGATGCTGTTGGTACTGCTGTTGTAAAAGACAAAGAAAGAAAGAGACATCGCGAAAGTCACTTTTCCAAGGGACATCATTCAAAGAAGTTAAAGGATGTAGTGGAGATTCCGTCCTCTGATTGTAATGTTGGGGCTTTGGTGTCCCCCAAGAGTGGTACTAACGTCGTGAGAGGCCTTCGTGGCTGTAAGGATTTAATTGATCAGGTATCCTTGTCTTTGCCTTTATTTACTTTTATTTCAATTGTCGTTGTATGTGATTGCTTCCTTTCTGAACCCCCTGAGAGTGGCCTTTTATCTTCAATTTGGTGTTTGTTTTGACCCAGTTATCTACTGAGATGGAGAAGCTTTTGAAGCTGGATGACCTTGTTGATGTTCTTGAAGTGAAGAGACTTCGTGGAGAGGTGAGTGAACTGAAAGCGGCTAACAAGGGCCTGGAAGAGACTTCTCAGAATCTGGTTAAAGAGAACACTATTGCCGCTGATAAGCTTTTTGCTTCATTGACTGAAAAATCCCATCTTATTACTGAGTGTGATGCTCTGAGTGATCAAGTAAAGAATTTGCAGTTGGATAATCAGACTTTGAAAGACGCTGTGAAGACCTCAGAAGAATGTCTTGCTAAGAAGATGGATGTCTGGATGGGAGAGAAGGCTGATCTGATGACTAAAATGGAGGGTCTATCTGCTCAATTGGCGAAGTGTCAAGCCGAATCTTTGTCATCTTTCGAAGAAGGCTATAATGAAGGTGTTGGACGCCTTGCTAAGGCTGGAATTGATGTGGTGGACCATTCGTTTGATCGTTATCTAGCTGATGTTGCGAAAGGGGGCGAAGCTGGAAAGACTGGTTCATCAGACTCTGCGCCCAAGAGTTGAAGACTTGTTTATCTGCCTGGGGTATGCCCCTGTAGGCTATGTAACTTTATTACTACCGCTTTTGTTTTATCCAAACTTTTATTATGATGGTCGAATCGTTTGAACTGTTGTGGTCTTTCGTTTTGCCGTCTTGACTTTGGATAATATCTCCTTGCTTTAGTGAAACTTTCCTTTAGCTTATCAGTTGATAGCTTCTTCGTTGGCGAATCTTGTTAAATACCTTTGTTTTTGTGATAATGTTGATGTCGTCCAAGAAAGTACTTTTTATGTAGTCTGGAGTAACCACAGTAGGAATTGTTCAGCTTTTGTTTTTGTAATTAACTTTGAGCATGCTTCTGTGTTTGACGTGTGCTTGCTTTTTCTTCTTTGAGTAAATGTTCCTGGAGTTTGAAGGAGTATGAGTAGATTTTCAGAGGTGGAGAAATGGAGAAATGGAGGAATGGAGAAATGGCGGGTAGACTTTTCGTTGATGGTGAATTGTACTTTTTCTTCGTATATTGACATTTTTTGAAATACTTTGGCGGACTTTATTTTTGAATCTTTGGAGCATTTTGGCGAACTTTACCTTTATCTTTTCGATTTCCTTTGTGTATGCATGGAGAAATATTTAAAGTCTTTTCTCTATTTGGGTCGTGCCAAGTATTTTTGAATACTTTGGTGGACTTTACCTTTTTCTTTGAGTTTTTGGAGTTTTTTGGAGCATTTTGGCGAATTTTACCTTTATCTTTTCGATTTCCTTTGTGTATGCATGGAGAAATATTTAGAATCTTTTCTCTATTTAGTTCGTACTAAGTATTTTTGAATACTTTGGTGGACTTTACCTTTTTCTTTGAGTTTTTGGAGTTTTTTGGAGTATTTTGGCGAACTTTACCTTTATCTTTGTTCCTGGCGAATTTTCATACATCTCTGGAGAGTTTTGAGCCGTTTAGGCTGTTTTTGGTGTGATTGGAGCGCTCCTTTTTTTTTTTCTTTTAGCGTACCTTGCTCTTTTGGTGTTTTCATCTTTGAATATATTACCAAGGCATTTTTACCTTGTGTTTCCTGTAAACTTGGGATGCGAGGGATTCATGTCGTTACCTTTTGGTATGACTCCTCTTGATTTTACTTTGAATGTTGGCAAATATTTAATCAAGCAAAATAATATGATAACTTTAAAGCAAAAATCAATCTAAAGAAGAAGTTGATCTTATATCATGAGTTACCGAATGATAGAGTAAGCTATGAATGTAGCTCAGATACATGAGAGTCTAGAAAATCGTTCAATAACTTAAATAACTTAAAGAGGTAATTGATTCCTACCAGAGAATTTTATGGATAGAATTTCTTGAGGTGGATGGCGTTCCAAGCATTCAAAATCGGAGTTCCGTCGAGGTGTTCGAGCCTATAAGAGCCGGAATTGATGACTTTTGTAACCTTGTAAGGACCTTCCCAAGGCGAAGATAGCTTACTTTGTTTTGAAGGCATTGAAGCAGCTGCCTCTCTTAACACTAGGTCATTGACCTGGAAGCTTCTTGGTTTGACCTTTGAGTTGTAGAGTTCTGCTACCTTGTCTTGATATTTGGATACGTTGGCCTGTGTGGAGTTTCTGAGCTCTTCAAGAAGGTCAACATTTAGCTTCAAACCCTCTTCGGATGATTTGGGATCGAACTTTTCAATCCTTAGGGACTTAGAACTTATCTCAATCGGCAATACTGCCTCAGTTCCATATGCCATTCTGAATGGAGTTTCACCAGTAGAAATTTTCGGGGTAGTTCGGAGACTCCACAGTACATTTGGCAGTTCATCTACCCAATTTCTGTTGGCTTCAAGCAGTCTTTTCTTTAATCCTTGTAGGATTGCTTTATTGGTGATTTCCACTTGCCCATTCGCTTGAGGGTACGCGACTGAAGCCTTTAGATGTTGAATTTGAAGCTCAGTCATTGCGTTGACCCATTTTTCACCTGTGAACTGGGTTCCATTGTCTGTAATGACCACCCTAGGAACTCCAAATCTGAAGACTATCTGCTCCATGAAGAAATGAACTGCTTCGATCTCTCTTATCCTTGCTAGTGGTCTAGCCTCTATCCATTTTGTAAAATAATCGACTGCCACAATTATGTACTGGCATTGTTTGGAGCTTTTTGGCAGTGGTCCTACTAGATCAATGCCCCACATGAAGAATGGGCACGGAGTTGTTGTTGGATTGAAAGGAACCGAGGGTCTGTGATTCATGGACCCATACTTCTGACATGGTTCACATCGCCTTGTGAACTCCTCGCAGTCCTGGCGCATCGTGGGCCAGTAAATCCCATGTCTCATGATTTTTAATGCCATGTTTTTTCCAGCCAGATGACTGCCACAAATTCCTGAGTGTACATCTGTCATAACTGTTTTTGCCTCATCTTGGTTAACACACTTGAGCAGTGGCTCGACTAGAGCTCTCCTAAAAAGCTTGTTGTCAATTAGACAATAGTGTTTTGCCTTTACAGTCATTTTCCTTGCTTCTTGTCTATCTAAATCCTCATGAGTTCCTTGAATAAACTTGATGATGGGAGTTCGCCAATCCTCTTGTACGGAAATGCAGAGTACCTCTTTTCGAACTATTGAAGGTTCATGGAGCTCTCTGAAGTATATAGGCTCTGATGTATTTGAAGTTTCTGATGTAGCCAATTTTGACAGGGCGTCTGCCCATGTATTGTTGGACCTGTCAATGTTGTTGATGGTCCATGTTGTGAAGTTCTGCAAAAATTCTAAGATAATTTTTCTATATGATGCCATTCTTTCATTAAGAGCTTTGAACTCCCCCAAAACTTGCTTCACTACAAGTTGAGAATCACAAAATATGTCTATGGCAGATACCTCCAAGTGGCGATCTAGAATCAAGCCTGCTGCAAGACCTTCATATTCTGATTCATTGTTGGTCGTAGGGAATTTGAACTTAATGACCTGTCGAATGGTGAAGCCCTCAGGGCTTGTAAGTATGACTCCTGCTCCTCCAGCCTGTGAGGTAGATGATCCGTCTGTGAACAAAGTCCAAATCTTGTCTTTTGACTCTGAGATTATTTCCCCTGGTTCGGAAGAGGTGAATGTGCATTCTGTGATGAAATCTGCCAAAGCCTGAGACCTCGTTGAAGTCCTTGGCTGAAATTCCAAATGGAACTGACTTAGCTCCACAGTCCATGAAGCCAACCTTCCTGTCATGTCGGGCTTATGAAGTACTCGACGCAAAGGTTGATTTGTCATGACAATGATTGTTCTGCCTTGAAAGTATTGCCTTAATTTTCTGCTGGCCATAATTAAAGCATATGTTAGTTTTTCTATGTTCGAATATCGTGTCTCAGCATCTTTGAGTATGTGGCTCGTGTAGTACACGGGCTTTTGTTCTGAATCCACCTCTTTAACCAAAACGGCCGCCAAGGTTGAATCTGAAGCAGACAAGTACAGTTTTAAAGGTTCACATTGGAGAGGCTTAGCCATAATTGGTGGGGATATCAAAAAATCTTTGATTCCTTGGAGACTTTCTTCGCATTCTCTCGTCCAACTAAATGTCTTACTTTTTGAAGCTTCTTTGATTGCTTCATACATGGGGAGACATTTCTTTGAAGACTGAGGTATGAAACGTCTAAGGGCTGCAATGGACCCTGCGAGGACTTGGAGCTCCTTGAGGCATTTTGGAGCTGGCATATTCTGAATGGCCTTTACTTGGTTTGGATCCGCTTCAATACCTCTTTGAGTGAGTAGAAATCCTAGGAAGCGACCTCCACTTAAACCAAAAGAACATTTTGCTGGGTTTAACCTCATGGAACTAGCCCTTATTCTGGAAAACGTCTCCCTGAGGTCCTTGACGTGATCCGAAGCTGTTGGTGACATTGTTATAATGTCATCAACATATACCTGAATATTTCTTCCGATTTGAGGAGCAAAAATCTTGTCCATTGTTTGTTGGAACGTTGCTCCAGCATTTAGGAGACCGAAAGGAGTAACTTTGAACCCGAAGACGCCCTTGTGTGTTATGAATGCTGTGTCGTCTTGATCTTGTTCTGCTAGCTTTATTTGGTTGTATCCCGAAAATGCGTCCATAAAAGATAGTAGCTCATTTCCAGCAGTAGAATCGATGAGTTGATCAATATTGGGCAGTGGATAAAAATCTTTGGGACAGGCTTTATTGAGATCCGAGTAGTCTATGCACATCCTCCACTTGCCATTGCTTTTCTTGACCAAGACTGGATTGGCGATCCATTTTGGGAACTGAACGGGCTTGATGAAGTCCGCTTCGAGTAGCCTATCAATCTCTTTTTCAATAGCCTCTTGTTTTTCCTTGGAGAAAATTCGTCTTTTCTGCTTCACTTCTTGAACTCCTGGTTTTATATTAAGGTGATGAAGAGCTAATTCAGCTGGAATCCCTGGCATATCTTTGGGAGTCCAAGCAAAAATGTCCGCGAACTCTCTTAACACTTGGATGAGAGCTTCACGAACTTCAGGAAGTAATTTTGTCCCAATTTTGACGACTTTCTCAGGATTGTTGAAGTACAGAGGAATTTCCTCAACTGGTTCGACTGGTTCATGACTTGGAGGCTTGGGTAGTTCGATGATGTCCCTTGGGTCCATTTCAACGACTTGGTTCACCGAGGTCGATGCACCAGCCGACCTTTTTGGGAGTGCTGAACTAATGTAACATTGTCGAGCTGTTTTTTGGTCTCCACAAACCTCACCAACACCAAAATCTGTGGGAAATTTCATCTTTAAATGTGTTATGGAGACTATCCCCTTTAGAGCTGCGATGGTTGATCTTCCCAATATTGCATTGTAACTTGAGATAGCGTTAACAATATGGAATTTAACCATTACCCATTTTTGGCAAGGTGGAGATCCAAATAGTACGGGCATGTCAATGACTCCAACTGTTTTAACTTCGTTGCCTGTGAAACCATACAACGGTGCATCCTTTGAGCTATTGATCTTTCTATCACCCAAATTCATTCTTGAAAAGGCGCCCTGGTATAGAATATCAACCGAGCTGCCATCATCGATCATTATTTTCTTGACCACGTTTGTCCCTATTTTGGTAGTAATCACCAGGGCATCTTGGTGGTCTTCCATGATTCTATCTCCAAAGTCTTCATCTGAAAATGATATCACCAAGGAAGGGTTTCTTCTAGATTTCTTGTTGTCCACCCGAAATACCTCTCTGGCATAAGCTTTCTTTGCCCTGTTTGAAGAACCTCCCGAAGTGTTTCCTCCAGATATGGTGTCTATGACCCTGTCTGGTTCATTTCTTTGTTGCATTGCATTGTCTCCTTTTTCAACAAAGTGGGATAATTCACCTTTTTGAATTTTATCCTCAATCAAATTTTTCAATTGGTAGCATCTCTCTGTATCATGCCCCGTATCCTCATGATAGTAGCAAAATTTGTTGCTTGGAGGCCTATTGGGATTCATCGGCCTTGGAGGTACATATGAAGGATCAGCTTTAAGGACTCCAAGTATTGCAATCCTATCAGTGTTGAGCTTTGTGAAGTCCTTATCACCCCGTGGTCCTTGAGGCCACTGGCGTTGTTTAGGTGGAGATTTATGTGGAGTGGGTGACCTGTTTGACATGCGTGAGGTGTCATCTTCTCTTTTTAAGTGAGCTGGAGACCTCAATTGTGATCTTCGCGCTCCCCGAGCACCTCGATCATCTCGTCGATATTCCCACTGTGAAGTCTGTTCAATAAATTTGTTCATTCTTGATCTTGGGGATTTCGAAGATTGGGTGCTTCCTACAGCTTCTTGGAGAGTTAGCCTTCTTTCAAATAGCTGTATAGCTGCTTGAAGTGACTGAGGCTCTTTTTCAAAATATTCCTCCAAAATTGCATTGTGTCTATTTCTGTCCACTCCTGCTGCCAAGTACGTCATTGCTAAATTTTCTATCAAATCCGGAACTTGGATCATCTCAGCTCTAAAACGATTTAAATATTCTCTCAGACTTTCATTCGATCTTTGACGAACATTTACAAGAGAGGCCGTTAACTTTCTTCCTTTCTTGTTTGTAGAGAATCTTGACTTGAATTTTTCCTTCAAACTAGTCCATGACTTTATTGATCTTGCTGGTAGATTATTGAACCACATAAGAGCAGTGCCCTTCAAGCACGTCGGAAAGAACTGACACTTCGCTACTTCATTATGTCCAAAGAAGGACATTCTTCCATCAAAAAGATTAACGAAGTCGTAAGGGTCCGTGGAACCATCAAACTGATCTATGGGTGGTACCTTAAGATCCCTGTTTATCTTAGCTTTTTCTATGCTTTTAATGAATGGACTCTCCGAAGAGATTTCAGTTTCCCCTGTGTGGGATTTTATGAACTCCTTGAACCTTAATATGTCCTTTGCAGATAAACTAGTTTTGTTTGATTCTCCCCCATCACTATCTTCATCCTCGTCTACCGAGTACTCTCTGTCCTCATTTCTGGATTTACGTTTCCTTGATGAGAAAGAATCAGAGGATACCTCCATTTTAGAGTGCTTACTCCCCATAGATGTTCTCCATGAAGATTCATAGTTCTCTGTTTGATATTCAGAGGAGATACGACCGCCGGACACCTCATGGAGCTCTCTCTGTAACCTTATAATCTCTTTCTGCCTCCGAACCTTTTCCGCTAACATTTGCCTTTCTTCATCTAGTCGACGAAGCTCCTCGTCGAGGACAACGTGTCCTGACTGCTCCTTATGGTTTTCCTGATTCTGCCGTTGTTTCTTCATCTTTTCCAGATGTAATCGAGCATCGCTCGTGAGCACATGTTTCCCCTGTGGCGTTAGAACCAACTGGCGAGAGTCGTGCTTTAATCTATGAGGTCCGTTTAACGGATCTGAAAGAGCAGGACCAGGAGGAGATGAAAACAGCGCTTGTGGATTCATCGGAGCTTTAGACTTCGTATTTCGCTTCACACTCACCACATCCTGAGTGTTTGGAGCTAGTTGATTGTCTACTTCATCATTGTTCTCGGCCATTCTTCGTTATGGATCGAAGAATTAAAGTCGATTCAATGATAACTCGGGTCGATTTGTTGTTTTGGTGAGTTGTGTTTGATGTTTTTGAATTTCCGGAAATTTGTTTTTCAGAGGATAATCAAACCTCCTTCTAGCGCCATTGTTAGAGTAATAATATTAAAATGCCAATCCTTTACAATGTTGGGTTACAAGTATATTTATAATGACTTAATTGGGCCTTTAATGGGCTTGACTATCTAAGTGGGCCTCTGGCCCAACATTAGTGTACTTTGGTTTTGAAGCATTTATGCTAATTAGAATGATTGTAAAAAATTTCATAGAGGTGCTACCATTTTGAGCATCTTGGAGATAGTTGTTGTAATAAATTGTTCAAACTTGTTGCAGTAGATGAAAGTTACGGTTTCTCCTTTTTGAGGGGATAAATATCTTGGTTTCTCTTTGTTTAGTGCGGTGGACCAAGTTTAAACCTGTACCGGGAGACATATGTACATTAGTTTTCATCCCTCTAGAATAGGTGTTGATAATATTTTATGGAAAATGACCAACTTCCCTCTACTCTGATGGTCGTACTCATTGGTGAAGAAGATCGTTTCTTATATGACCTGTAACCTACTTACAGTAACTATTGATTATATGCAATGAATTTTAGTTTCCGTTTTTTTTATAATATAATTGTAAGGATCGTCTTCTAGTGAATGATGAACTGCCTCGTTCAATTTCTTTCAGTCCAAGGGAAATCTTTCTGGAGCGGAGGACCTTTTTTTCCGTGCTACATTGGCAGATCCTAAAGATGGTGAGATATTGCTGCAATATGCTAAATTGGTGTGGGAGCTACACCATGACCAAGATAGGGCTCTAAGTTACTTTGAACGTGCAGCTTGTGCTGCTCCTGATGATAGGTTAGTGATACTTCAGGTTATCTTTGCTTTAAATAAAGCAGCTTCTTGTTTTGTACTGCAAATGGTCAATGAAGTGGAGTAGTGTACTGGGAACTTGCAGTTAGTGCAACTTATCTGTTATGTTGTGATGTTATAAATGACGGGATAATTTTCTCTACTGTAGCCTGTAATTACTCTTGTGGTGGATTTAGAATTGGGTTGATTGTATCGATTTGCATCTTAATTCATTTAGCAAAAAATAATAATGTGCATCTCAATTTGGCTTGTGAACTGTGCATTTATTTGGCTCATCCTCTTATCTCAGGTGTTACTTATGGGATTTTTTAATAACTTGAATATGTAGTAAAAGGAGAATTGTTGCAAGGTTTTGGCTCACTGTGTCTGTGATCTACATTATTTAATAAGCTATTTAGTCGATTCACTTTAATATATAGATATATATAGACAGTTTTGATCACACGTAGCCCTTTTCAAGTGATTATTGATTTTGTAGTGACACGATTTCTTGCTTTCAGTCATATTCTAGCAGCATATGCTAGTTTCCTGTGGGAAATAGATGATGGCAGGTATGAAGATATTGCATCGACTAATGACATCCAGGTGCATTCTTGCTCTCGTTATCAGATGCCAGTTCTTTCTTTTTTTCTTGCGTGCTCTATAATGTTCAAGGATTTCATATCAGAGTGAAGACAAAATTCTGGTTGAACTCCCAAACTCAAGTCAAGAAAAACCAGTTAGTCCACCTTTCAACCTTGCAGCAGGGCTCGTTAAAGATGTCGATGAGTCTGGTGTTCACGTAGGCGATACTGTTTGTACATCACTACCTCCCAGTGAAGGTGTTCATATGGAGAATTACTACAAGAGAATGGTAGAGGAAAACTCTTCTAATCCTCTGTTTCTTAGAAATTACGCACAGTTCCTCCATCAGGTAAAATCTACATTCCTCTGCCATTTTATGTTCCAGTTTAAACATCATCAAGTCTGGAATTCAGATGTGGAGACCTACTATAGTTTTTCACTATCTTTCGCTGAATAAATGATTAACTTATCTACCAGCTGGTATTGAATGAACTGCGGTGGATTTTGATCACTACATATTTTATGTAAAAATTTGGAGTAGCCCTAGTTAGTAGACAATTAATAGGTCTGTTGACTCTTATTTTTTGCTAATCTGTTGACTTCTTTTCTCAATGTTTTGAACCATCCGTTTAAAAAAGAAAATAGGTTACTTTTTGGTTCAAAATTAGTTGTACTACTCATCATAGAGCTAATTTATGCTTCGTTTGATAAAATATCGGTTTGGGTTAGTCCAAGGGGGACCTTAAAGGAGCTGAGGATTACTACTCACGTGCTATACTAGCTGAGCCTGGAGATGGCGAAGTAATTTTACAGTATGCTAATTTAGTGTGGGAACTCTATCATGATCATGGTAAAGCTTTGTGTTACTTTGAGCGTGCAGTTCAAGCTGCTCCAGAAGATAGGTACATTGTTGCTCATTATTCGTAAAATCCTAAGTGTTTTTTCAGTTACTTCTTGCTAAAAATTTCTTGATTCTTAACAAGCTTGTGATTTGTATCCAGCCATATTCTAGCAGCATATGCTAGATTTCTTTGGGAAACCGATGATGGAGACGAAGATAGTAGTCTAC
This sequence comes from Kitagawia praeruptora, assembly GCA_037693485.1. Taxonomy (NCBI): domain Eukaryota; kingdom Viridiplantae; phylum Streptophyta; class Magnoliopsida; order Apiales; family Apiaceae; genus Kitagawia; species Kitagawia praeruptora. The sequence goes on from CM075349.1 coordinate 17,551,355, forward strand.
AAGATGACATTCAGACGCAAATTATTCACTTAGCGAAAGCACCTGCTTCAGATGCCCAACTCATAACTTCAAGTTGAGATACCAGATAACACATTCCAGGGCTTATTGCACTTCGTAGCTTGTTCATGTACTGATTCACAAAACGTTGTTTGTTTTAATAATATTATCAACGTGAACGACTCATCCTCAAAGACACAATGGTTAATAATTCTTCAATCAACAGCATGTCTATACTTTTGGTCTTTGGAAGCAAGATGTATAGAATATTGCTCATAGGTCATATCAGTAACATAAAACATGAAAATGAAAATCTTTGCGAACTGCCTTTAGTTCTTGATTAACCCAATGTGCTTAGAAACTACTATCGTTGGTGGCCACGATGAAAAGAACACAAGGAGTGCAGAACTTGAAAAGGTCACCTTCATCTTCTACATCTGAAACCTCCTATGCATGCCAATTGTAACTGGTGGTTTGCAGCCTACAGGCTACAGATACAGTTTTCAGCTTGAAATTTGCTGAGGAAAAACATGCTCGGCAAGGTGACAGCTGAGCAAAAATGAAAAGGGCGTGGTCGGCAGGATTCGAACCTGCGCGGGCGAACCCACATGATTTCTAGTCATGCCCGATAACCACTCCGGCACGACCACTGTATGTGACAGTCTGCTATTTTATCTGGTTATATCCAGTGTTCTAAAAAGCGGTAAGCGGTTCTAAGCGGTGAGAGGACCTTCTAGCGCTTAAGCGGTTAAGCGGACGCTTAAGCGGAATATTAAGCGGGTCATTAAGCGGATTAATAATATATATTTTTAAATATAATATTACTATATGTGAATTAAAATTATATAATAAATACGTAATGTTTATTATATAAAATGTTCCTCATAAGAATGAAATATTTTATTATTTGATATAGTTATATTTATATTATAATAAATATTAATATATTCAGAATTAAAAAATTAGCAGGTCAACATCTTTTTGACCGCTTAATCCGCTTAATGACCGCTTAAACCGTTTAATAGCCGCCTAATCCGCTTAATAAGCCGCTTAATCTTCAAAAACGCTTAATCATCCGATTAATACAAAATCGAAGCGCTTTATGGTCCGATTCCGCCTAGGCGGCCGCTTAAGCGGCCGCTTAATCCGCTTTTTAGAACAGAGGTTATATCAAGATGTACCTTTTTTGATGTAAATATTGTTAGTCCTTAAGATAATTAATATAATTTTTTTTTCTTTTTAAAACTATAAAAATTGGTATATGAATAAGAGAATTTTTGTGAATACAAGGAGTTAGTTTCAGAGAAATGATCAAAAAAGTACTTTTTTTAAATTTATATTTTTTTTGATAATATCTGCAAAAGTACACTTTACAACCTGAAACAATTAAATGTTTCCTTAGTTTGTTTAATTTCTTTACAAATATGTTATGCACAGAAATTAAGAAAATGTGTAATAAATGGAGAATAGTTTGAAAAATAGTACTACAATGGTGAACCAATCGATATTTAATGTATAAAGTGAATGCAGTGGAGGAAACTAGTAGATATAGTTAATTTTTATATTTTTAAAATTTTATTAATTTTGATATTGTTTTAATGTAAATAATTGAGAGAGATATTAAAAATGGAAAGTGCAAGAAATGGATGGAACTGGATTACAATTTTTTTCACGGTCTGAAATAAAAAACAATTGAATTTTACGTTTTTCAAACTTTACATTTGATTTTAGTTGCATTTAAAGTTAATTTTAGTTACATTATGTTGCACTGAGTTGCAAATTTCATTGTGTTACAAATTGTATATTTGTAAAAAATAAATTAAAAATCGCATTTTTGTATAATATTAATAAAAATGATATCTTTTTTAAAAACTATTAGAAAAAATTTATGATGTAAAAAGTATACTGATTTAGAGCATTTACAAGAGATTCTTAAACAAATTTTCTAATTCCCAAAAAAATTGGGTCCACGAGATTCTTAATGGCTCTTAAAAAGTTTAAGAATCTTGTATCTTTCCTCAATTGTAAGAGCTACTAAATGACTCTAAACTATTTCTTACTAATAAAATATTTATTTGTTGGTTGAATTTAAATGTTTATCATAGTTAGGTTTGAAATATTAATTAATAAAATATAAATTAAAAGTCAAGATAAAGAGCATGATTAAAATTGACACGAAAATCTATAAAATAACTTGATAATCTATCTATATCTACTATATAATAGTTTCTGTAATGTGTTATGAATAGTGTTTTTGTGTATTTTAAATTTCTACCCCCAACTATCAACTTTATTACACGAAATGCCATTATGTGCTATCAATATTTTAAATTTATGTCTTTCCGTTTGAATTGAATTTGACTATTTAAATGTTAAATAAAGTAAAAGTAAAGTATGCTTTCAAAAAAAAAGTAAAAGTAAATTAAAAGTAAAGTAAAAGTAAAGTATGTTAAATAATAAATATTGTATCATATCTACTATACTGTATATATTATAAGTTTCTGTAATGTTCTCTCTGTTTCTCTGTCTCTCTCTCTGTTTCTCTCTCTCTCCCTCTCTTTCTCTCTTTCTTCCTGCATTTGTTTACTCTTTTGTTTTAATGTTTCAATTTATATTTGTTACGTTTAACTAATTATGTACTAATTGTTTTGTTTTATAGGTTATGTTTTATGAAGGAAGTTTTTTGTTTTTTTTTTTTCGGATTTCAATATGTTTCTTGCTTTGTAATTTTTGGATGAATGTTCTTACAAATGTTGTTTTATTACTTTTGCAGATCTCGATTTGTGACACATGGTCATGAGAAGAAAATTGAGATATCACATGTACTTACACTTAATAACACTTACCAAGCATTTCCTGTCCTTTTCTTTCTTCATGCGAATTGTTTTTGCAGAGCTATGTTGCTCATTGTTCTAAGGTGAGAATTTTTCTTGAACATTCTTTGTCTTTTGAAATGGGCAGCTTATTCACGTGCCAATTTTTCTTTGTTCAAATACTGTACTTATATATCATTGTTTAATAATGACACGATCCGGGTTCGAGGTGCCGCCGGAGGCGGTGCCGAGGAGTTTTTTTTATAAATATTTATTTTTTAATAAATTCATGTCTTTATTAAAATTTGTAGGGAATAAACTTCTATGAGTATTTTAAATATTATATTTCAAACATTGAGGATCCAAATTAAATATTAATTCAAATACATAAATTAATTAATTTTTAAAATTATAATTAATTTTTTGGTAGAGTTCGAGGCTCCGTCGAAGACGGGGCCGAGAAGTTTTTTTATTAAATTTGATTGTGTTTTGTTCATAACTTAAAATTTTTATTTGTGCTTCTAAAATTACAGAATCTACATATCAAAAGTTATGATTGTAAAATTAATTCATTCTTGATTTCTAAGAAATTTTATCAGAAAATGAAAAAAACACAATTTTTATTGTATTAATCTTATTTCAAATTATGAACTAAAATCATGCATTATAATATTTTAAAATTATATTGTTAGATATTTATATATACAAATAATGTACCGAAACATTCAGTACAAGAAAACAGCTTTAAATCGCCCAAACTAATTTTTTTTCGAAAATACCGCCCAAATGAAAAATTCAAATTTTTGATCAAATTTAAAAATGGAGCCAAAACTAAAAAATTCAAATTTTTGGCCAAATTTCATTTAAACAAACCACTTCACCAAATTTCATCTCTATCCCTACATCCACTTCACCAAAATTCCTCTCCCTTTTAACTTTCATTTTCGAAATTTGGAGTAAAAAAACTCTTTCTCCAAATCATCCCCCTTATACATGGATCAATGGTTTTGGATTTCGAATTTTTTTATACTTATCATTGTTATCGTTGTGTTTTACTGCATGGAAATCCTACAATGGTATCCTAACTACTTGCATCAAATGATGATTTGGTTATATCTCTGGTGTATTTTGATGATAATGACTGTTTAAGAAGAAGAAGAAGGTGAAGAAAATGAAGAATAAGATCGTATTGTCTGGTGATGATGAAGACGATGATGGTTTTGACGAAATTGAATAATGTTTGTAAACTTAGTTTTAATGCTTCTCACGAAGTTGAGTATTAATGTTGTTTGTGAACATTAAATTCGTAGCATTTATGTTTGTATGTTTAATTATGTTTTTATGAAGTTGAATGGTGTGGTGAATCTGTAGTTTGTTAATGTTGAATGGCTTGGTGGTGATTGCAATATTGAAATGTAATGAAATGGAATGGCATAACCTGCAATTTTTTAGTGTCACATATGTCTTTTAGTCCTTTGTATATATTTTGTAAAAATTTAAAATTTAATGTAATATTTCAGAATTTTATTATCAATAATATATTAACAAACCAAAATATAAATTTTAAAAATAAGAACATATTTTTTTTTTTATGAATTTTTGTCTTTATTAAAATTTGTAGGGAATAAACTTCTATGAGTATTTTTAAATAATATATTTCAAACATTGAATGACTATTGTATTTTTTTCTTTAATTAAAATTAAATTGAAGATTTTTTTTTGCTATTGAATCTTTCAAAAAAAAATTAATAAACAAATAACGTCGCCTAACGATTTTTAGAACCTTGCCTGAAATAACCTAGCAATAACAAAAAAAAACAGTGTCATTCTGAAATTGAGAACTAATGGCATGATAAAATATTATTTTACCGTCAGTAGTATTTATAAAATTAAAATAGCCCAGCATCGCGGGCTTAAATACTAGTCTATATAATAATTCCTTTGCCTATTTTGAACACTAAATTGGATTTTTAGAAAACTGATCTTGCTATTTAACGAAATTACAAGGAATGCCATTACTTTATAATTGTGCCACTACCACATATGTAGTGTCTTATTGCAATTCAAAATACATGATTTTCAAAACTCAAAACTTAACTCAGGGAAGCAAACAAATCTATCAATGTTATCTATCTAATAATCAATTTGAAATTCAATCAAGTTTTATTAGATTATTTTTTTCTCTCGTTCCATCAATTTCTTTCTTTTCTCTCCAATATGAATTATGTGTATCTTAATCTTTCTTTAATTATTATCTTCATTTATTTGATATCGTGTAATTGTATTACATGTGTCTTATTGACATGCTTTCTTACCAAGTTTTTTTTCTTATGTGCAGAAGACAATAGCTCATACGAACCTGAAGTGATATGATAAGTGTATATGCGGGTTTGACTTCTAATTTGTTTTAGTTTAATACATAGTATAATTTTAATTTTTCTACTTAAACAGATTGTAAGAATAACAATGTGATTGGTTCCGATGACCTTAATTGATGTTTAATTGCTGAATTCTAATGTTGCTATTTAGTTTAGTTTTGATGTTTGCGTAGCCGGGTTATGATTTTTAATTGCTGAGTGAGATGAGCTTTACAACTTAGATGCGAAAATTTACTTAGCCATCAACAACTTAAACAGTAGATTTTGTGTATATGTTGTGTCTGAATATAAAGGTGTCTCTATATTTGAAGGTGTCTCTGATGGAAAAGCTTAAGCATCTAAACATCTTGCTATGCTCTTGATTGTTTCTATGTTCTCATTGCTCACAGTCTCATATTTTCATTACACTTCATAATACGTTTCTCTCATCTTTATAATACATTTCTCTCATCTATCATCTATTTCTATCTATTTCTCTCTTCTTTGTTATTTCTTATTACTTTTGTCTATTTCAATTTTGTTGTCTTATGAGTTTGTTCATATTTATTTTGTTGATTGAACTTTGTCCTTGATTGCTTTTGTGTTGAGTGAAACCGTAGTTAAGGTAAATCTTCATTCTTTTAAGTTTTGTTCTCCATTCCATTTTAATATAGATTGGTTTGATGCATACAAGATGTTTGATCGTTTGTGTCGGAGAAATAATTACATCATGTTTTAATTGTATAGAATTGTTTTGACTAATTTTTTTGTTTTTGTTATATGTAATTATTGAATGTTAATTTATAAAGTTTTTATGATCTATAAATCTATTCCTTCTATTATTGCTAGTAGGACCTATTCTTTGAATTTCAGTTCGGATTGGAAAATGATACTTTGAATGCAGCAGGACCCTGATCCCTTTAACCAAGTCTCTTAATCTGGAATCTGCAACAACAAAATTCTCACATACACATCAGTAAACAAATAATCGAATACACTAATTTATACACATACATGTAACAAGTGAATCTGAACTAATCATTTAATCATGAGAAATTGATAAATAACAAATTACAATCGCATGACATATGCGATCAGACGACTTAGAGCATCTATTGGCCGAAACAAGTTTGTCATGCATGCTATCAAATCAGGATCATCTTCCGTGAATTCACTATTAGCCAACCACCACCGTCTTTGCCTCACATTCTTGATTCTTAGGAGTATTTCGGAAGAATTTTATTCCAAGTTAGAACAAAATAAATGAATGTTTTTCAACAAACTCCAAAATTTCATTTGCTAGAGAGCCTTATTGTCTACTTTGAAATTCAATTAGGAATGGCTAATGATTCCCGGAATACTACAGAACCCCGATCTTTTCAAACCAAATCTCTTAATTCTCAATATGTAACAACAACATCAAAAGCTCTCATAATACACAAAAGATATGAAACAATTAAATACTGAAAAGTACAAAAAACATTCAATAACAACCATAACAACAATAACTTTATCTATAGAACAACCATTCATTTAATAACAATGATTACGACTCAGAAACACAAACAAGCAGAATCAAAAGAAATATTCTTAATTCCTGTAGCAAACAAGCAAAATTACTATATTTTGATTGGAATCACTAACAATATCAATATCGGACACATAATGATTATCAGAATCAAAATATATTTAATAATAATAACCAAATGTCGAAAAACCAAAACCAAAACCCATTCGCTATTGTAGCAAAAAAATAATTAAAATAACTTAAGACACATATCCAAAAATTAAAATTGAAACCGAGACATACATTACGTCCTAAAAAAGGTCATCCTTCTTTTGGCAAATTTGCTTAAGTTCCTTCACCATCTCATCAATCTCTTTCTCGCCTTTCATCTTATCTTTAGCTTTTTTCCTCACAACTTCTCCATTTTTCTTAGTAACCATCAGGTTAATCACGATCGCATTTTTTTCTCTCAAGCTTTCCGTTTGTATCTCTCACAACCTCAACACCGATGCCAATCTCCTCCACCAATTTAGCATTTATAGGTTGATCCAAATGCATGGGCATGGCTATAATTGGAACCCCAAAGTACATGCTTTCATTGACAGAATTCCATCCACAATGGCTAACGAATCCGCCAATACTTGAATGTTCTAAAATCTTGGACTGTGGTTCCCATCCCTCCACAACCTTTCCCTTATCTCTACTTTCTCCAAAAACCCTGAAGGAAGCTTCTCTGCAAGCCTAATATTTTCTCCCACAGCAAACCTAATAACCCATATGAAATTTACATTAAGCATTATTAAACCATGAGCTATCTCTTAAAAATCTTCCTCGGACAGAAAGTAATCACTTCCAAAAGATACAAATATATATGGTCGAAGATTGTTCCTTCTTTTCAAGCTAGTTAATAATCTCACAATTCTCATCTTTACACGTAGGAAGTTGAACCAAGGGACCAACTTGCACTATTTTCTTTCCAGAAATTTCAAAGAGATAATCACTATATTTTCCATCAATCTCTTTGAAACCTTTGATCAAAATTATTTCAGTTGATTTGTCAAGGCTTTTCATCACCAAATCATTCCCAACAGATTTTATTTTTAGTTTCTCTTCGTGAACACTCTCATAATCATGATAATAAATCTTAGAGAAAGGGAACTTAAAACATGGACACTTATAAACATGCAACATGTATGAAGTCATGACTGAACTCGTGGCTATGAACTGGACCGCTGGGATGTTATGTCGAGAAGCAACCTCTGGTGGCCATGGTCGCATAAAATCATAAATAAGCAAGTTCGTTTGATAGTTTGGAGAATATTGGAGAAGTTTGATTCTGACATGTCAAAAGCAGTTTTCAGAGTATCCATTAGATGCGGCGGAAGGCCATTAGTAGTATGGTACTTAGAAGGAAGATTTGGCAAATTTTCAAGATGGAGTTCTACCAGTTGGATTAAAGATTCTTCTTCAATCGTTTTTCGAGTTGAACTGAGATTGGCTGGAGTAGAACACAAATATACTTTGAAATTTCTCTTGCTAAGTTGATATTCGAGTTCTAAGAACGAAGCATGAGCAAGCCATGGAAACAATAAAACTTTAGAACTTTTGATTTTGGTATCCATAATATGAATGCTTATTTGTTGTTCAGCTCTCTGTTAAAGGTTTGTGAAAGAGTAAGGTTTTTTCCTCATGGACGAGAGGTCTAATCTATCTATATAATAATCTTATTGCCTATTTTGAACAGTATATTGGATTTTTGGAAAACTGACCTTGCTAACTAACAAAATTACAAGGAATGCCATTACTTTTATAATTGTGCCACTACCAGATTAGTGTCTTATTGTAGTTCAAAATACACGATTTTCAAAACTCAAAACTTCTTAAGGAAGCCAAACAAATCTATCAATGTTATCTAACTAATAATCAACTTGAATTTGAAATTCAAACAAGTTTTATTAGATTATTTTTTCTCTCTTTCCATCAGTTTCTTTCTTTTCTCTCCAATTTGAATTATGTGTATCTTAATCTTTATCTAATTTTTCTCTTCATTTGTTTGATATCATGTAATTGTATTACATGTGTCTTATTGACATGCTTTCTTACCAAGTTTTTTTCTTATGTGCAGACAACAATAGCTCATACGAACCTGAAGTGACATGATAAGTGTATATGCGGGTTTGACTTCTAATTTGTTTTAGTTTAATACATAGTTTAGTTTTAATTTTGCTACTTAAATAGATTGCAAGAATAAGAATGTGATTGGTTCCGATGACCTTAATTGATGTTTAGTTGCTAAATTTTAATGTTGCTATTTAGTTTCGTTTTGATGTTTGCGTAGCCGGATTATGATTTTTAATTGATGAGTGAGATGAGCTTACAACTTAGATGCGAAAATTTACTTAGCTATCAACAACTTAAACAATAGACTTTGTATATATGTTGTGTCTGAATATAAAGGTGTCTCTATATTTGAAGGTGTCTCTGATGAAAAAGCTTCTACATCTAAACATCTTGCTCTGCTCTTGATTGATTTTTTGTTCTCACGACTCACAGTCTCATCTTTTCATTACACTTCATAATACATTTCTCTCATTTTTATAATACATTTCTATCATCTATCATCTATCTCTATCTATTTCTCTCTTCTTTATTAGTTCTTATTACTTTTGTCTATTTCAATTTTGTTGTCTTATGATCATTTTTTATGTTTGTTCATATTTATTTTGTTGATTGAACTTTGTCCTTGAATGAATAACAAGAAAAGACTGAAAATATTATGCTTTTGTGTTCAGTGAAACCGTAGATAAGGTAAATCTATATTCTTTTAAGTTTTGTTCTTCACATCATTTTAATATAGATTGGTTTGATGCATATAAGCTGTTTGTTTGATCTTTTGTATCGGAGAAATAATTACATCATGTTTAATTGTATAGAATTATTTTGACTATTTTTTTGTTTTTGTTATATGTACTTACTTAATTTTAATTTTTGTGAATTTCGCAAGATCACGACGAATCATAGATATATATAACGGGATCACTGAATTTTTTGAGTTTGGGTGATGAATTTGTGTACATTTACAGAACCTAACTAGATGGGGAGGTGAATTTGTGTACCTTTACTACTCGAATTATCTCAATTTGGGATATCACTGATTCAAAGCAGATGATTGGAGGTATTTTTTAAAGTTAATTTGGTTGTAGGACTTCATGTTCGTTTGCTTATTTGCCTATTTATTGCTTGCCTTTTTCTATGTGTTTTGTGGATTGTGGACAAATTATGCAAAGGCCGTTTCAAGGTTGGAGGAGGCATTAGTTATCAATCATAGAAAGTATGATGCTTTTTGGTGTTTAGGGAATGCATTCACTTCTCATGTTTTTTTGACTCAGGACATAAGTGATGTTCAGGTCTACTTTGATAAGGCATTTTCAGAAAGCTATAGACGAGGTGCACACCTTTTATTTATATTTTTAATGGTTTATTTACTGGTTTGCTGCTTTTGATTATATCCTGACATGGATTGTATTTGTTGTTCTTTTAGAGTCCACTAAATGACCTTCAATTATGGTACTTCTTAATTTCTAAATCATTGTACTCATTTGATTCAAACATTATCAAGTTTGATGTTTATATACCTTATAATGATACTAATACTGATATACTGATGTATTATTGTTTGGATTTTATGAATTATATATGATGCCTAGCAACTGAGTCATGTAATTTTAGTGGCTACAATTATATTTATTATCAAGTTATACATATATGTGCACATGCATTCTTTTTTAAATAATTTTATTTTATTTACCAAAGAATGATCGGAGAAGTTTTGTTAATATAAATTTTGTTTTAAACCACTAAATATGAATATATGTAAAAAAATTAGTGTTTTTTTTTTAATTTTTTGTTCATAAAAATTAAAATTATTTTATGAAAATAACGGGATCGAGACCCCGCCTGAAATTTATTTAAATGTTTTTAATACTGATAAAATGTTTAAGTTTAATTTTAATATTGATAAAATTTTCAAGAATGCAACTTTGTAAATACAACTTTTTAATGTTAAACATGTGTTTTTTAATTCTTTAATTCATAAATCTATACTTCTATACTATATTATAATAAGCAAAAGGGGGTATAATTTGTAGTTGGTTACCCCTTTTTTAGTTATCCCCATTTTTGGTTATCCCTCATTTATCACCGTTAGATCAGTAACTCAAATAGATCATGACCGTTAGATATAACAATACTAAATGTTGTTATATGCAGAGGTTCAAGGTTCGATTCCCGCCAATAACATATTAATTTATATTTAATACTAAAAATTATTATATATAAAGATGTAAGGTTCGAATCAATAACATATTTAAACTAATATTTATAATATTATATTATATTATAAATAAATTATAAAAAATTAAAAATAACCCGTACTTTGTACGGGCTATAAGCTAGTATTAGTTAAATCATAAATGTCCCTAACAATGTTGGCCAACTTTGCATTTCCAAAAATTGGTGCTACCCACCATATAAAGAAAAATTTGTTACTACAATACAATATAAGAGCATCTCCAAGGACTAAAAGCTATTAGCTAAATTATCTATGTGGTGCATAGGTGGCATCTATGTGTCACTCTTTAGAGGATATCTAAAAATTGATGCACTCCAACCTTTTTCCCCTTAGCAAAAAATTATAGATAATCATATCTGATCTTCTATATTTGTTGAACCAATAGACCTCTTATGTATAATTTTACATGATTATTATTATAGATAACATCATTGGAGTGAATGTCCTTCCTTTTAGCTAAAATTTTACATAATAATTATAAAAGACCAATTTAGCTAACAATTTTACGTATCATCCTTGGAGATGCTCAAAGTACTCCAAAATTTCAAATTTCAGTCGGTAAAAAACGGTAATGGATCATGTTGTTCAAATTTGGACTCAAAAAGACACTCAAACTCGGTCATTTTTACATTTTAAGACAAGGTTTCAGACACTCCACTTTAACTACACTTCCCAATTTAAAGCCTCTCAACTCAGAGATATCAAGTTACATGAAAAATGGCTACATTTATGAAGCCCAGAAGCTGTTTGATGAAATGCCTCAAAGAAATACAGTAACATGGAACGCAATGATTCGTGGGTATTTTCAAAATGGGCATTTTGATGATGCTGTGCAATTGTATAATCAAATGCCCCACCGTGATGTTTTCTCGTATAATACGATGATCGCGGGGTTGATGCAATGCGGGGATGTGAGTGGGGCAAAGGAGGTGTTTGATTGTATGCCGTGTAAAGATGTTGTGTCGTGGAATTCGATGATTTCTGGGTTTGTTCGTAATGGGTTAATGGGAGAGGCTTTGATTGTATTTGATAAGATGGTTGCGAAGAATGTGATTTCTTGGAATTTAGTGATTGCTGGTTTAGTGAATATTCAACAATTGGATTTGGCTGAGAAGTTGTTTGGTGAAATGGGTACGCGGGACGTTGTGTCGTGGACTGTTATTATGTCGGGACTTGTTAATGCAGGAAGGATTGTTGAAGCTCGGAGATGTTTTGATGATATGCCTGTTCGAGATGTTCAAGCTTGGAATACAATGATAGAGGGGTATATAAAAGTTGGGAATGTCGGGATTGCTGAAGTTTTGTTTCATAAGATGCCAGGGAAGGATTGGAAGTCTTGGTATGATATGATAAATGGATTGGTCAGCAGTAGTAGGATTCATGATGCTTTGAGGCTATTTAGTGAAATGCCTGATAAGTGTAATAGATCCTGGAACTCAGTCTTTTTGGGTCTAGTAAGGAATGGACTTGTGAAAGAAGCTCATGCACTTCTTGAGAAGACTCCGTTCCAAGACGTTGTATCACATACGAATTTGATTTTAGGTTACTTCGACATAGGCGAGGTTGAGAATGCTGTGAAAGTATTCGAATTGATGGCACTTCGTGATACAACAGCGTGGAATGCTACAATATTTGGACTAGGGGAAAATGATCATGGGGAGGATGGCATCAAACTATATATTAAAATGCGTAAGGAAAATGTCTCTGTCGATGAAGCTACATTTACTAGTGTCCTTACCATATGCTCAAATTTGCCATCCTTAGAGCTAGGGAAGCAAGCTCATGCCCAAGTAATTAAGATAGGAATAGAACGTTTTATATCAGCTTCTAATGCATTGATTACAATGTATGCTAGATCCGGAAACATGGACTCTGCCTTGATAGAGTTCTCTTGTATGCGCAAACGTGACATTATTTCCTGGAATTCTATAATATGTGGATTAGCTTGTCACGGGCATGGTGAGGAAGCTTTAGAGATGTTTAGACAGATGAGAATGACAGAAGCAGAGCCTAATCAGATAACCTTTATAGGGGTACTATCTGCCTGTAGCCATGCAGGACTAGTAGAACAAGGTAAATACTTCTTCAATTTCATGAAAAATGAGTGTCATGTAAAGCCAACAAACGAGCATTATACTTGTATCGTTGATCTCTTAGGTAAATATGGACTTATAAAAGACGCACTGACTATTTTGGATCAAATGAGAGCTGATGGAGTTGAAGTTCCATCAAGTGTCTGGGGAGCTTTACTTGGAGCATGTAGGATACACAAGAATCTAGAGGTGGGTGAGATTGCTGGGGAGAATGTTCTCAAGTTAGAACCTTCAAACTCAGGCGTGTATATGATTTTGGCAGAAATGTACATGGGTAGTGGAAAGAGATTAGAGGCTGAAAAGATATGGTGTCGAATGAGAGAAAACGGAGTGAAGAAGCAACCTGGGTGTAGTTGGATAGAGGTCAACAACAATGGGAATGTTTTTATTGCTGGAGATAGTTCGCACCCTCGCTTTTCCAGCATCTGCTGTGTTTTAGACTTGATGCACGCAGAAATGGGGGTTGAAACATTCAAACGTAATACAGATATGTACCGAGATTTTGAGTTACTATATGGATCATACTAATTTCTAATCATGTAATCTGATGAGATATATTGGAATGGAAAAATAGATGGTAATATGATAGTCTAGGCATAGAATTTGTTGGTCAAATGCACGGAAAAGCAAAAGGATCGGTTGATATTGGTTTTTCTTCCCATTCTCTCCGAATATAGAGTCGGCAAAGATTATTGAGTATTAGGTGAATGTATATATTATACACTGCCAGACATCGTTATGTTTTGATGGTTCGTGAGTTAAGAAATCTGGAGTATTTGCGTTCTGCTAAGTGTGAAAAGCTCACAAGTAGATACTGGGGGACAAGGGAAGCTGATAAAGGGTGTCTCATTTCCCTGGTAGGTATCCCGTATCCTAAAACAATTCTGTCCTGAGTGAAACAAGTCAGTATACCATAAAGATCGTGCAAAACTGAGAAAGCCTAGAGTTCATTGCATAGAAATATATGAACTATGAATTGTTTTAGGACATATTATTTCGTTTAGCATATTGCTTGATAAGTGAAGGTGATAATGTGGTTTCACTTTTCTGAATCCAAAAACATATCCATCCAATCCGATAAAAATGCTGTTTTGAGATTCCCCAGTTTAAGGTTGATAAAAAAGTGAGTCATTTGTCATTGACATCTTTTAAATGGTGAGAAACTTGCAGGGCAAAGGTTGATGAAAATTCTGAGGATATTCATATTACAATCAAGAAACAGCTACTCCCTCAGTATCTATTTAAGTTTCGTCTTTTGGATTGGGACACTGTTCATTATAAGCAGTTGATTATTAATTTACGCATAATTTATAAAATAAAATATAGTCATGAGTGATCTTGTTGGATTCGTATTTATGAGTACTTTAATACAGTGAAGTTTTTATATTTATTATTAATACGAAATTGAAGATATTAACGATTAAAAGTGTGCATTGGCAAACGTGTCCAGGGAAAAGAGGAAACTTATTATGAAACGGAGGGAGTATTAATTTAAACACATTGCAAGCTCATAATATTAATTTTTCCAATAATTGGGCTTTCAGTGCTTCTAATATTTTGCCGTATCAAAAAATTTTTAGGTCTTTGGAAGTGTCATTCTGCATCATTAATCCTCCACCTACATATTAGCACGTCATTAGTCCTTCACTTGTAGAACTCTTAGAGAGTTGCCTTCAAAACCATATTTGTGTCTGAAAAGGAAGTAGGACCAGAAACAAGCTGTGAAATTTTGGATGTAGTAGACCAACAAGATCAAGTATCCTACAAGACAACTGGCACCCACTCGTTTAGCTGCAGCATTTAGCAGACAGCAGGAGGAAGGAGAGGTTCTCTAGTCTTCTATTTATGTATATCTATCTACTAGTACTATGTATGTAGAAGTATGCATTATCAGAACCTTGAATTTCTCAGTTTTACTGCAGTAGATTTTGAATTTTAACTGCTGGCTTAATAATAATGCAATTAGTGCTTGAACCAGCATCATCATGTAGTACTCCCTCCGTCCCTTAATGTTTTTCCTGTTTTGACTGGACACGTTTGCCAACGCACACTTTTGATTGTTAATATTTTGAATTTCGTATTAGTATAAAATATAAAAACTTCACTGTATTAAAGTATTCATAAATACGAATCCAACAAGATCATTCATGACTATATTTGATTTTATAGATTAGACGTAAATTAGTAATTTATCTCTTGTTATGAACAATCCCGACATATGAAATGAGAGTAGCATTAAGGAACGGAGGGAGTATTATTTAAAATGGAAACCTATATATTAAAGGTCTCACATGCAAGAACAGTGCTTGGTTTTCTAGAAAGAATGGAATTTGAGTGGTATGAAAGACCAATTATTCAAGACATGAAAATTGAAAAAGAACAAGACAAAACACTCACATGCAAATGCATTCAACAAATTAAAAGGCTAAAATTCATTTAGTAGTACCACACTTGTTAGTCTTTTCCATTTTCTTTTACCTTTTGAGTTTTGACAAACATTCATTCTTTTACTTGTTCCTGTTTGTTTTACTCTGCAATAAAAAATTACAATCTGCCATTTCTATTTCAATATTCAACTCTGCTCATTTCATATCTATCCCCACAACAATTAAATCTCCCCCATTAATACATTTTGACTCCAATCCTCCCCTCAATCTCCTTTCTCCTCATCACAAAAACCTCTTTCCCCCCTCTATTGATATCTTTTATAACAATAAGAAATGAAGGAAAGAATCCACCTCAAAATTGAACATAATATTCTGCTAAAAGCCATCCCTCATTTATCAATAATCTGCACACATAAAAAATTAAAAGCAAATCAACACAACACCATCAACAAGTGAATTAACAAGAAATTGAAAGATTTCGTTGAAATTGTTAGAGGAAAATTTCCCAAAAAACTAATGCAAATTTATTTAGGCACATATTTTAGAGTTCAGTGGTGTATAAGTTATAGACTTACCATCATGTTTCTTTAATAAACTTCTAGCAAATAGCAAACATATAATTAGAAATCCCACTCCTGCTGCCCCTCCTAATATAATTGCCACTGTCTTCCCTGTATCTTGCTGTGTATCTACATTAATCAAGTAGCAAACCCCATTCATCTTTAACTAGTTTTAAAGGCTCAAAAACCAAGTTAGTTTACGAAAACCATCGAAAAGTTGTAAATATGCAAGCAACATTACCTGATGAAGAGGAAGAAGGGTTATATGGAGATGAAGATGAAGAAGGTGATGACCTTTTAGGCGCCCCATTGGAACTATAAGTAATAAAGCACATATGAAGATAGATTTGTCCAGAACTAGAGCTACCACATTCAACTTGAGCTCTTTGAACTGCAGTTCTTACACAACTACCACAATCAGAAGTCCCTAAATCTCCTTGACATTGTCCTAAAACATACATAGATCCATAACTAGTTGTATAAAATCCATTCCCACTTGTCATTCCACTTTCCAATGTGGAAAAAGCTGTATCTCTCTTCTCTTCAAATCCACTCCCACCCACATTTGTACTTCCACAAGTCTTGTACAGAAGTTCAAGTCCAGATATATCAGCAAATCCAGCAACTTGGTACATCATGTAGCAACCCATAAGCTGGACTCTTGCAGCAACAGGCTTGCCACAAAGCTTGTCAGTGAGGATAGGGAGCCTACTAACACAGTTATAACAGTCCACATTTGATAAATCTCCTCTACATTGAAAAAGGCCACTGATGGTAGTTTGAGAACTACCAGTTGTGGTTTTATAGAATCTTGTTTTTGAAGATTGTGAAACCAGGGTTCCAAAAAGTGTTGAAATGGCTTGGGAGTAAATCCCAGTTGGATCTGATAAAGATTGTTTTGCACAGCCTTTGTATACCAATGTGTTGTAATCTGGTGCAGATTTAGGTTCTGCTAAAAGTTCAAGATTTGCAAAGATTACCAAGAAAAGAGAGAGAATGGGAAAGGGTGTTTTGGGTAAGCTCATTTTGTGGAGCTTAAATTATTTCTTGTTTGTAGATTTTCAAATCATGGTATGATTATGATAGGTGTGGAGGAGTATTTGGACTAAAGTGCTTGTAAAGAATGGAGGGTTGTATTGGTTTTCTTGATTCTCTTTGCTCAAAAAGGTTTCTTGGTTTTGGACCTCTCTTGTGTTTGGGATTTACTTTGCATTTGGATATGCTATGCCAGTGAGGTAGGCTTGTAAAGATATAAATATATACTCTTATATAGTGGGTGTTTGGGGTATCTTAAAAAATGTAGCTTATGACTTATATGCACTTATGTCATATAAGTGATAAGTAGAGCATAACTTATAAGTCAGTAAAGTGTTTGGTAAATCAGAACTTATAATCAGTAAACTGTTTGGGTAAATCAGAACTTATAAGTTAACTTTTTTCTATAATTTTCAAAATATTTGTTTTTTATATATAACAATGGATGTCAATGAATAGATCTCGATGAGTAGAGAAATTTGAGATATACGTATCAATTTTCTAATGAATGGATCGAGAGATATATGGTTTTGAAGATTTGAAGGATATTATATATTGCGTATATCGAGAAATAAGTTATAAACTTATGTGATTATAAGTTATGGTGAACGGTCCCTGGCAAACATTTGCCAGGGAACTGTTTCCCAACATATGGTTTCTGGACCGTTGGATCGTTGATCCAACGGTCCTGATTTAAAAAAAAAATTACACCGTACCGCAGAAACTTTCCGCGGTACGGAGTAATTACAAAACTGCCCCCTGTTTTCACATCAAAAATCTACTGTTCACCGTACCGCAGAAACTTTCTGCGGTACGTGAACAGTGAGGGCAATTTTGTAATTACTCCGTACCGCGGAAAGTTTCTGCGGTACGGTGTAATTTTTTTTTTAAATCAGGACCGTTGGATCAACGATCCAACGGTCCAGAAACCATATGTTGGGAAACAGTTCCCTGGCAAATGTTTGCCAGGGACCGTTCCCCATAAGTTATAAGTTGAGGCAAAATTTATTTTGACAAACACCCCCCATAAGTGCTTAAGGCCTTATAAGGCATAAGTTGCCCACAATAAGTGGAGCCAAACACGCCCTATACTACTAGCTTTTTGGGGAATGATGAACCATTGATTATATTAAAAAAAATTATTTTTGAAGGGAATGAGAACAAAATGTTGGTTGAAGTAAAGTAACAATGTTTTACTAGTAAAATAAAGAAAAAGTAAATAATCGAAAAGGCTTGTAAGAGATTCGTTTACTGGACATGCTGCCATGAAAGAAAGTCGTGATTCTCTTTAGTCGACTGGGGCTTCACAATAGGAGTATTTGGCTTCACACTTTGTACAAAGGACTTGTGACTTGCAGAGTTGCAGTTGAGTTGTGCATCTCAAAACTAACACTAATGCAAAATTAAATACTAGTAGTAGTAGTAGTAACTGTTATATGTCCAAAATAGTATAAAATTTTAGCAAAATTTAACCAAAACTCAGGCTTCAGAAATTAACCAAAACTACATCCATTTCACCATAACTTAGAAAAATTCTATTTTTACTTGAATCCAAGAAATATTACAATCCAAGCATTGCAATCAAATGAAAAGATTGAAACAGAACTCAATGGAAATGCGCATTCTTTGCTACAATACCAGTAGTAATCAACCTAGAGAGCTCCATCTTCCTTAAGTACGAAATACCCTCATTTTGACTAACGGTCACGGTCAAAATTAGCTTGAAATCGTTAAAGGGGTGCAAACTATAGTGGAATTGAAACAATCGGGATGCAAATTGCAATTGTTTGGATAGTAGGCACCAAAGTAAATTTTCGCCTAAGTATAGGGGTGCAAAGTGCAATTAAATCCTTAAAATAAGTCAACTTTTTTGAAAAATAAGCTTACCCAAACACCCATAATATTATTATATATATCTTTGACTTTTCCTTTTATTCATATTCATTTAATATTTGTTCCTTGCTTGGTATGGTCTTTTATATTTTACCTGTACATAAAAATTATTTGTTAACATGAAAGTTATTATTCTTTAATACAAAAAATAATATTAAAAAATATATATATTCAATTAATCATTCCTATTAATCGCCACCTAATCGATTAATTGCTATAAGCTAGGTTCAATTTCTAGACACGTCTAACAATTTCTGGAACATTATTTCTTAGCAACCTAAAGATTGCATCTAAATTTACCGATCCCACCCAATTGTAATATACAAATATCTAAAATAAAATTTAGAAAAAAAAATATCTAAAATAAATGTGGAGAAAAGGGCAGAGACATATGGTTAAATAGGTGACTCAGGCTCTTTTCGGACAGGCGTTAAGCTTGTTGTTTTGCCCGTGTTGACACTCAGGGGGATTTGCTTTATCATAGAATCATAGTTCTCAACAAAAAACTGCAACTTTGTTTCAAGATTACTGCACATTTCCTTCATCTCTTTTATCTGTGCCAAATTTCTGTTTAGATCAGCTAAAGCAGCAGCAAGAACTTCTTTATCAGTTGCTGAATTCCTATTTTGAATTCCTATTTTAGCATCAGTACTTTCCTGCTTCTCCAAATTTCTTCATTCAGCTTCTACTTGATATCGTCCAAGTCAAACACTTCAACTTGAAGATTTCTTTTGTTAATATTAAGAATTAATTATTAATTATTTTGATAAATTAGGAATTTGATGTTAGAGATAAATATGTACACATAATTGCATTAACGCTGTGCTCCCGAGTTGGGAGTGGGAGAGAAGAGAAGAGATTTGTGAAGAAAATTTCAAAATTTTCCACCCTACCCGTGCTCCAGAGTTTTTTAGAGGGGAGAAGGGAAAAGAAGGGGAGAGAATATAGGATAGATTTTGATAGCAAAAATTTCTCTCCAAAATTGGAAAGATCGGGGCAGAAGAGAAACGATCATGTATCCTAATTTTTAGGCATTCCAAAAATATCCTTCTATAACCACTTTGACAGAGTCATTCCTTTTTCAAATTACTAGAACAAGTGCTACCAGCTTCTTCCCTGCTATTGCGTTCAACACCATTAATCAGGTAAATTAATTTTTACAAAATCTCATATTTCATATCTCCCTTGTTATACTATTATTATAATATACATATATATTAATACACATGTATGTATGCTGTGTACATGTAATAAGAAATTGTGAATATATTTAGTAAATTAACTAATATAATTTAATTGTTTAATATGTAAGGATGGATATTACTTTATTTGAAAGGGTAAATCAGCTTCGTCATTGGGTATATATGCAACATTAGCTGCTATTCAGGTGGTTTGTCTCGTTATGGCATTTGTTATATACCGTAAAAATCAGCGTGTGAAGTGTGTAAATCTGCCTAGTAGGGAGTTGAGATTACATAGACAAAGAGTACGAGAAGAAGTGATGGATGACCTTTCTAATAGTACTAAATGTCGTGATACAATTCGTATGAATAAAGAAGCTTTTTTAAAATTATGCAATATATTAGTAAGTGATGGTGGCCTACGATCAACTCAAAGAATGTCGGTTGAAGAGCAAGTTGCTAGATTTTTACATATAATAAGAGGTGACCAGCGAAATCGTTTTATTTCTTGGGTGTATCGTCGATCTTCCTCAACTACAAGTAGAACCTTTCATAGAGTTTTGAAAGCGATATTAGCAATAGAGGATCGTTTTCTACAACAGCCTAATGGACAAACAATTTCGCAAGAAATTCGCAAGGAAAAAAGGTTTTTTCCTTATTTCAAGGTAATTTTAACTCATAAATTACTTATTATTAGATATATTTCTTTTTTTTTTTGTCAGAAATAACTTACTCGTTCATAAATTGTACCGAAATACAATAAAACGTACAGAGGGGATTTTTTCATTCAAGAAAGTTCACCATCTAACCCAAAAGGCACGCATGTTGCCTCGGGACGCTTAGACAATAAAACCTTCAAGTCTGAAAGGAAGAACCCCACAGAAGGAAGGCCTCGTTAAAACCCTCCAAGAGCAAAACCCTGTGGGAAAAAAGCTCAAGGGGGAAAAAGAGTACCCTCCAAAAAATAGAAAATACATCATTTTACAACTTGCTACTCCACCTAAAAACTACTTGTTGCTTATGTGAGTCTCCACTGCCATCAATTGCTCCCACATACTAGCTTTCTTTTTTCCTGTCTCTTGGCTGCCCCATAACCGCATAGACAATAAAGCTTTAAATAATGAGCAGGGGAGCCCTTATACATCACACCTGAAAATGACAAAACAAATTAAAATTGAAACACATTAGTAATAATAATAATAATAGTAATAAAATAATAACATTAATAATAATAATAATAATAATAATAATAATAATCATAATAATAATAATAATAATAATAATAATAATAATAATAATAATAAAATATCAGAAAAATATATATATTAAAAATAAAAAATAAATATCTAATCAAAGGGGACCCCTTTGATTAGATACAAATTTGAATAACCCCCCATAAATCAAAAATCAAATAAAATTTTAAAAATTAATTTTCATAAAATTTACATTTAAAACTTAAAATACAAATAATGTGTATATATGAATACTAGAATCCTTCCCATCCAACATAACATACATTAGTTAAAATAAATATAAATGAAGTGAAAGATATTGAAGGCCAATAGTTTTCATCTTAAACTAAAAACAATAATAAAATTAAAAGAAATCTCTACTTTTAGTTAAATAATAAATATGAGCCTATATAACTTATACTCAATAAAATTCCTAACACAAAAAAGTATTATTACCAAAACTTAGCTAATAAATAGCCAATTCTAAAAAATACCAATAATAGTTCTTAAAAAACCAATAATAGTACATATTAAATATTAATAACATAACTGAATAATTACATTTTACAATAAATTATGGAATAAACAAGCCATCAAAATGGCACATAATTACCTATTAAAGGTCCAAAATCTATGCCATCAATCATGGCCACCCATAAATGGTACAAAAACTTAAAATACTTTGAAGAATCAAAAGTTATCGATCATTAAACACCTTCGACACAATTAAGCACATTCAAATACTATCAATCATTAATTAATAAAATAACTGAAAATTAATTATCTAATCAATTATAATTAATGCAAATAATAACTCCAACAAGGCAACAACTAATAAGTCAACACAATTCCAGAAAAGGTAAGGCAAATGGATAACAAAGGACATTAAAACTTGAAACATAAGTTTAGCACTAACATTAAAACATTCAAATTAAAATATACTCATTGATTTGTCCTGTGTAAAATTCATGACCTTAATCACAATAATGACATTAAAAGACTAATTAAAATATCAGTTACAAGATTTAAAAGATGTCAAATTAATTATATTTAAACAACCAGAAAATTCTTTAAACTGAAAACAAATTCATCTACAATTTTAAACATTTTATAAGACAAAACAAAAGGCTATAAACACGGCATAATATGTGCAAATAAAAAGATTTGATTTACCTCAATCTTGTAACTTAAAATTAGATTATTAATTAACATTGAAAACAAGGAATTTAAAATTATAGAAGAAATTTATTAGAAGAAATTTAAAATTTTGATTTAAAAATCTTCCATTAAAGCAACAGTTACAGTATTTGAAAAACATAAATGAAAATTGAATATTACATTTAACAACAATAAAAGCTAGCATTTAAATATAAAGATAAAGAATCAATTTAAGGACCAACTTTACATAACATTAACGCGTCATAAGCTCTAAATAAAATAATATGATAAATTAGGTTATTATATTTGCAAGTTATAAGGACACCCAATTTTACAAAAGATATGTACAGACCAAAGAAAAGAAGAAACCAAAAAGATAAAGTTGCAAACTACATCATTTTTGTAAAGATAGATCGACAAAAAATATGCTAATAGGACAAGAATGACAATATTCTTAACTAAGATGCATATTAGTGGCTAAAATAGATCAAAGAATTCAAGTAATACAATATAGCATGGCATAACCTATAAACAGAACAAGGACATTGACATAAAACAATAATGCAAAAGCACCAGAGACTTACACGATGATTAAATGTCAAAAGAAATGGTCTCAATTAGATCATCTTCAACCAATAAAATTGGTCTCAATCAATTTATTTCCAACCAATACACAATATATATCTTAATAATATGATCCAAATAAATTAGCAAATCATCTAAACAATGTAAGCGCCGGGAAGTTTAGTTTATACCAGTGCCGTGGGGTACATACACACGGATGTTACCTACTTTTTGTCTAAACAGATGTGGAAACTTCAAGTCTTGTATTGGTTTGGTTTGGTTTTATATATATAAGAGTACCGAAAACAGAACATATTCATACACACCAAAAACACCTTCACAGGTAGTTCATTTCTTCCTTTCTGTTAATTTATAGATTTATGTTCGACTTCGTTTTTGTTGAACTGGTATACTTGATTCGTGCGTGTATATACGTGTGGTAGTTGTTGTTGGATTTGTGGGGGATTGGTGATTGAATCGGAAAAGAGAAATTTGAGACAGGGGTTGGGTGTTGCCGGAGAAGGAGAACGGTGGAGTTGATGTCCGGCGGTCGGAGAGATAGACGGGAGAGTGATAGAGATGTGAGGGCGGAGGGAGAGAGTACGAGGCCAGAGAGAGAGAGGAGATAAAATGTATACATATGTTATATATTTGATTGATAATTTAGGGAGTCTTTTAAGGAATTAAATGACACTATATATTTGATTGATATATTTCTTAATAAATGTATTAATATTAAATGACACTATATATTTTCAGGATTGTGTCGGTGCTATTGATGGAACACATGTTCGTGTTAGAGTGCCTAGTAAAGATGTTCCCAGGTATCGTGGTCGCAAGGGATACCCGACAATCAATGTGCTGGCTGCATGTACTTTTAATTTAAAGTTTACATTCATTCTGAGTGGTTGGGAAGGCACCGCATCAGATTCAAGAATAATTAAAGATGCCTTATCTAGAGAAGATAAATTACATATTCCCGATGGTATTGATTTTTAAAAATAATAAGTTTTAGTTTTATTTCATTTATTAAAATTAAGACATTAATTCTAGTTCTTTGCATATAGGTAAATATTATTTAGTTGATGCGGGTCTCCCTCATAGAAAAGGACTGATTGCTCCATTTAGAGGTGTTCGTTACCATTTGAAAGAATACTCAGCTCGTGGGCCTCGAAATCCAAAAGAGTTATTTAATCATCGTCATGCATCGTTGAGGAATACTATTGAACGGGCATTTGGTGTGCTAAAAAAAAGATTCCCTATAATTAGAAGTACGACCGAGCCATTTTATTCATGTGAAACACAATCAGACATATTTCTTGCGTGTTGTATATTGCACAACTTTTTACAAGTTGAAGATCGTGATCTTGTAGCTGAAGAAGAAGTGATAAAAGAGTTAGAAAAGGAAGTTCCTGAAGTAGAATTTTCTGCACCAAGGGACAGGGGTGAAGATGGTGCTATTGCTGATGCAATAAGAAACAGAATAGCAAATGCAATGTGGAGCAATTATACACTACACCAACAAGACAACGAATTTGATATGGAAGAGTAGATGTTAGGTTGATTGAGTTTTTTATTGAGATTAATTTGAGTTGTAGGGTCCTGGATAATTAATAAAGTTGGATTTTCTTAACTTCATCAAATTTGATTTCAAGATTTGTTATGTAATTGTTATTAATTAAATAAGTTGTTAAATTTAATTATGTTTCCTGATGTAGCGTTATTGTTTATCCAGTTCCTGGTAAAGTCTTGTTTTGCTTGTTTGTTTTGGAGCCAACAGATCTCTTTTACCCTATACTTAACAGTGTATTAATGTCATCTGCAACCTCTGAAACCTGACTAAATAGTCTCTAATCTTTGCTTTTATGTTATATTAGATGGGACAGAAGGTGAAAGAAGGAGATGCAGTGAAGAGAGAACAGTTGACATGGACTCCTGTCATGGATAACTTATTTATCCAGTCCATGCTTAATCAACAATACGAAGGTCACAGGATTGATGGAACTTTCACATCTCAAGCCTATGTTAATATGGTAGCTGAGATGCGGCAAAAATTGAACATAGAACTGAATAAAGCACATTTAAAGAATCGCTTGAAAACTCTCAAAGAACACTTCGCACAATGCTATGATTTATTTCGTGGAGTAGGCTTGAGCGGATTCTCTTGGAATTCGGAAACTAAGTTGTTTGAGGCAACAGAAGATGTTTGGGATCAACTAATAGCCGTAATTATATGTGCTACTGATTGCATAATATCATTCATCTATTTTTAGTAATATTTCTATTTTATTTATTTATTTATTTTTGTAGGTGAAACCTGATGCTGTTAAGTGGAAAACCAAACCAATCTTATACTACAATGAACTAGAAGAGCTATTTGCAAAAGATAGAGCTATAGGTGCTAGAGCTGAAACGGCTAAGGAGAAAAATAAACGAAGGTCTAGTACAAGTTCCGGGGACATGTTTGATGAAATTAATGATTTAATAATCGGGGGCAATGTGAATCTGGAAAGTTTAAACAATGATTATGATGTTCAGTTTGTGGCTGCAACGCCATCTCCGCACGAAGCATCTAATAGTGCAACTGAAGCTAAGGATAAGAAAAGAAAGTGTGAGGAGGAGGAGGACTTAAATAAAGGCAAGAAGAAGAAGTGCGAGGAGGAAGAAGACATAAATAAGAAGATTATGAGTTCTTTGGAAAATGTTGCAGGTGCTATTAGGGAAGGACACGCTATACTTAAAGAGAGTAACACCATACTGGAAAGGTCTCGACAACGTGTTTATACGGAAGAAGAAATATATAACGGGTTGCAGAGTATCGGTTTTGATGAAAGTAAAATCTGTGAAGCATATCTTTTTCTTGTGAAGCATCCTGAAAATGCAAGGGCAATGTTTGGATGTCCAGTTCCAATGCGAAAGAAAATCCTGGTGGAAATGATGAATAAACAAGGATAAGTTTATTGTGTTTTTCTGTTTTGGAACCCCTTTTCTAAATTTTGTCATTCCATTAGACTACTGATAGGATAATTTAGGATTGTCAAGAATTAATGTTTGGTTTTTGCAATAGACTACTGTTAGGATAATTATTTTAGCAACGAATAAATGTTAGGTTTATGTTGAGTTACATTTTAAATTTAATTTTTAATCTTATGACTTCTGTTCATTTTTTGTTGGTTTACTGTTTAATATTGGTATGAAGAAATTATGTTGGTCTAGGGAACTTAAAGTGGTCATGTTATTTTGCTGGATTCCTTTTTAATGATACAGGAACTATGCTTGATGTACTGGCCAGATTTTGGTGCGAGGAAATTTATTTTCTGGTTTCATTCTAGTATCATAATTTTTAAAAATTTTAAGTTCAACAGAGGGGCGGTATTTTGTCTTAGTATACTGGTTATATGATACATTTTTAGAGACTTGTTTGCTGGCTTCTGGATAATTTTATTATTCATGGACATGTCCACTAATTCTAGATCTCTCAGCTAGAAGATTTGTGTAGTTTGAGCCTCAATTTGTAAGTTATGTTTCTGCATTTGTCTGACTGTCTGAGGTTGTAGTGCAGTTTGTTTCTTTGTATTTGCAGAGGAGGTCATGTAATTTTGTTCAAAGCTTTTGAGAACCTCTTATACCATATAGGTGAGGTGATACACAGATACATGTTACGCCTTAGTTTATCTCTACCATGTTAGAACAACAAACTTTCAGCTTCTAACTTGAACTAAAACTGAAACTAGTGGCATATACAATGCACGAGTCAGCATCAAATTTAATAACTTCCCAAAATCGATCAGGTGTGGATGTTTTATCCAATATCCGTATCGATCAGTTGTGGATGTTTTATCTACAACCTTTGCACGTTCCCAGTGTAAACCAGCAACAGGTGCTTTTCTTTGTAGGAAAGATATAGCTCAGTGTCTCTTTAATTTATCATTCTCGTATTTTATTTCAACTATATTGGTGATTTAGACGCATAATAATTTTTGTTAGGTTACAATTCCAAACTAGGTCTTGTCTTCTTCGTAAGATTTTTGAAGGAGGTTAAAAGGTTAAATTTGATGTTTATTATTCTAAACATCATTTCATGAAGATTGCTCTTTAAGCCAAGCCTGTTATTTATTGCATTTTAAAAACCTTCTAACTTTTTGTTTGGTTATGTATTTACACTTATTCATGTCAATAAGCACGACCCTGTAGCTACTTTGTAGCACGTTGTAATAAATGGAGTATAAATGTAATAATCTAGAGTCTTGCATAGACAACACATCCTAGTATAATATGGAAATTTATGTAATTTAGTTGAAGAAGTACTCTGAAGTTAGAGGATCAAAGCCATTGTATAAGTGCCTCTACAAAGGCATGCAGTCATTCAATTTTCTAGTGAACAATTAAGGCATTAATGCACTACTTGAAGTCCCTCACTTATACCACTTAATCCTCGACTAAATCTAATTATTTCTTGTTCTAATTATTTTACTAATTAAATGTCGATTGCATAAGCAAAAAATTTAATAAACTTCAGGTGTGTAATTTGCCGGCTAAACTTTGAAGAGAGAGACATTTTGACTGTGAAAAAAAAACATAACAATTTTGAGGGTATTATAGTAAAAATGTACAAAAAAATTTCTTTTCTTTCCAACTCGGGAGCACAAGAGAAATTAAAATAGATGCTCTTTCCCTCCAACTCGGGAGCACACAAGAGAATCATTTTTTTCTGTATTAGATTTCATTGCATCTATTTTAAGTATTAGATTTCAAATTTGGTAGTATTAGATTTCAAATTGCAATGAAATGTTCCTACGTTCCATTTTAAGTATCATCTTAACTTTATGGACATACATTAAGCTATAAAAAATATTTAATTTTTCTTAAAATGTTACGTCATGAAATAAATATTTATTAAAAAATTGAAACTAATTATCAGAAAAATCATTTTTATACTTCTTAAATTATGTGTACAGGAGGAGTTAGGAGGGATTACTAATTTCAATGTACCCGCTTTTTTTTTTTTTTTTTTTGGCCAAAAAATCGAAATATGCCCGCGTGATTTTACTTCTGCTGAAAATAGTTTTGGTAACTTCCATTGATTCTAAATAATATAACCGTACTTGGTTATTGTCTAATCATTTTTTTCGTGATTTTTTAAACTTCTCCAGAATATACAAAGCAAAGAGGATCTTGTTGTTCCTCTTCATGAGCAAGGAATTATTATTGGTGAGAATTTCATTCTTTGTTAAATTATAATTACGTTTTTCAACTATATATTTCTCTAAATTCTAAAGTAATATTTTTCTTTTATTGAGTTGTGTATACGAGTGTTGATCAAGACATGTTTGCTCTTGTTGATTTTTATGATTGCTTTTCTCATTATCAATATTTCGGAATCATTAAATGAATTATTTGTTCATGTGTTCGTTTGTAATTGCACAAGTCCACTTATTAAAATACCGATAATTAACCATTATGCCTTGTGATTGTTGACTTTGTCTGCTTTTAAAAGATCATTGCTCATCATTTTAATGTAATGTACACACAAGTCAATTTCCATGTATTTCCAGCACTAGCCATTTTATAAAGACATAATCCACACTTTACATGTCTTTTAAGCATATTTTTTTTACATACATGTTTTTTTACTGCAGTTAGAAGTTTGGTCCATCAGAAGAGAAGCAACTGACTTGAAGATTAGGTTCAACCCGGCCATCGATCGTGCGAATTTGAAAAGTTTAACAAATTATGGGCAGAGACACAGGAAGCTGAAGATTTCACTGCAATTGAAGTTAAATATTTGAAGGCAAAAATATTTTATTGATTCTACGACTTTGTTGTTCGAGAGCTTCGCACAAAGTTTATCACAGGCTTCAAATTTTTAAGTTGTCATGTGGATGAATCTTAAGTTGTCTTGTGGATCACTAACATGACGCCACATGAAAAATGAAATGTTAAAATATGAACCAATTATGGAATGGCATGCGGATCATCCAAGTGTTTAAAAATGTTTAAGAAATAAGTGTAGGCATAGTGGTAAGGATGTTGGTAATTCGATGTTATAAAGAAGTGTTGGCATAGATCTATAGCAATACTTTTAATAATGATGACAAAGATAACGATGTAATCATAAATCTATAGCAACAACTTACAAGGTGTAGCCACATAACCAAAAAAGATTAGGAGTCTAAGGCTACACATTTTTCCTATGTGACCAAAAAATAGAAAAGTGTTAGCTTAGACCCTATGGTACAGTTCTAACACCCTAAAATTTAGTCAAAAGTGTAGCTTTAGTTTTTTCTTTTAGCAACAGTTTTTAGGCTATAAATACATTTTTTAGGCCCATATATGATGTAGTGTTTATTATAGTATAGATACCATTTAAAAATATTTTATAGCGATAAATTGGATTTTGAAAATCAAAACAGTCAAATATTTTTTAAAAAAATAAAAATGTTAAGGTAAATATACATTTTTTTAATAAGAAAAACTAATACAAACATTAGTTTGTATTTTTGTTGCAACTTGTAAGCATATAGTAATCCAGGATGAAAAAACATTAAGATGCAATGTTTTGCTAGTGCATTTTTGTCATCCAACTCTTAATCTGTTAATATTATTATATATCTTTGACTTTTCCTTTTTTTTCATATTCATTTTATATTTGTTCCTTGTTTGGTATGGTTTTTTATATTTTACTCGTATAAAAATTATTTGTTGACATGAAAATTATTATTCTTTAATATAAAAAATAATATATATATATATATATATATATATATATATATATATATATATATATATATATATATATAGGCCTTTGCTCCATAAAGAACACTCTTATATAACAAACAATAAAGAACACTATAAAATCATTTATTCCAATAGGGCCCCCAATATTTCTTATTTTTTTAGGCTCTATCCATCCAGCAAAAAAAAAAAAAAAAAAATTTTGAAAATTTTACTGTTCATGATGACGTCACTGATGACGTCATCGATGAACAGTAAATTTTTCAAATTTTTTTTTTTTTTTCTGGATGGATAGAGCCTAAAAAAATAAGAACTTTTTGTATTGGGTGGCCCCGCCAGGGGCAATGGATCTATTAGATATGAGGTGTTCTTTGTTGTTCTTTATATAAGGTGTTCTTTATGGAGTCCAACCCTATATATATATATATATATATATATATATATATATATATATATATATATATATATATTCGATTAAACATTTCGATTAATCGTTATTTAGTCGATTAATCGCTAGAAGGTAGGTTCACCACCTAGATCCGTCTAACAAAAATGTAATATACAAATATATAAAATAAAATTTTGAAAATCTAAAGTAAATGTGGAGAAGGGGAGAGACATATGATATGGTGAAATAGGTGACTCACTGACTCAAGCTCTTTTCGGACAGACAACCATTGATAATCTTCCAGAAATGGCTGTAAATTTCGGTACATAATCGCTTCGTCTTATTATGAGAAAACAACCATCAACTATGTTTATGAATAGGTACCCTCACCTATTGTGCAGAGATCGAGAATAAAGAATTGATACTACACAAACTATTTTCATGACGCGAATTCTATTGTTGGAGGATTTTGCTTCGTCTTTGGTACAATGATGTACGTATGTCTGGCGTGTGTACCAAAATTATTAGGTGTAATTCACAACCTCATTATATATATTTGTATACAAAGGAAGAACAGTGCTGATACTCTGCGAGTAATATGTGTGTGTGTGTAACAGGTAAGAGTTTGTACAGAAGAGAGTGCTGATTACATGCGGTTTCCTGCTATGATGGTGACCAACATCCTTAATGATCTTTGCTGGATGATCTATGCCTCATTCGGATTTTGATAATACCCTTTGGGTATTTTAATTTTTAAGATATTTTTCTTATTATTACAGATTGCAATTCACTATTTTCATTATCTACTGATAGTAAATGAAGTATTACTTGTAGCTTTCACGTGATGTATATTTTAATTATCTGAAGTTACATTGACACGTACATAACCTGATGTCTTCTTGTAGTTTACATTTTGTACTGGATTTATTGTGGGAGTGCTTCAACTCGTACTACATGCTGTTTACTACGGAAGTACTTCAAAGTTTAGTGATAAGAAGCTAGCAACAGCTGAGGTCCAACTCCAAGGAATTGGCATAGTTGAGGTTCATATGAAGCTAATCACAGACAAGTTGCAGGTGCAAAGCTCCAAAAAATCAACCTGTTGAGTATGAATATACCGACAAGTATTTTAAGTGAAGATTGTTTGTGTGTTTGAATCTGACTGTGTAGCAAGAGTGTGTGTTCTTGTTCTTCAGAGTGTGTGAATGCGGAATATAAACACTAGAACAGTATCACTGATCACTTTAATCTAATATTTTATTATATAAAGATTTGCTACAAACTATGAATTCAAAGGGTAGTATTCTCAGCTTCATTTTTCTCAGAGAGATATGTAGAGAAAATGTTCTTGAAAAACTTAACTTCTAGAGAAGTGAGATTGTACTCTTATAGAACATGAGTATAACCTACTTACTACTAATAAGGTGACATACAAAATTACTTTCTAACATGTCTATCCCTTTTTGAGTAACATCCAAATGGCTTGAGATTTGACTTGCTTTAACTCTGTTCAGATCCACTTCTTTAGCAGCTTGTCTCCTGTAACAACTCACTAAGCTTCTTGTAAACTTTCCAAAACCACTTTATAGTACTGTGGTTCTGAAAGTGTTTTTGGCTTGCTGCAGATTTCTGACTTGTACAATTATTCAGTATTTTGTCTCCAAGACTGCATTCGAGAAGTGACTAAGAGATTGATTCGAGAACTAGAATTGACTTGATAGATAACTCTGAGTTCTCGAATATTGTATAATTGACATATTGAATCACTTCTTGAATTAGTCTTTTCTTCAGGAATCCTTGACTTGTCGAATAGAGCTTTTAGCTTATGGAATCCTTGAGATGTATTGAGATATTGAATGTGGCTTTGACTTGTTGACTCTTAGAGAACTCACTACACCATATATGCTCTTTACCAACACATAAAACTAGTGTTGGCATGTAAATGTAGCCTTAGATGGCTTAATTTTGATGTAAGCCAACATTTTACTTTGATGTTGCAATATATTTCAATGTATGTTGCCTAAAATATTTTTGATTAACAAAGCCAACACTTAAATTGATGTTGCCGTAGAGACTAAAAAAAGTGTTGGAAATGGACAGGGGGAAAGTGAAATATTTGGGGGGAAATTGAAATATTTGAGGGTAATAATTTGGGGAAAAGAAATATTTGGGGGGAAAGTGAAATATTTAAGGGTAATGAAATATTTGGGGGTAAAAATTTGGGTAATTTCAGTCAATACACACACTCGCTCTCATCTCTCTCGCAGGTACCTCTCATCTCTCTCATCGCTCTCACTCTCTCTCGTTCTAAATCTATAGTTTCTCTCTCACTCTCTCTTGTTCTCACTCTAATTAATCTGGTATCTCTCTAATTAATCTGGTCTCTCTCTAATTAAACTGGTATCTCTAATTAATCACTCGTTCTCACTCTTTGTAGTACAAGTTCGAAGCCTGCTGTGTGGTTTGGTCGGTCGTACTCAGGTAAGGTTCAATTATGAACCCTAATTTCGTATTAATTTTAGATTTGTAAACTCTAAAATTTGGGGGATTTTGTAATTTTTTCAGTATTTTACAAAACCCTAATTTATTGATTGTTTTTTTTCTTTTGATTTTATGTTTGTTGAGAATCCAGTGTATAATATTAATCAATCCCACACAAAATCTTCTCCACGCACCTCCCTCAACTATGCTGCCAGGTAAGGATATCTCGCATTCAATACCTGCTTTGCTTATTTGATTATAAAATGTTTGATGTTTTCACTAATTTGTAATGTAATTGTGAATTGATCGGGACGGTTTTTGTAATGTCCAGAATATAATTGATTTCAATTGGGTTCTTGGATTCAAACCCCAAGTAATTGCCGTTACTTTTATATTTACTATGATTTTGCTTTCTTATTTGACCCCGTTATTATATTATCCTTCGGTGAGCAACATACATGTACTGCTACAACCTATAAGCAAACCCCATATGCATAAAATAAAGTTCATATTGTTTGCAATGTCAGTTTTATGCGTGTTTAATTATATAATGTCAGTTTTGTGCGTGCTTAATTATATAGGAATCAGGACAAACCATACATGTACTTGTGATATGAGTGTTCTATAATTTGGTTTTATTATAATTTTAGTCCACTGAGTTATGCTCATAATTTTAAGCATTACTGAGTAATCTTTTCTGTATTAATATTAGTTAAATGAAATTGGCTTGAATCGCTGTTATAGGTTTCATTTTGCTGTTATAATGTCATTTTTTTATGTGGTTCATCTTAGTCACTATTTTTCATTTTACTCTCACTCAGGCAAGAAATTCTGGAATTTGTTTCATCAGCCTATGCGTGATCAAAAGGTACAGTACCACCAAAGTCAGGCTAATAGGATTGTCGCATATGCACATTAACTTGATAATTTATTTCTTGTGCACAGGGAGAGGTTCAGTATTTCATTGGGGTACAACTCGATGGAAGTAAACATGTTGAGCCACTCAAGAACAGTATTCCTGAGGCTACTGTGAAAGAGAGTTCTAAGCTGGTAACTACTCTAACTAGAGCAATCTTCCCAACTTTTTTTTGTACTACTAGTGGTTTTTCTTGTTCATTCTCACAAAGTTCATTCTAATCTATATTCAGGTGAAAGAAACTGCAGAAAATGTTGACGAAGCAGTAAGAGAGCTCCCAGATGCTAATTCTGTAAGCACTGTCCTGCATTACAAATTTTGAAATTACTTTTCCCGGTTTAGGGTCTGGAGATACCGGCAGGTTTGACTTGAGTTACTTTCTATGTTATCATATTTCTTGAATATCTGATAATTATTTTTTTTTCTATGCAAACATTGCTGTAACTTTGTTCACATAAATTGCAGTGTGCATTTGGTGGAATTGTGTGATAGTGGTGAATAATTTTTAGAGAAAAAAGATGTGGAAAGTGACAACTAAAATTTTCCTAATGACAAGGGTCAAGAATCTATTCACTCATCAGGTTCCTATAGTAGCAGCAAAGGTAAGAAAAAATCTGGTGCTGGTGGGGACCAACAAGATCATTATGCATTGCTAGGTTTGAGCCATTTGAGGTATCTTTCTACAGAGGATCAGATTAAGAAGAGCTATCGTGAGACTGCTTTAAAATATCACCCTGACAAGCAGGCAGCTCTTCTTCTTTCTGAGGTAACTGAAGCTGCAAAACAAGCTAAAAAGATGATATTGAGAACCACTTCAAGTCCATACAGGAAGCTTACGAGGCATTAATTGATCCTGTTAAAAGAAGAATTTATGACTCCACAGATGAATTTGATGATGAAATTCCTACTGACTGTGCCCCACAAGACTTTTTTAAGGTGTATGGACCAGCTTTTATGAGAAATGGGCGTTGGTCTGTTAATCAACCTGTCCCTCCTTTGGGAGACGACAATAGTTCTCTGAAGGATGTGGATGACTTTTATAATTTTTGGTATGCTTTCAAAAGTTGGAGGGAGTTTTCACATGCAGATGAGTTTGATCTTGAGCAAGCTGAATCTCGTGATCATAAAAGGTGGATGGAGAGGCAGAATGCGAAGCTTTCAGAGAAGGCTAGAAAGGAGGAATATGCACGGGTACGTATTCTTGTTGACAATGCCTATAAAAGGGACCCAAGAATTGTGAAGAGAAAGGAACAAGAGAAAGCTGAAAAGCAGATGAGGAAAGAGGCTAAATATTTGGCAAAGAAAATGCAGGAAGAAGAAGCTGCTAGAGTAATTGAGGAGGAGAGACGTAAAAAGGAGGAAGAGGAAAAACGAGATGCTGAAGTGGCTTTGCAGCAGAAGAAGCTGAAAGAGAAAGAAAAGAAGCTACTTCGAAAAGAAAAACCTCGTCTTCGAACTCTTTCAGGCTCTGTAATGTCCCAACATTTACTAGACCTTAGTGAAGATGAAAGCAATGGACAAAGGAATTATGCTCAATCGCAACAAGGTATTGAACATCAAATTCAGTGCCTAACTTCGTAAACTAAAAAAGTACTTTTAGTTGACTTAAGTATAATGTAGCTGCAGAATAAACTGTTTCCATCTTTTCCTGCAGGTCAATAGAGCTTGTGCGGAAAGAGAGACATTGGATATGCTAGATCACCCTTTCCTTCCTACATTATATGCTTCATTTCAGGTGAGAAAAAACTTCAGACAATATAAATTCAGCACCGGAGTGCCGATAACTACAAGCAGGTGTTTTAAATATGTATGCAACTTATAGTTCCCTTTCAGTCTCAACTTCATATCAGTCATAAAATACGATTTTTTAATCTATGTACTTTTCGGAAAGGAAAATGAAATCAGGTTGGTGTTCTAGATGCTAATAACTTATAACTAGTACACTACTCTCTGCCTTCATTTACCTCTAATTATTTCATCTCCTAAACATTTTGCAGACTAGTACACATATTTGTCTGATAACTGATTATTGTTCCGGAGGTAAGCTATTCGTACTTTTGGACAGACAACCAACTAAGGTCATGAGTGAAGATGTTGTAAGGTAGAGTATAAAGAGCTACTAGTATTAATCAAGTATAAAAAAGTTTAAAAAACCTTATTTATGGTGCCTTTGTGCCCAGTTTAAAAAAGTTTTAAGTGATATATATATATATAAATTAAACATTGTTTGTACTACAAGCATTTCCAAACTTAAAAAGATATCTCCGAAGAGTACTCATTTTCTTCTTGTGATAATTACAGGGATTTGAAGCCTGAAAATATTTTAATCCAAAGCACTGGTCATGTGGCTTTAACAGATTTTGATTTGTCCTGCTTAATATCCTGCAAGCCACAGGTGTGTCTGCATTTCTATTTTCAAAAAATAAAATAATAGTTAACTCTACTATTCAAGGGGCCAAAGTTCGTGGCATTGAATATTATTACTAATAGGATTTGTGGACCACTTCTTCTATGCAGCTTCTGATTCCAGATATAAATAATAAGAGTAAGTATAAAAAAGGTCCAATCTTCATGGCGGAGCCAATGAGAGCGTCAAACTTTTTTGTTGGAACAGAAGAGTACATAGCTCCTGTTAGTTTATTCAAGAGCCCTCTTCTCTAGTGAAAACCTTCAAGAAAGAGGCTGCCTGGGCAGTTTACATGCTACGAAAAGATTGAAAACCTTCAGAGCCATGACAACTATGAAATAAATGTTTGACAGATTTGGCTAGTTGTATGTCCAACTATGACTTTGTATTCACTAATTTGGCATGTGAAGTTAAGAAAGAGACTATTTCTTTTGATATGTTTTTGTTTTAGTTCATAAAATTTTTAAGATTTAAGTGTGATTTTGGTTTATTATTACGAATTTTGTTAACAAAAATTAGGATGTTGTCAATAAATAAAAGTGTTTTTCTAATATTTATGTGTTGTACATAAATTGAAACTATTAATTGGTTTATAAAATATGAAAAAGTGTTTAATAAAAAAGTGTTGGAATAAGTGAAAAGATGTTGCAAAAATTTTAAAAGTGTTCAATAAGAAGATGTTGCAATAGCTGAAAAGGTGTTGCTGAAAAAAAAAGGTGTAGATAAAATAGTGTTGCTGTAAGAAAAAACGATGTTGCAGTAGAGTCTATGGTAACATTGTATTTGGTGTTGCTGTAAATCGTAAAGTGTTGCCATAAATAACTAAGGCAACATATATAACGGTGTAGCCATAGAATTGGAAAAAGTGTTAGCTTATGACCTAAGGCTACGGGACTATATCCAACACCACCAAATTTGGAAAAAGTGTAGCCTTAGACCAATTTTTGGCCTATGGCAACATTTTTCATGATTTTTTACACTTTTTTCAGGTGTTGGTAAAGACCATTTATGGTGTAGTGACTCGAATGAGACTTTGACTTGTTGACTTCTTGAGTTCTCGAATAGAGTATTAGACATGTCGAATCTCTGAGTTATCGAATGCGACTTTGACTTGTTGACTTTCAGAGATGTCGAACAGTGTCTTTGTAGATATCGAATCCTTGACTTGTCGAATGCTAGACTTCTCGAATAGAGCAAAACACTTCTCGAATTGGTACTTAGGCAAATCTTCATTTTTCAAAATCTAACTGTGTTTATTTTGACAGCCTTGTTCTTCAAGCTTGAGGCATGAACCTTGGAACTTCTTTCAAGCATTATTCTCTGACTTTAATTATAGTCACACAGATAGAAATTGATGCCTATTACAAGTACTACAATAAGTAGAAACTATACAGCTAGAGGTTCACTCAGTTAAGAGGTCATGTAGATAATGGATAGCATTACAAACAATTAGGCTTGTTATTAGATGTATACATAGTGGTAAGACTATTTTTCCTTCTTATGTTTAATTATGAGTCAAGATTTGTTTTTGCATTTTTTTACAATTGGTGGGATTTAGGAAAGTATTATTCGTTTATGACCTGTGTAATTAACTTAGGAATATTGTGAGGTATGTATAGTTGTTTTGTATTTCTAGATACATTATATATTATTTCCGGAAAAAGAATCCGAATACATTGTAAGTCTATGACTTACAATTCGATACATTCAAAAATTTGAAAAAAATAAAAAGAGGTGTGCTCTCGTGCATCAAGTGTTGTGTTTACGTAGTATGTGACTAACACAACCAATGTGATGGTAAGAATTAATCGTTGAGGTTCATACATAATCTGATTGTGTCTGCCAATTGTTGTGTTTGGCAGAATTCAGATCAGAGTTGTTATAATAATCCTAGCACACACTTCCTCCATTTCCTTTGTACGTCCTTTTCTAGGAAAAGCCTTGAGAAAAAAAAAATCCCCAATCTAGTTTCTTTTCTTTATTTTCTTATGAAGTATATTATTCTTTTTCCTTATTTCTATTGCAATGAAGATATGAAAGAACTTCGTAAGGATATTAAAATGTGCATTTTTTCGTAGACTTAAATGTTTAGGCATGTCTGAGTACCGATGCATTGATCATATTAATTAGATTACCTGTAGAGGCTATAACATGTTTAAAAACACATTGATAAAGTTTCGAAGATTTGGAATGCAAATATGAGTTTCGTATCTTCTAGATATAATTCAAATGTGATCATTAACCATGAATTTCAAGTGACGGTATGTTTTGATAAATGTATTATTTGTAAATTTCATTTAGAATTTAATTTACTACATGATTAAATAAAGAACATTTTTAATTACTTATAATTAACATTTGTTTGTAGTGTAGAGAATTGTTGGATTAACATGTGTTGTAATAATGTACTACTTTGTTTGAGTATATGAGTATAATTTTTTGATTTAATATCGATTTATTTGGATGCTTTGTTTGCACTACCGTTAGTGTTAACGTTAGTGTTGGTTGTGATGAATCTGACCTTATAGATTCCGATAATCTTTACAATAAGCTTGTCAATTTTCCAATTTTATCAATTCAAATGCATGTGCTTATATTATCAAAATGTGTAAGTACTTATATTATGTAATGGATACTTCGACGCACTTTACAAGTGGCACTGCCCATCTACGAGGATCCTCCATGTCGGACACAAGAACACTAGGACTGGTATCGAACTTTAAACCTTGTACTGCAGCATATATCAAAGTGGATAAGCCCGATGCGAGAGACAAATGGTAACTGACCCAAGCGTCTTTGTAGAAGGAGGTGTACAAACCAGTACATACAGATATCGCCACGACAATAAATCCCAACATGTGCACAATTGATTTTTTTATAGAAGATTTTCCTGTTGCAAAGCATAGTTTTGTAGTGAAAGAATGTTGCGTTATCTTCTTTGTACTCCTCCCGAATTTTGAAAGAATACAAGCCAGTATACAGGGCAGCCAAACCACAAATGATCCACCATCTTGTTGCCTGCACGTTATGTTTTTCATCCGGATACGTCAGTGATAAGAGCGAGATGAGTGCAGAACAAATAGTAGGGGCAAACTTAATAATTTCCTTCCTAGTAACCTGCCCACAAAAATAAATTGAAGTTCACATGTGAATGTATGCAACAAAATAGGAGAAGAAAAAACAATTACAATTACGGCTAATTAATTAAAGAGTGTTGTTACCCATTTATCTCCCGGGCCCGTGGTAAACTTGAAGCGCAGTCAGTTGGAGAGGGGCTCAGTTGCATTTCTAGTACAGTTCCGATAGTTGTTTTCATAAGTAGTATAGTTGAATAGAACTTTTCAAAAATGGTATAGCTGAGATAAAGCAAAGGAATTCGCCACTTGAAGTGGCTAATCCTATAGAATTTTATTTCAATAGGATTCGCTTCTTTTGCTTTCTTTTTTTTTTTTGGTTTTTTCCGGCACTTGGCCAAAAATTGACATACTTTCATCCTTTCTTAGTTTCCATTTTAATAGGTTAGAAAATGTATTTATAAAAAATATTTTTATTGTTTTCTTTGCTCCGTAGCGAAGAATTTATGTACTACTTTTGTACAATTCAAAAATCGTCAAAAAAATATTATGTTTAACTAAGTTAATTTTTGGTCCGAACATCGCAACTGCACATCAAATTCTTAAAAATTCGTTTGCGTAAACATGTTTAGGGGCATAAAAAATATATTTGTACATGTTTTTTTCGTTGTTTATGTTCCGTATTCAAGTATTGACGTTCTACTTTTGTGTAAGCCAAAATTCAAGAAAAAGTAATTTGTGTAACTACATTAAATTTTCGTCCGAATATGGAAACTTCACTACGGACAAAAAAAAAATGAAAAATTTTAATTTATAAATATATTTTCTAAGCCTATTAAAATGGGTACAAATAAAGTATGAAAATGTTTAAAAATATGCCTAAGTCCTGGAAAACAAAAAATATATATAAGTAGTAGCTTTCGAAATCTATTGAGTAAAAATTTCAATAGCTTTCGCCACTTGAAGTGGCGAATCCTTTTGCAATTTCCCAGCTCTACCATTTTTGAAAATTTCAATTCAAGTGTACTACTGTTGAAAAGAGCAACACAAATTGTACTAGAAATGTAACTGAGCTATTGGAGAGGTTTGTCAAGTAATAGAGTGGAACAGCAAGCTGTAATTTATACAAATATAGCAATTAAACCATAGGGGTACAATACTAGTTTTATTTGTCCCCTACGAGGCCTGCAGAAAAATATCACCCCACACCTACAGTACAATATGCATGGGAGGTTAAGAGAAGTAACCAACATAATATATTCCACCTCATTCACAAACAACTAAAATATCTCGTCCAATTATGAATAATCAAGCACATTTTACAAACCAACTTAATCTGATAAATTACATAAACTTTACACTATGAACAAGTAATAGTTAATCACTTAATCCCCATTATATAATACATATAATTGACTAAAACAAAATTTAACTCCAAACATTATCACTCATATCCGTTTCAATCATACAATCATCACAACACTTATACTAATTTTCATTTACTATTAGTATTAAAATAAGAAACATATGCGACAATTGAAAAAT
The DNA here is from genome assembly GCA_037693485.1 of Kitagawia praeruptora. Taxonomy (NCBI): domain Eukaryota; kingdom Viridiplantae; phylum Streptophyta; class Magnoliopsida; order Apiales; family Apiaceae; genus Kitagawia; species Kitagawia praeruptora. The sequence continues at coordinate 17,592,029 of CM075349.1, forward strand.
AAAAAATAGAAATTAGTACTAGGACTAATCAAAATTCGGTCTAACCGAAAAACTTTGAATAAAACTCGACTAAAACATAATTTAACTCCAAACATATTCACTCCTACCCGTTTCAATCATACAATCATCACAACGGAACCATGAATTATTAGTAGTTTCTTCTGTACGTACTCTTTTCCCCTTTTTATGTCGATTCTATCAAAATTTTCATTTACTATTAGTATTAAAAAAAGAAACATATGCGACAACTGAAAAATAAAAAATACTAGTACTAGAAACTAGTACTGGGACTACTGGGATTGGAACAGTGGGAGCGATAAATGACTAAATCAAAACCCAGGAAAACAAGTGACCGGAGAAACATATATGAACAAAACTAAACAACACATAACATGATAAACAACATAAAAATAAACAAGTAAATGGCAGCAAAACCAGAACAAATAAACATGAAGAAACAAATACTACTAGAAATTAGCTTATAGCCCGTGTAAAGCACGAGTTACTTTTAAATACTTTTAAAATTATATGATTAAATAAAATAGAATATAATAATTTATCATGGATATAATTTAACTTTGTAATATTAATTAATAAAATTATTAGTAATAATAATAGTTATTTAATAAATGATATGTATTGATTAGAATTGTTGAGTATTGAATACAGTAAAAGAATACAGAGGGGGGGTGAATGGATTCTTGAACTTTTCTTAGTTCTTGAATCTGTGTAGCTGATAAGTGTTTGTGTGTGCTAATGTATATGTGCGGATAAAGATAACACAAGACACAATATCACTTTAATATAATATATTATTAGATAAAGGTTGCTACAATCTGTGAATACAAATGATAGTATTCTCAGCTTCGTTTTTCTCAGAGAGATATGTCTTTAGTGTGTATGAAAAACTTCTCCTCTCTCAAAATTTCTACTAAGGAAGTAAGGTTGTATTCTTATAGAACATGAATACAACCTACTTACTGCAAATAAGGTAGCTAAAACAAATTACTTTCTGGTCTGTCTATCCTTTTTGAGTAAGTGTCCAAACGGCTACAGATTTGACTTTGCAAAGTTCTGTTCAGATCCACTTCTTTAGCTCTTTGTCTCTTCTATATCTCTCCAAGCTTCCTTGTAGGCTTTCCAGGGCACGTTACAGATTGTGGTCCATAAAGTGCATTGGCTTGTTGCAGGTTTCAGACTTGTACAATTTCTTCAGTATTTTGTCTCCAAGAATGTATTCGAGAAGTGGCTAAGTGATTCGAGAACTAGGATTAGATAACTCTGAGTTCTCGAATACTGTATGATTTACATATCGAATCACTTCTCGAATAGTACTTTTCTCCAGGGTTCCTTTAGTTGTCGAATAGAACACTTGACTTGTCGAATCCCTGAGATATCGAATAGTTCATTCAGAGTCCTTGAGATATCGAATGTAACTTTGACTTGTTGACACTTTGAGAACTCGAATACCACTTTGACTTGTTGACTTCTTGAGTTCTCGAATAGAGCATTTAGACATGTCGAATCTCTAAGATGTCGAATCTCTGACTTCTCGAACGCTAGACTTCTCGAATAGACAAAAGTACTTCTCAAATTGGTACTTAATCAAATTCTTCATTTCTTCAAATCCCAACTGTGATTATTTGACAGTCTTTATCTTTTTGCTTGAGGCATGAACCTTGGAACTTCTTTCAAGCATTATTCTTGACTATATAAGTACAGTTACACAACTAGGATTTGATGCCTATTGCAAGTACCAAACAAATAGAAACTCTACAACTAGCGGTTCCCTCAGTTAAGAGGTCATGTAAGTAATGCAAAACATTACAGACAATTAGGCTTGTTATTAGATGTAAACAGGCATGCCTCTGTGACTAACAATCTCCCCCAAATTGTGAGTGAGACCCTTAGTCACAATTTCATGTCTTATAACAAGCATAACATACATAAAGATAAAACTTGAAAAGTACAGGTATGAAATTTGATTCTTTTTACATGGTTACCTGGCAGTAGCATGTGACCTTTGTTTGTAGACCATTGTAGTATTCCATTAGCAGTTTGCTTTTTGAAACACACAGATGGTTTCTTGACTTGAATCTTCTTCTCTTCTTGAGGTGGCAAAATAGTTGCAGAAGCCATAGGTGTAGATTTTGCTAGGTCACTACTAACAGTATTCACCCTATACTTAGAGTCTTGTGTTGTGGTGAGATTACTGCTAGCAATGCCTAAGGCTTGCTGTTTTCCAATCTTCCTCTCATAGACTTTGCCCTGGTCATCACCATCTTTCTTGTCTTCGTTATCTTTCTCCTTCTTCTCATCTCTATCACTCTTGTCACTCATGTGATGACTTCTCCTCCCATCACTCTTGTCATTATCTTTATCATCCTTATTCCTTCTAGGCTGAGCCATTTTTGGAATTGTACCAGTAGCAATAAATGTTCTTAGGATGTGTAGTGCTTCCAACTCTTCAGCAGTTCTGACTCCACCCTTCTTTTGTAGCTGATCAGTAACAGCAATGATGAGTCTTTAGTTTCGAGGGGTGAGATCATTGGGGATAACCAACTGATTAACATCTTGAATTTTTGTACCAGATTGATAGAAGATGGTTCTTGGTTTGATGCATACTTCAGGAAGCCTAGCTTGTTGACCATTTCTCAGTTCAGTGTACAGACTCTTGTTGTTCTCCCCTTTCTGCTCAATTAGTTCCAAGATGGCATCAATCTCAGTGAATTTAAGGGCTTTCAAGGTGTCAATAGATAGGTGCCATATCTTGCCATTGGTCACCATCATGATTTCCTTGAGAAAGATTTGATTTAGCTTTCTTGGAATAACTGTTAGATATTTAATTTGGTCTTTGAGGCTTCTTCTGTACAGCAAAGTATCTCCTCCTACCTTTGCCTTTGAGACTTGCAGAAACTTCAAGAATGCACCATCATGATAAGTCTCTGAATTTGCTACTTCTATCAGCTTGGCCTCAATAATCACACTAGCTTCCAATGGGTCATCTTCATGTCTAGAGGCTTGGACTAGATCACTTGGCATGGAACCTGCCACCACTGTAGTAGTGACAGTTTGCTTTTGGCCACTTGGTGTAGTGATGTGCACAGTTGGTAGAGAAATAACTAGCAGAGAGGTAGGAGGCTTATCCACTTTTTTTTTGCTAAATTAATATATATTAGAAAAGAGGAAAGAATACAGCGGGATTAACCCATGATCTATGATATGACATAGATTGAACTATCTCTAAACAAACAAATTGAGAATAACCACAAGAAATAGACTAATTTAAAAGATTAGATCGTTCCTAATCTCAACTATCTTGGAAAACCAAGATGAGCTCGCAAGCTTGGCTCGTGTGTCATCAAGTATACTCGCAAGAACAGTCTTCGGTTGCATGATACCTTTGTTATGCATTCGAGAATTTCTTTCACGCCAAATGCAGTAGGTGGAAACCTGAATCAGAAGTAAGAGCACCTTCCTTTTTGCACCGTCCGAAATAGAATATATATGCTGTTGGAAATCAATCCAGGTGTGACCATTAATTCCCACGTTAAACAACAGAAGGAAAGACGAGAGGACATGTCGACTGAAGGAGCAGTGTAGGAACAGATGGTTGTCAGTTTCCTTGCCCCCCACACACAGTAAGAAGTGCTCATCCAACTGGATACCAAACCTAGCAAGATGAGCCAAAGTATTAAGACGACCATGACTTAGCATCCATTGATGGTGAGCATACCTGTCTATTTTGAGATGATGCCAAACCGTTTGAAACCACATCACCTGTTGATCACGAGTTCTAATAGACTCCCACACATGCCATGTTTTGACCTTGCGAGTGTCCAGACCATCCCATAATATGGCGTCAGGTTTATCAAGATTAAAACCAGGGTAGTCAAAGGTAAGGATCCACTGAGACAAGGTGTGATCCGTGTGATGGTGTCTCTAGTTTCGTCGAGGTAAACACCAAGTACCCGAAGAAATAATATCGTGCACCTTAGCATCTTTGTTCATACCACATTGAGAAATGATAGGGGCTGTCAAAGAATGAGCAAGGCAAGCACCATTCCACCAAGGATCAAACCAGAGAGAAATATTGGATCCGTTACCTATCGAATAAGAGATGAAACGGAGGGCAAGTTGACGCAGCCTTAGAATTTTCTTCCAAATCCATGAACAGTCCGAAGGAATTTGCATAGTCCAGAAATGTTTACGCTTGAGTACTGTTTTGTTCACCCAGGTTGCCCATAAAGTAGGAGCCTTTTTAATGATTTTAAGCAAGTGAGAAATGAGTTGAGCTTTGTTCCATTCAGAAGAATCCTTTATCCCTAATCCGCCTTCCGACTTTGGTAAACAAATAGTCTTCCAACTGATCTTGGCTCCCCCTTTATTGTTAATGTTTCCCTTCCATATGAATTTGGTAAGCATGGATTGAATAATGTCGTGAATCGCATTAGGAAGAAGGAAATGGTTAGACCAGAAGGCTTGTATGGCAAAGAGCACAGTTCTAAACAGTTGAACTCTACCCGCGAAGGAGAGAAGCAAAGATGTCCATGTAGTGATTCTGTTTGTGAGTTTCTGCACTAGGGGCATGCAATCATTGATACAAAGCTGAGACGATATGAGAGGTACTCCTAGAAACCGCACTGGAAGGTTTCCTTGAGGAATTCCATATGATGCATCAAACCATTCCATTAGGGCATGAGAACAATTACAAAAGAAGCTAGTACTCTTATGAATGCTAGGAACAAGACCACTGAGTTCAGAGAAAGCCTGCACCGAGTCCATGATGTGGGTAATGGAGGTCTGATCCCCATTGCTAAAGAATAGTACATCATCTACGAAGAATAGGTGAGTGAGATCTAGCTCATTACACCTCCAGTGATGCTTAAACCCTATAGGTTTCGGCTCTAACATTTGAGATAAAACGTTCATATATAGAACAAAGATGTAAGGGGACATAGGGTCACCTTGTCGTATCCCTTTTCTCCCGTTAAAGTAGCCATGAACAGTACCATTAAGCTTTACAGAGTATTTGACTTGACAAATGCATAACTGGATCCATCTCACAAAACGAGGAGGGAAATTCATTTTCTGTAGCACAGCTAAGATAAAGTCCAACCTAATGGAGTCAAAAGCTTTGTGAAGGTCAAGTTTAAGGGCACACCTTGAAATTCCTGTACCCCTATCAAAGCCCCTGAATAGTTCTTGGGCTAATAATATGTTGTCAGAAATGTTCCTACCCGGGATGAAAGCCGACTGGGAGATATTAATGACACCAGGCAGCAGAGATTTAATTCTAGTAGTAATGATTCTGGATATGTACTTGTAAGCAATAGTGCATATGGAGATAGGCCGGAAGTCACGCATATGAGTAGGAGTGCTGACCTTGGGAATTAGAGCAATGTAAGTAGAATTAATACCCGAGTGCATGTTGAAGTTATTAAATAAAGAAAGCACAGCCTCACAGAAGCATTCTCCCACAATGTTCCAAGTGGCTAAGAAAAACTCGATAGTAAAACCATCTGGCCCTGGGGCTTTATTCTTCTTCATCTTCTTCAAGGTGGCATAAATGAGCTCACAAGAGACCGGAGCTTCTAGTTTAGATGCTTGCAGTTCCGAAATTGATGGACAATTAATTCCATCAAGTCTTATATCATCAGCAGCTTGAGACACAAGTCCTCCAAGAAAGTCCGTGTAATAGTCCACAACAACCTTAGCACACTATTTTTGACCATGAACTAAGTTTCTAGAATGATCCATTAGAGCTAGGACCTTGTTTTGGTTCCAGTTAGATTTGCATTGATTATGGAAGAATTTGTTGTTTCCATCTCCTTTAGATAGCCATTTGACCCTAGATTTCTGTAGAAGTAGAGATTCCTCTTCTAGCATCGCCTTGTTAAGCTTATGAATCTGGTCATATTCTTTCGATATGAGGTCTGGTGAAGGTGTTGTTAGGAGTTTGTTTTGAGTGTCAGCAAGATCTACCCTAGCTAAGTGAACATTAGAGTGAAGATTGCCATGCTTTTTATTGAGATCAACGAGGGCATTCTTTACAGCCTTGAGTTTCCTGCATAAAATAGCCATAGGGTCTCCAAAAAGGGTGGTAGAGTTCCAAACATTTGAGACAGTAATCTGAAAATCTGGGATATCAAGCATGCCAAAACGATCTATATGCATAGGAACTGTTAGAAGGAGTGGGTTGTGATCCATGATACCCCTGTTTTTCACCACGACGTAAGTCTCAGTGTGAGTATTTAACCAAGCTCCATTACCAACAGCTCTGTCCAGACGCTTATAAATAGGATCAAGAATGCGCTTATTAGTCCAAGTAAAGGGGTCACCTATTGTCCGTAAAGAATCAAGGCCAGCATTTGAAAGACAGTCCTTAAAAGCTTGCATATCGGGAGTCCAAATTTCCCTCCCTCCACACACTTCATTAAGGTTAAGAATGCAGTTAAAATCCCCTAGACAGCACCATGGTAAGTTGTTACTGCTAAGAGACTGCAAATCATTCCATAATAGTGCACGTTCGTGTGCCTCATTCGAAGCATAAACAAACGTTGCCAAGAAGGTAAGATCCTTTTCAAGAAACGTGACAAAGCAAGTGATATGTTGAGCTGATTTAGAGTGAAGGGACACACGCCAAATAGAGGGATTCCATCCCACCCACACACGACCATTATAATGAGATTCGTAGTTGAATAACCAATTCCAAGATCTATTAATTTTCTTTGAGATACGCAATGAGCGCCCCTCTTTGACCCTAGTTTCCATCAGATCGATAAAAGAAAGGGAGTTACCAGAAATGAAGTTCATAAGCTCACGATGATGAGTGCCTTTATTCAGGCCTCTAACATTCCAAACTGCCAGATTCATTAAGAATGTTGAGATGTTGACACACCTGCCAACCTGGGGCTTTTCCTGTTTGAGACTTTTGTGAAACCCTCGTCATCAATAAGTTTCTTATTGTTTGGATTAGGGGGTTTGTGAATACTATGGACATGCTGAGAATTAAGATCAATGACTATAGAATGGGTGATAACCTCTGAACGTCGGTTATTGGTGTGAGTTACATCCTTTTTTCTTTTCTGTCCCGGAGAGAGACCTGCAAGTTCTCTGATCTGTTCTTCAATATGGTCTTCAGTAGTTCCTTCAAGTGCTGCAAAACCATTATCAGTAGCAATTGGCATTACATTTCCAACCACAGGGTTTACATCCATAGTGCTTTCATTTCCTGTTGTTTGACTTATAGGATTTCTGTCGAATTCTTCTAAGCTGTCTTGTTCGATTTGAAGCTCATTCAGGATTTCATCCTCATCCATGACAACATTACAGCCACAAAATTCACCAACCACATAGGGAACAAGCTCCATATTTTTCAAATACTCCGCCTTATCAGGAATAGTCGTTTCATTGTTGGTAACATTCGAAGATGTGGCAGTGTCTCTTATAGGCTTCTTGTTTACCCTGTTTGGATTGTTAATACATCTAGTAATAGAGTGGCCAAATGCCTTACATAAGCTACAAGAATAAGGTAGTTGTGGATATTGAATTTCAATCTTTTCTTTCTCTTCAACACCATCTAGGTTCAAGACATTAACCCATATATAGTCCGGCCTATGAGCAGAATAAGCTAACTCCACTTGAACGTTAGCATATTTAAGAGGTTCAAATCGAGATGTGGCCGTATCAAATTTAAGAGGTTTTCCCACAGCTCTAGCAATCGAAGAAAGGCTATCCTTTGACCAAAGAGAAGAGGGAACCTCAACAAGACGAATCCAACATGGAACCTTATCTATCACATTTTGTTTAAATTTCGAGCCCTCCATCCATGGCATCAAATACAACGTTTTACCACCCATTTGGACCGAGTTCAAGTTTAGAGCTGCATTTCTTGTTTCCATCGTATCAAATCGGAATGTATAATAGCCTTTGGAGCTATAATATACACCAGTTAATCCTCTGTTTTGCCATAATTTTTGAGCCTGTTCTTTAACAAATTTAAAGGAAAAATTTCCCCCTATAAAGTGACCAATTATGCTAGTTTCCCATTGTTTCTGAGCACGAACCAAATATTCTTTTGGAAATTGAACTGAAGCAGATCCATCCTCATTATAGGTAATATCAACTTCAACATTTTCATTTACACAGGGAACCGAATCAATCGCATTTTTTGAGACAATAGAGCTCCAGGAGACAGTTTTCTTAGGGATATCATGAATTTTTTGTGATGTATTTGAAACATTTGGATGAGGAATTTTACCTATGTTTAATGGCTCAGCATCATTTTGACCCAAGGAGTTAACTTCAGGAGGTGAGGACACTTTGTCAACTGTACCACCGTGAGATGATTTAGTCGAAGCTTCCTGTAAGGGACCAGTAGCGGGCTGAATAGACCCATCGTTTAATATCAAATCGATTTGCTCTCTCATTCGTGCTTGTCCTCCTGGTGAAAGAGGTTCACCCATGACCATGTTTGTGTCAAAAGATGCATTATCAGCTTCCATTTGCAGCTGGATGTGATGATTAGGAGCCAGGGCTACATGGTTATGATGGATAAAAGCTACGAATTCGTCGGAGTTCATGGAACCTGAGTGCTCTGAATTCTGAGAACCCATCATAAGGTGATAGATCGAGATTACAGAAAAGGCTAGATGGTAGAGAAGCTTGCTGGGATTAAACCACCCTCATTTAGCTTTATGCCTTTGGCTTGAGGTTTCTCTTGAGTTTTCTCCCCCTTTGGATTTGAATCCCTTAATGTCCTCTTCTCCCCCTTAGGCTTGTTGTCAGGCACAAAGGCTGTAGGAATGACCTTTGGGTTTGAAGATTCTTCAGGGAGAGGGAGACCCATGTGCTTCATCATAGCAGACAACATTGATTGTTGATGTAGAAGAACCTCAGCTGTGTTGGTGGCTTCAGTGCTCAACTGCTCAGTCAAAGTTGCAACCTTGTCTATCAAATGAGCATTGGATTCTTTGAGAGACACCACCTCCTTTTCAAGAGTATCCACTTTAGTGAATAGCTCATTTGCCTTGAAACCAGATAAGGATTGGTCTTGCAGTCTTTTCACTTCATACTTTGACATTTCAAGCACAGGGACCTCAGTCACTAGCCTATCTCCATACAGATATTTGAACATTGTCCTCAGCATGGCATTGGAATCTGTGGTCTGATCAGATAGAGCTTGAAATTTATGCCCCAGACCTGTGACTGTATCCTTTAGGAGAGCTAAACCATTGTCCATCTTGGTGCAGGTAGACTTGCATGCTAGAATGTCCTTGATTACAGTCTCCAATTTAGGGAATTTGGCCTCAAAAGTCCTCTTTATCTCATTCACCTCTTTGGTTGTGGCTGTACACACTTCATGAACTTCTGATTTTAGACCCTTGCCAAGGTAGTGTGCAACCTTTAGAATGCCCTTGTAGTTGTCATTCACTGCTTCATAAACATCACTAGGGGTGAGAGATTTGGCATTGGACCCTAGTGTAGTGATGTACTCTTCTCTGATGTACTGGAGGCCCTTTGAGAGAGAAATATCAAATTTTCCTTGTAGCCAGGCATCTACATTGCCATCTCTCTCAGCATCATCTACTATCTTTGCTTTTTGCATCTCCACATCATCTCTGTGGCATAAGAGAATAGCCTCATAATCTGGATTTGGCATGTTAGCCGTGAGAAGGTTCTGAGCAATCTTTGTGAACTCAGGGATCTGATCCATAACTAAGCTTTGGAGTGCTTCAACCGTCAATTGAGGTGGAACAGACCCTGATCCTGAAGCACTGTCATGTTGCATAGGCTTCAGCCATTGAGACATGAAGTTAGAGCTAGAGCTAGGTAAGCTAGACTCCTCAGTTATAGATGCAACTTCTGTAACCGGATGGAATGACTCTACTACTGTTGTCTCCACAAGAGTGGGATGTGTTAAAACAGTAGGTGATACAGGCACAGAGTCTCTAGTAAAAACTAGTGAATCCTCTGTGTTGGTGATGGTGTCATCAGGATATGCCCCAGCTAGCATTCCCTCACCATCTGAATGTGGTTTCTGGGTGGTGAGCAAAGTATCATGCACTAAGTCACTTGAATTCATTGGCTCACCAAGAAAAAAGAATTCTTGGTGATCAATGCCTTGTTCTTCAATTTCTTGAAGTACATGCCCCAAAGAAATTTGTGATGTAGATTCTGGAAGAGAAGTGTCTTGTAGAATGGATTTTGGCAACTCCCCCTGAGAAATAGAGGGAGTTTCAAATGTGATATGCTCTCCACTCAGTGTTATGCCAGCCTTATCACTCCCAGGTGCTGACTCTTTACAGATAGGTGCATTGGGGAGGATGCTTGATTCTATAGATGCACCCTGTTGAGTGGATACATCTAGTGAACTGTGTGCCCCTAATTTTACAACTTCAGCCATTTGTGTGACTAAAGAGGTGGTTTTAGCTTTCTTCTTCTTTGGTCTGATTAAGGGTGACTCAGGTTCCTCACTTTCTAAACCTAATTCAACAGCCAGTGTTGCTTCTGATAATATGGTCAAAGGTGCAGAAGCAACCTGTTTTCTCTTCTTCTCCTTTTTACTAACATTACCCTTTTGAGAGGATGATGCAGTTGGCTCAGTGTTTGGTAGAGTGTTTGGTTGAGAGGGTTGGTTAGCAAGCCCTGGGTTAGCATTGTGTTCTACTTGCTTGGGCTGTGCTAACTGTGACTTTGAATCAAATGTTGGCATGTTGTGGGGGTAAGTCCTAAACAAACCCTCCATATGGGGAGTTATGTTAAGTCTTACATCCACATCATTCCTAGTCTCCAAATTACCAAAAATGAGTTTGGTCATGGATTTAGGATAACATATTCTATTTTTATCTATCCCAGGCAATTCAAATAATTTAGCATTTTTAAAATTAAGAACATATTGAATAAAGCGAGGGAAGAAAATGTCAGTACCTCTCTTGGTTGTGTTCTTACCAAGTCTCCCATACAACTCTTGGAGAATGATTTGTCCAACATCTATCTTCCTCCCATAGGCCAAAGCATAGCCAATCTGCTGCGCAGGTGCACTGATTTGATCAAAACTAGATTTCCTGGCAGTGAAGACTTGAAGAAGAGTTGCAAACACATAGCACCACTCCTTTCTCAGATTCTTCCTGTTTAACTTTCCAAGATTGATCCCATCTGAGTAGTTGATGAATTCAAAGAATTCTTCCAACTCTGCATTTGTGGCTAGTATATCATATGACTCTTGTTGTAGGTCCAGTGCTTGATTCATGTCTGCAGTGGTGATAGTGATTTCCTGGTCCTGAATCTTGCAGTAGACTATATATGACGTTATTTCGCATTCTAGGGCTACAACTTCCACAATAGCAGTTCCCCAAAATTGTTCCAGGATGTCTAAATACAGAGTTGGGTTGGCAAAGAGTGCATCCTTGATGTATGACTTAGACATCCATTTTACAAAGCACTTGAAGTTCGCATTGGGTGCTTCAACATCACTGGTTAAGGCGATAAAGTTGGTGTTGAATTTCACGGTTGCCATTGATACAGAGAGAAAAGAGAAGAATAAAGGTTGAAGAAGAAATTTAGCTTTTGGCAGTTAGGGTTTTCAGAGGTTTTGGGAGTTTAGATGCTTGAGTAATCGAGTGGAATGAATCGAATAGATGTAGAATTGTAAAAGTATGAAGTACTTGAATTTTCGATTAGTTATATGTTTTGTATCGACAAGTCAGGCATTCGAGAAGTAGAAAACAACTATTCGATAAGTCAAGAAAGGCTTATTCGATAACTCAAGCAGATAGTAACTCACAGTTGGCAGTTATCTAACTTAGAAATAATTCTAAATTAAATAAAATGTGTTTTTATGAGTGAATTAAAATTTTAGACAAAAATCCAAAATCGGTTGAGATTCTGCGAGAATTCAGCCTTTTCAAATGATTGGAGAACTCAAATATAGTATTCGAGAACTCAGTCATTAGAGAACTCAATTACCATATTCGAGAAGTCAAGAATACCTCTATTAGATATCTCTAAAAGACTCTATTCGAGAACTCAAGAGTGCTCTAATGAGACTTATGAGAGATGTCGAATAGTGAACCATTCCAGAAGTCTGACTTATCGAAATATACTCTCCACTCACAAAAATTAATTTTCACTATCTTTTAAAATTTACCAGTCATATTCAATGAAGAATATTCTAGCAAATTAAACAGTGATTTTCTCAAAATTTCATAGAAATTTCAAGTTGACAAAATATGATTTTTCAACATATGCAGCAGATTTGAAATATTTATAAATCATATTTCAGCTAACACTTACTCCAAAAATATTGAGAATTTAGATAAAGTAAGTGTTTATTGCTGCAACAATCTAGATGATATATTCACTTGGCCAGAATTTGAAGAATTCAGCATTCCAATCTCACTAACCAACCTTGTGAAGGTGGCTTCATCTAATGGCTTAGTGAATATGTCAGCTAGTTGTTTATCTGTAGAGACATAATGCAACTCAATGGTACCATAAGTTGCATGTTCTCTAATGAAATGAAATCTGATGTCAATGTGCTTTGTTCTAGAATGATTGACATGATTGGCAACTATAGAGATTGCACTTGTGTTGTCACACATGATTGGAATTCTTTCCAACACAAGTCCATAATCTCTAAGTTGATTTCTAATCCAAAGCACTTGAGCACAGCAACTTCCAGCAGCTATGTATTCAGCCTCAGCTGTAGAAGTTGACACAGATTGTTGTTTCTTGCTATACCAAGAGACTAACCTTTGTCCAAGAAACTGGAAGCTACCTGAGGTGCTTTTCCTATCCACTCTGCATCCAGCATAATCAGCATCAGAATAACCAACCAGATTGAACCCTGTGTCCTTAGGATACCATAAACCCAAGTTTGGAGTGCCCTTCAGATATCTAAAGATCCTTTTTATAGCAATCAATTGTGATTCTTTTGGATTTGATTGAAACCTTGCACACAAACATGTAGCAAACATGATGTCTGGCCTACTTGCAGTGAGGTAGAGTAGAGAACCAACCATGCCTCTGTAGACTGAGATATCTACTTTCTTGCCTTTAGCATCTTCATCTAATTTAGTGGCAGTGGTCATGGGTGTCTTTGCAGGTGAGCAGTCTTCTAAGTCAAACTTCTTCAATAAATCCTTGATGTACTTGGTATGACTGATAAAGATACCATCCTTCCTTTGACTGACTTGCAACCCAAGAAAGAATGTCAACTCTCCTATCATACTCATCTCATGATATCTGCTCTACATGAGTTTAGAGAATTTCTCACACAGCTTCACATTTGTAGACCCAAATATGATATCATCCACATAGATCTGAACTAGGATAATATCATCACCATGCTTCTTGTAAAACAGTGTTTTGTCCAATGTGCCTCTAGTGAATTGATTTTCAAGGAGAAATTGTGATAGAGCATCATACCATGCCCTTGGAGCCTGCTTAAGTCCATACAATGCCTTAAACAATCTGTAGACAAATTCTGGGAAGTGTGGATCCTCAAAGCCAGGTGGTTGTTGCACATAAACTTCTTCTTCCAACTCTCCATTCAGAAATGTACGCTTGACATCCATTTGATAAACTTTAAAGTTTGAATGAGCAGCAAATGCCAAGAATATTCTGATGGCTTTCAATCTAGCAACAGGGGCAAATGTCTCATCATAATCAATGCCTTCCTGTTGAGAGTATCCTTTTGCAACCAACCTTGCTTTGTTTCTTACTATTATACCATCTTCATCCATCTTATTCTTCAGAACCCATTTTGTTCCAACAATGGTTCTATTCTTTGGTGCAGGCACAAGTTCCCATACTTTGTTTCTTTCAAATTGATTCAGCTCCTCTTGCATGGCAATAATCCAATCTGGATCCAACAGTGCATCATCAAGTTTCTTAGGCTCAACCTGAGATAGAAAACAACCATAGAGGCACTCATTCTGAGTTGCTCTCCTAGTCCTTACTCCTGCATTAGGATCTCCAATAATTTGCTCTACAGTGTGTGATCTATCCCATTTCCTTGAATGCTCAGTCTGATTTCTCATTCTTGATGTTGCTTTATCATCCAAGTCCTGATCATTCTCATTTCCTCCCCCTGTGAAGATGCCACTATTCACAGGTGTGTCTTGGATGCTTGTTTCTCCACTATTGATTGGCACAAATTCTTCTCTTGTATCATCATTCACTTGAGTTTGTTGAACTTGAGTTTCAACTCCAGTTTCAATCTCTTCATCAGAATCATCTAGATTATCAAACTTTAATGGATCTTTATCTTCATCATTGGCTTCTTCTAATCCAGGTAGTTTGCTGTCATCAAATGTCACATCTGTGCTTTCCATAATTTTCTTTTGATTGATGACATAAACTTTGTATGCAATTCTTTCCATAGAGTAGCCAAGAAAAATTCCTTCAAATGCCTTTGCATCGAATTTTCCAACATATTCAGAATTATCCTTCAATACAAAGCATTTGCTTCCAAAAGTATGAACATACTTTAGACTAGGCTTCTTTCTAGTCATCAAATTGTAAGGTCTCTTTCCAGTGTTTTTGTTGATGAGGGTTCTATTCTGGATATAGCATGCAGTGCTCACAGCCTCAGCCCAAAAACATGTAGGCATCTTTGCATCAAGCAACATTGTTCTAGCAGCCTCAATTAGAGTTCTATTTTTTCTCTCAACAACTTCATTTTGTTGTGGAGTCCTTGGAGCAGAGAATTGCTGAGAAATTCCATTCTCTTTGTAGAATGCTTCAAGTATGGCATTTCTGAACTCTGTTCCATTATCACTTCTTAATGCAATCACACTTGCATTGTTGGCCTTTGCTTCCTTGTCAACTCTCTTTATGTGTTCAATGATTACTTGTGGAGCCTCATCTTTTGATGCTAGAAATTCCAACCATGTGTACCTTGTAAAGACATCAACCATCACTAAGGCATACTTCTTTCTTCCTAGTGACATAATATAGACAGGCCCAAACAAGTCCATATGAATGAGTTGTAGGGGCTTGGTTATTGATGTCACTATCTTTGACTTGTGGCTTGATCTTTTCATTTTTCCTCTTTGACAAGCCTCACACACTCCTTCTTGACAGAATTCAAGTGTGGGCATGCCTCTCACTAACTCTCTTTTGACCAGAGAATTAATGGCTTTGAAGTTCAGGTGTGATAATTTCTTGTGCCACAGCCAACAATCTTCATTTGATGCTTTTGAGTAGAAGCAACAAATTTTGTCCTTGTTTGCAGAGTCCATATTGGCTACAAACAGACTTCCTTTCCTTACTCCAGATAGAGCAAAATCACCAGTCTTCTTGTGGGTGATCAAACATTCATCTTTGTCAAAATCCACCTTTAATCCCCTATCAGTAAACTGACCAACACTTAGCAGATTATGCTTGAGTCCCTTGACCAGTGCTACATCTTCAATGATGACATTTTCAACTTTCAACTTGCCATATCCCAATGTGTTACCCATGCTGTCATCTCCAAAAGCAACCATTGGGCCAGCCTTCTCCTCATACTGTGATAGCAGGGCCATATCACCAGTCATATGATTTGAGCATCCACTGTCCACAATCCACATGACTTTCTTTTCACTTTCTTTGCCCTGCAAACACAAAGGTATTACTTCTCCTTTGGTACCCAAATAAGTTTGGGTCCATGTGACTTAGAAACAGTTTTATCATAAACAACATGCTTATCAACTTTCTTGGTGTTAGTCTTCTTGTCACTGTTAGAAGTCTTAGAACCTGAGGTTTCAGACTTAGGTGACAGAGGTACCTTCCTAGCTTTAGGAGGACTCGAAGACTTTGACCTTGTGTAGTATGTGTGAGAATTGTGACTGATACAACCATCAATGAATTGTCTTCTCAAATTAAAACAACTAGTCATAACATTCATGTTGCATGGCATACAGTCAAATTTATCACAGAATGGAGCATCTCTATGTCTTAGAGACACAGAACAATCATAGAAAGGTTTGTGCACACTACCAACAGGTTTCTTGCATGCATGAGTTAAATGATTGGTACTGAAACAATTCTGACAAGTTTTCCTAGGAGCATTAGGCATATAAGCATAGTTGTTATCTTTGTTAATCCCTAACTTGCCATTTCTGTTCTGTTTCTTCTTAGTCACTTTCTTCTCAGATTTACTATTCCCAGCTGAAACAAACTTAACAAACTTCTTAGGTCTTGACCTATCACCTACTGGCTCCTTGGCTTTTGACTTGACACTCTCACTTTTAGAGGATGCTTGTTGTTCACTGGATTGTGCCTCATCCTCATCATTCAACATTTGCTTGATGAGTAAGGCATCCTCATCAATTTCAAATGTTGATTCTTCAAAAATCGGAGTCTGAGCCTTTTTCAAAATCTGAGGCACTTCCATCTGAACAACAATGTCATCTTCAATGATAGCATAGCCTTTCCTCTGTTTAAGAGTGTCATAGTCAAGTCCAATTGCAGCCTTGGGTTTAGCTTGAATCTTCTCACAGTAGGATTGTACTAGACCAGATGATTTCTTAAAAGTTTTCAGTTTGAATTCGTTTTCAGTTTGAATTCATTTTCAGCTAGTTCATCCCTAAGGGCCTTTTCAACTTGACTAGCACATAGAACCTTATTCTGCAGATATTCAACTTCTTTCTTAAGGTTTTCTACTTGCATAGCAGTTAACTCAAGTTCTTCATTCTTTTTGGTTAATATTTCATTTCTAGTAGACAATTTAGCAATTTCTTCATTAGCAGCAGTCATACTAGTATGAATATTAAACATCTCAATAGATAGTTGTTCAATCATGTATTTATACTCAGAAACAGACATGTCTATAGTAGTGAGAGATGGTACCTAAGAGTCTGATGAAGATGTGTCATCCTTGGAATTGTCCATCAAGGCATAGTTACAAAATTCCTGCTCTTCTCCATCACTATCAGAATCATCCCAGCACTTCCCTTCAGCTATGTAGGCCTTACCTTGTGTCTGCTTTTTCAGAAGGGCCTCATACTTAGCTTCGAGCTCAAGGTACCCTCTATCCTTCTTTTTAGGCTTCTTGCATTCACTGGCAAAATGCCCTAGGTCATTGCATCTATAACACCTTACAGATGACCTATCCACATGGCTGGTTTTGAACTTATTCTTGTTTGGTTTCACAGGTGCCTTGCTCTTGTTGAATGAACGGTTTTAGGTTTGAAGGGTTGATTCCTCTTGAATCTGATGTTTGGAAATTTTCTGGCCATGAAAGCATATGAAGTGTTTTCCATCCCATCTAGTTCTTCAAGAGTGTAAAACTCTTCTTCCTCCTTCTCCTCAACAGGTTCACTAACCTCAGCTTCAGTTTCTTCATCATCTACTATCTCCTCTATCCTCAGTTGGCTTGTAGATGCTTCTAGGTCTTGAATAGATTTATTGACAATCAAGGCACATGATGTGTTTATCATTCTGCCTTGGTTGGCTTGGACAGCCCTTTTCTGAAGCAACTCAAGCTCATGAGTTTTTAAAACCCCATAGAGCACATCATATGTAACTTTGTTCAAATCTCTTTCCCTTAGAGAAATGACCCTTTGCTCTTGATGATTTGGTGAAGATAGCAGAAACTTCATGTTCAATTCCTTTATGCTGTAAACCTTGCCATTCATCTGCAACTCAGTAACTAGCTTGTGAAATCTCTCAAACATCTCAGTGATGCTTTCCATGGACTGTGCCATGAAAGCTTCATAATGTGTGACAAGTATCTGTTTCTTGTTTTCCTTGACCTCATCCATTCTTTAACATAACACCTCAATGTGATCCCACATTTCTTTGGCAGATGTGCATGATGCAATGTTTGCAAACATTGACATGTCCATGGAATCAATGATTAGCAACATGAGGTGACTGTCAAGATCGAGCAACCATCTCCTTTTCTGATTCTGTCCATTTAGATGGTTTCTTGGCCACATAAGATCTTAGAACAGTTATGGTTCCAACAGTCTTCTCAGGTATCTCTTGCTCTGGAACAAAGGGACCATTCTTGAGAATCTCAGGATACAAAGGATGAGAGGCTTTGATGAACAACTTCATTTTTATCTTCCAGAGGTTGTAATTCTCTTTGTCAAACTTAGGGACTTTCACCGTTCCTGTTGTAATAACCCTAACTTTAGCAATACTACAGTGATCACATGAATAGTTAATTTTGAGGATTTAGAGAAAATGTATGTAAGTACCTTATAATTGATACAGAAAATGAATAATCGGAAACCATATTAGTATAGCACTATAAAAATGAGTGACTCGAAATGATGTCGGATTTTAGAAAATCTGAGTATAGATTTTTAAATTTGTTTGATTTCAATGGGACATAAGTGTATTGTATATTAAAGAGTATGGAATATGAAAAGGGCGAATACTTTGAGGAATATGTGAAATTAGGTTAACCTAAGGAATTATTAAGTTAAGGAAATGCCAAGGGAATTTAGATTGTTAAACGAGTTTGAGAATGCTTGAGAACCTGAGAGATAACCGGAAGAGCAACTTCTGAGAAAAAGAGAATATACCAAGGATATTGGATCTAATACCTACTTGAGGATTAGAATCACCCTAACACATTAATATATGATGTGGGAAAGGATAAATATATTCAAGAGATTTACAAGAGAAAAACCACTTTGACGATCGCAGAAATTGTTCGATGAATCAGATGACGAGAGAACTTTGTACAAAACCCAAACAAAAGTCCAAGGACATGGGGAGAAGCCCAAATTCGGTCCAACCCAAGTATGGATCTGATATTAAGTGATAATAGAGTGTAAGGGAAGGAATCCCATTGGTGCAAACATTAAAACCAAAGTGGAAGAGGAGTAAACTTGTCAAACTTGAGTACTAATTAAGTAGCATTTTTCATGCTAAGGTGTTTAGATGAGCAACAATTGCCTCTTTCTCATTGGTGGACTTCAAATAAACTTAATTAAGAGATAATGATCTGATTCAAAGGGATAGAAACAAGAGGATACATCATTATCCAAGATAGAAACAAAGCAAAACACAAAGAGATGCAAACTGCCCAGCAGAAACACCACTCAAAGAAAAATTCATATCTCCATTTCTATCCATGATTAAATCACCAAATTTTAACCATATCTTCTCCACTCCATGTGTAAGGTTCGTTCAAAATTTCATGGCCAACAAAGTAGTATAGCCTAGTCAAATCCATGCTCAAAGTTGGAGAACCCAATCTGTCCAGTTTCTGTCCAGAGGAAAGATGGAGCTCAAAACCATAGCTAGGAAGCTTTGTTTTTGGTGATCTATAGCTCAAATCAAAGCTTATGAAGAGGCCAAGATGTGGTAAAAATTTGAGAGCCAAACTCTTATTTTTCGATTTTCTATGATTTTTACAAAGTGATGGATGAATAGTAACCTTCAAGAACTAACTTTGTTTTTATGATTTCTTTAGTTGATTCAAGCCATTATAAGGTTGTTTAAGGGTATCCCAAGGATTGTTAAGTGTTGTCAAGGCTTCAAAAAGGTATAAATCTCAAGACCCTTTAGTATTACTTTGAATACATGATGGATTATAGAAAGTTTAGTGATTAAGGTTATGATAAGTGATTATTCATGATGATATATGTGTTTGTAAGTGATTAAAGTTGAATATGGAAGGAGTATGTGCTTGTAACCATGGTTGGTAAGATGACCACATGGTGTAGGTGATGGTGTATAAGGTGGATGATTGATTTGGAGGAGTTTGATTTTGGAAAGTATGAAATTATAGCCGTTATAATGTCCGATTTTCGTTAGACCAAGAAACTGCCCTGTTTTTGGACCCTATACCTGTACGGTAGGTTACTGTCCAGACTCCCAAGTGACCATGGGATGATAGATCTTGGTTCATAGATCGTTTCGATATAAAGTGCGTTAAAATCTGATGGACGGTTTAGGAGAAAAGTCAGTTTTAGTGAAAGACGTTCGAAAACCGAGAAACCGTAATTGTGATAACTTTGGGGCTATAGTTACCATACCTATACATTTTTAAATGTTATGAAATTTTGGGATAATATAGTAGGTTGAACAGAGATTAAAACCCCACTGACCTAGCATTAAAATTCGAATTTGAGAATTTATGAGAAATTTTACAGTCGAGTGTGGTTATTAAGGGAAATGGTGGAATACACTAAAACTTAGATCGAGTTTAGAAATGGTTAAGTTCATGTAAACTTTTGGTGCATAAAAACTATGTTAAGCATATAATATGTGTCAAGGGTGTTATTGTGTAGAGATTAGGTGATTAAGTGGGATATGTACTAACGGTGATCCTTTCGTTCCTATAGAGACGGGAGACGAACTCAGGATCCTACCTACTCGCTTTAGAGATCCAGGCAAGATCTTTTCTATCCCTACTTGGAAATTATCTATCTTTAAAGAAATTTGATTTCATGGAATATATACATGTGATGCTATTGTTACCATATTGTTAAGAATTTGTTTTCCGTGATTATTGATATTAAAAGGAGAGGTATATGAGTATGATATGAATATGACAATGGATATAAGTATAAGATGGATATGAATATACATAGAGATGATCGTGCATGAAGTGAACATGCCTTATGATTAAGGGAATATGAAAGAGGATGGTATCAGTTGTTATCTAGAGTGATATAAAGGAATGGTATCAGTTGCTATCTAGAGCGATATAAAGGAATAGTATCAGTTATTATCTAGGGTTATATGATTTATAATATTATTTTAAAAGTATTCTTTCTAAATGTTGTGATAGATATTATTGAGTATTATTTAATACTTCTAAAATAAATGGAATACTTTGTGTATACAAAAACATATTTGACTTCCTTGAATATAAAAGAGATGTCTGGATCATAATCAAAGTATTATGATGTATATATATTTTATAGAAATAATGTGCGAGAATGGAAATGAGATGAGTGAATGATATATGGAAATGAAAGCGAGAAAATGGAAATGTGGAATGATATTTTGTAAATGGAATAACGATTTGACAAAAAGGGGGATAGCAACAAAAAGCGTAGGAGGCTGTGTGCGGCACAGTCCAGTAATCAATATTTTAATTCGGCCCAAGAGTTACCGAAGGAGGATGTAGTGGTGTACCTTCCTCCAGGGGGATGTAGTGGTGTGCCTTCCTCCTTCTACCGGTAGTAAAAAGGGACGGGTACGGAGGACGACTGATCATCGTGGCTCACGTATTCGGCAACAGTGGAAATCCCCAACGTTTTCTTTAAAGGAAAGAATTGAAAAGTGGTTTTCAGATTTTTATTCTGGAAACAGAAAAGTAATATGAAAAGATGAAATTTTGTTATATATGGAAGAGAAACTGATTTTATATAATGGTATAAAGTTGTTGTGTAAAAAGGAAATGAAAGGATTATAAGGAGAGATATACTTCAAATTTCTATATTATCTTGAGATAATATATATATATTGAAGAAGTGTGGATTATTATCTGAATGTAGAAGAGAAATTGATATTATATTGTTGTATCTTTCTTTTCTTATAATAGAAAGTGGATGATGTATTATTAAATAAGAGTGTTATACTTTCTTAAAGTCTATAATTAGTTTCCCAGTCGTGTATACGTATATTTAGATGTTTAAATGTTACCTTTTAGTGATAGAAATTATCTTGCTGAGCTATTTTAGCTCACTCTTGCTACTTATCTATATACAGCTAGGTATGCCGATTCTACGCAGAATGCCCCGCAAGAGAGTAGGGGGAAGGCGACCTTCTGAGGGCACGCTAGCATCGATTCCTGAGGTAGTGAGAAGGCAGACGGGTGCTGGGGACCTTATGTATAATTAAATGTGCAAGCATGTAATAAACTTTTGATTGTTGAAATGCTTCATGTCGAAGTATCATTCAGCAATGTATTTAAGTGTGAGCCTGGGTTGTAATAACTGTTAACTTTAAACTTTTATTGTGATGAATGTTGTTCTATGAGCATATGACTGGTGTGTGTGTGTGTATTGTTATGGGGTAAATTGCATATGTATTAATTGTTATAAAAAAAAAGACCCAAGGGATATTGATATTGAATGGAAATTGGTCCGTGATGGCCCAGATTTATGACCCCGGATTTGGGTCCGTCACAGTTTGGTATCAGAGCTTAGAGTCATAATGCTCAGGAACAAGAGTGATAGTAATATACGCATATAGATATATAGGTAATGATATAAAATATGAACTCACATCGAGTTCAAGGGGGGTTTATCGAACGAAGCGTTTATTCTAAGTAGTGATTATAATTTTATAGATTATTGCTAATAAAGGTTATTATGCCAAAAGTGTTAAGCTTATGTAGCACACGAGATCGATACGAGAAAGGGAATACTTGATGTATCGGGAAGTGTACGTTAGATAACCTCGTGAGTAATTCCAGGGTGATCCATCATCTCTTATTTAAAAGGGGCCGGTATCTTTTCAAAACTTTCTGGTACCTTTGGAATGTGTTTCAAAATTGTATTTTATCTATTTTAGTCAAAATATTTCCCTAAGATTATTTTTGGAAGAGGGTATTTATCATCGTGATTAAATATTTTCTTTATACTTCTTATTCCAACTAAGAGGAACAATCCTATATGTATACACAAGGGCGATCTGTCTGTGTGATTGAAAGTCGGAGGGGACGCCCTCACTTGTGTTACGTACGGGTTATTCCATCATATTGATTTCCCAAAATATTCTTTTGATTCGAATAAGAGCTAATTTAAAACTCTTAATTTTATAAATTATTGTGGGACCCTTGCTTGTTTCTGGGTTCGTTTCAATTCAAAGTCTCTTAAATTCTATAAATTGTTTCGAATATAGAAGATTTCCTTAATGGATGGAATAATGGAAGTAATGGTTATAGTATACGTGATTATACAAGGGAACTGGAGATTTCAATAAGAGATAATTAGAACTTGAAGCGCTTCGATATAAGAGAGGAAGGAAATTCGCGAGAAGAAATGGGTATATTTGATGATTAGTAAGAGAAAAGAATACGAGGAATTTTAAGGTATATACAATTGAGATTTACTATTGAGAGTAAGGTGTATTTTGAGGATAGAGTCAGAATAAGGATAAACAAACGAAGTGGGGATAATTAATGAAGGATTCGAGGTGCAATAACTATTGGTAATGGAAGGCCAATATTGTGACTAATACCCTAAGTAGAAGAGAGAGATTAAAGATGTTAAGTATTCAAAGGATTAATCCAAAAGGTGGGAATGAGTAAAACTTGAGGTAAAGATTTTGATGAGAATAATAAAAAGGAAATTTCAGAGGTGGAATAGATAGTATATCATGAAGGAACTAAGGTGGATCAGCAAGATGTAAAGAGCGTATAGTGAACAATAGACATATGGGATAAGGTATCCGGAGGAAATTGCAAGTACGTGTTATTTTAACCTCTTAAGAGTAAATGTTTGGTTAGGGATCGATTAAGTCAATGAATGGTGTAAATGGACTGATGATATAGATAAGAATAATCTATCTGTGAGAAAGTAAACTATGGTGATATAAGAAAGTGAGTTATTCTCATGTCATCCAAATCAATATCTGTTAAGGATCAGAGAACTCTATAGAAGGAGATTAAGAGTATGAGAGAAGGTGTGAGAATATTTTTAAGGATGAAGGAAAAGTACATGCTCGTATAGTTACGAATAGGAAATATATATTATAACCAATATTTTTTTACAATTGTTTCAAGGAATATTATTATAACTTATTTTCTGGAAAATTTTACAGAGGTGATATATACAAATGTTGTAGTATTAATATTTTATGTCATGATAGAGATCAAAATATAGACAAACCATAGTGAGATACACTACCATTCAGGGGAGGCCAATGTGGTGGCCGATACCCTTAGTCGAAAGAGGAAGGAGAAATGGAATAATATAGAATGACTGAATACAGGAGGAGATTTGCAAGAAAAAGATAGTGAAAGTACTGCTATTGAAAAGCTAAATGGCATGTTGATGAATGACAAGCAAGTTTATGTTGATTTATTTTTGCACAAACAAGATAGAGATATTATGGAAGAAATAAAGGATAAAGGAAGTGGTATAGAAGCTTGAAAGTGTCGGATGAGAAAGGTATCCATGGATATTTTCAACGTGATTCCGGGACGGAATCATTTTAAGGGGGGAAGGATGTAATAACCTTAACTTTAGCAATACTACAGTGATCACATGAATAGTTAATTTTGAGGATTTAGAGAAAAGGTATGTAAGTACCTTATAATTGATACAGAAAATGAATAATCGGAAACCATATTAGTATAGCACTATAAAAATGAGTGACTCGAAATGATGTCGGATTTTAGAAAATCTGAGTATAGATTTTTAAATTTGTTTGATTTCAATGGGACATAAGTGTATTGTATATTAAAGAGTATGGAATATGAAAAGGGCGAATACTTTGAGGAATATGTGAAATTAGGTTAACCTAAGGAATTATTAAGTTAATGAAATGCCAAGGGAATTTAGATTGTTAAACGAGTTTGAGAATGCTTGAGAACCTGAGAGATAACCGGAAGAGTAACTTCTGAGAAAAAGAGAATATACCAAGGATATTGGATCTAATACCTACTTGAGGATTAGAATCACCCTAACACATTAATATATGATGTGGGAAAGGATAAATATATTCAAGAGATTTACAAGAGAAAAACCACTGTGACGATCGCAGAAATCGTTCGATGAATCAGATGACGAGAGAACTTTGTACAAAACCCAAACAAAAGTCCAAGGACATGGGGAGAAGCCCAAATTCGGTCCAACCCAAGTATGGAGCTGATATTAAGTGATATTAGAGTGTAAGGGAAGGAATCCCATTGGTGCAAACATTAAAACCAAAGTGGAAGAGGAGTAAACTTGTCAAACTTGAGTACTAATTAAGTAGCATTTTTCATGCTAAGGTGTTTAGATGAGCAACAATTGCCTCTTTCTCATTGGTGGACTTCAAATAAACTTAATTAAGAGATAATGATCTGATTCAAAGGGATAGAAACAAGAGGATACATCATTATCCAAGATAGAAACAAAGCAAAACACAAAGAGATGCAAACTGCCCAGCAGAAACACCACTCAAAGAAAAATTCATATCTCCATTTCTATCCATGATTAAATCACCAAATTTTAACCATATCTTCTCCACTCCATGTGTAAGGTTCGTTCAAAATTTCATGGCCAACAAAGTAGTATAGCCTAGTCAAATCCATGCTCAAAGTTGGAGAACCCAATCTGTCCAGTTTCTGTCCAGAGGAAAGATGGAGCTCAAAACCATAGCTAGGAAGCTTTGTTTTTGGTGATCTATAGCTCAAATCAAATCTTATGAAGAGGCCAAGATGTGGTAAAAATTTGAGAGCCAAACTCTTATTTTTCGATTTTCTATGATTTTTACAAAGTGATGGATGAATAGTAACCTTCAAGAACTAACTTTGTTTTTATGATTCCTTTAGTTGATTCAAGCCATTATAAGGTTGTTTAAGGGTATCCCAAGGATTGTTAAGTGTTTTCAAGGCTTCAAGAAGGTATAAATCTCAAGACCCTTTAGTATTACTTTGAATACATGATGGATTATAGAAAGTTTAGTGATTAAGGTTATGATAAGTGATTATTCATGATGATATATGTGTTTGTAAGTGATTAAAGTTGAATATGGAAGGAGTATGTGCTTGTAACCATGGTTGGTAAGATGACCACATGGTGTAGGTGATGGTGTATAAGGTGGATGATTGATTTGGAGGAGTTTGATTTTGGAAAGTATGAAATTATAGCCGTTATAATGTCCGATTTTCGTTAGACCAAGAAACTGCCCTGTTTTTGGACCCTATACCTGTACGGTAGGTTACTGTCCAGACTCCCAAGTGACCATGGGATGATAGATCTTGGTTCATAGATCGTTTCGATATAAAGTGCGTTAAAATCTGATGAACGGTTTAGGAGAAAAGTCAGTTTTAGTGAAAGACGTTCGAAAACCGAGAAACCGTAATTGTGTTAACTTTGGGGCTATAGTTACCATACCTATACATTTTTAAATGTTATGAAATTTTGGGATAATATAGTAGGTTGAACAGAGATTAAAACCCCACTGACCTAGCATTAAAATTCGAATTTGAGAATTTATGAGAAATTTTACAGTCGAGTGTGGTTATTAAGGGAAATGGTGGAATACACTAAAACTTAGATCGAGTTTAGAAATGGTTAAGTTCATGTAAACTTTTGGTGCATAAAAACTATGTTAAGCATATAATATGTGTCAAGGGTGTTATTGTGTAGAGATTAGGTGATTAAGTGGGATATGTACTAACGGTGATCCTTTCGTTCCTATAGAGACGAGAGACGAACTCAGGATCCTACCTACTCGCTTTAGAGATCCAGGCAAGATCTTTTCTATCCCTACTTGGAAATTATCTATCTTTAAAGAAATTTGATTTCATGGAATATATACATGTGATGCTATTGTTACCATATTGTTAAGAATTTGTTTTCCGTGATTATTGATATTAAAAGGAGAGGTATATGAGTATGATATGAATATGACAATGGATATAAGTATAAGATGGATATGAATATACATAGAGATGATCGTGCATGAAGTGAACATGCCTTATGATTAAGGGAATATGAAAGAGGATGGTATCAGTTGTTATCTAGAGTGATAGAAAGGAATGGTATCAGTTGCTATCTAGAGCGATATAAAGGAATAGTATCAGTTATTATCTAGGGTTATATGATTTATAATATTATTTTAAAAGTATTCTTTCTAAATGTTGTGATAGATATTATTGAGTATTATTTAATACTTCTAAAATAAATGGAATACTTTGTGTATACAAAAACATATTTGACTTCCTTGAATATAAAAGAGATGTCTGGATCATAATCAAAGTATTATGATGTATATATATTTTATAGAAATAATGTGCGAGAATGGAAATGAGATGAGTGAATGATATATGGAAATGAAAGAGAGAAAATGGAAATGTGGAATGATATTTTGTAAATGGAATAACGATTTGACAAAAAGGGGGATAGCAACAAAAAGCGTAGGAGGCTGTGTGCGGCACAGTCCAGCAATCAATATTTTAATTCGGCCCAAGAGTTGCCGAAGGAGGATGTAGTGGTGTACCTTCCTCCAGGGGAATGTAGTGGTGTACCTTCCTCCTTCTACCGGTAGTAAAAAGGGACGGGTACGGAGGACGACTGATCATCGTGGCTCACGTATTCGGCAACAGTGGAAATCCCCAACGTTTTCTTTAAAGGAAAGAATTGAAAAGTGGTTTTCAGATTTTTATTCTGGAAACAGAAAAGTAATATGAAAAGATGAAATTTTGTTATATATGGAAGAGAAACTGATTTTATATAATGGTATAAAGTTGTTGTGTAAAAAGGAAATGGAAGGATTATAAGGAGAGATATACTTCAAATTTCTATATTATCTTGAGATAATATATATATTGAAGAAGTGTGGATTATTATCTGAATGTAGAAGAGAAATTGATATTATATTGTTGTATCTTTCTTTTCTTATAATAGAAAGTGGATGATGTATTATTAAATAAGAGTGTTATACTTTCTTAAAGTCTATAATTAGTTTCCCAGTCATGTATACGTATATTTAGATGTTTAAATGTTACCTTTTAGTGATAGAAATTATCTTGCTGAGCTATTTTAGCTCACTCTTGCTACTTATCTATATACAGCTAGGTATGCCGATTCTACGCAGAATGCCTCGCAAGAGAGTAGGGGGAAGGCGACCTTCTGAGGGCACGCTAGCATCGATTCCTGAGGTAGTGAGAAGGCAGACGGGTGCTGGGGACCTTATGTATAATTAAATGTGCAAGCATGTAATAAACTTTTGATTGTTGAAATGCTTCATGTCGAAGTATCATTCAGCAATGTATTTAAGTGTGAGCCTGGGTTGTAATAACTGTTAACTTTAAACTTTTGTTGTGATGAATGTTGTTCTCTGAGCATATGACTGGTGTGTGTGTGTGTATTGTTATGGGGTAAATTGCATATGTATTAATTGTTATAAAAAAAAAGACCCAAGGGATATTGATATTGAATGGAAATTGGTCCGTGATGGCCCAGATTTATGACCCCGGATTTGGGTCCGTCACACCTGTAGTCTTTGGTGTATTCGAACTCATGATCATTTTTCTGTTTTTGAATAAACAGCCCGCTCTGATACCACTTGTTGAGTATTGAATACAGTAAAAGAATACAGAGGGGGGGTGAATGGATTCTTGAACTTTTCTTAGTTCTTGAATCTGTGTAGCTGATAAGTGTTTGTGTGTGCTAATGTATATGTGCGGATAAAGATAACATAAGACACAATATCACTTTAATCTAATATATTATTAGATAAAGGTTGCTACAATCTGTGAATACAAATGATAGTATTCTCAGCTTCGTTTTTCTCAGAGAGATATGTCTTTAGTGTGTATGAAAAACTTCTCATCTTTCAAAATTTCTACTAAGGAAGTGAGGTTGTATTCTTATAGAACATGAATACAACCTACTTACTGCAAATAAGGTAGCTAAAACAAATTACTTTCTGGTATGTCTATCCTTTTTGAGTAAGTGTCCAAACGACTACAGATTTGACTTTGCAAAGTTCTGTTCAGATCCACTTCTTTAGCTCTTTGTCTCTTCTATATCTCTCCAAGCTTCCTTGTAGGCTTTCCAGGGCACGTAACAGATTGTGGTCCATAAAGTGCATTGGCTTGTTGCAGGTTTCAGACTTGTACAATTTCTTCAGTATTTTGTCTCCAAGAATGTATTCGAGAAGTGGCTAAGTGATTGATTCGAGAACTAGGATTAGATAACTCTGAGTTCTCGAATACTGTATGATTTACATATCGAATCACTTCTCGAATAGTACTTTTCTCCAGGGTTCCTTGAGTTGTCGAATAGAACACTTGACTTGTCGAATCCCTGAGATATCGAATAGTTCATTCAGAGTCCTTGAGATATCGAATGGAACTTTGACTTGTTGACTCTTTAAGAACTCGAATACCACTTTGACTTGTTGACTTCTTGAGTTCTCGAATAGAGCATTTAGACATGTCGAATCTCTGAGATATCGAATAGTTCATTCAGAGATATCGAACAGTGTCTCCTTAGATATCGAATCTCTGACTTCTCGAATGCTAGACTTCTCGAATAGACAACAGTACTTCTCGAATTGGTACTTAGGCAAATTCTTCATTTCTTCAAATCCCAACTGTGATTATTTGACAGTCTTTATCTTTTTGCTTGAGGCATGAACCTTGGAACTTCTTTCAAGCATTATTCTTGACTATATAAGTATAGTTACACAACTAGGATTTGATGCCTATTGCAAGTACAAAACAAATAGAAACTCTACAACTAGAGGTTCCCTCAGTTAAGAGGTCATGTAAGTAATGCAAAGCATTACAGACAATTAGGCTTGTTATTAGATGTAAACAGGCATGCCTCTGTGACTAACAAGAATTAATAATATAAAATCTTAATGTAAATTTGTTGTTGATGGTATTCGAACCTTGAATGTTTAGAAGAGGGATTTAAATATAAAATATTTCTTATTATTAGATCTAACAGATATCATCTCTTTACTAAATATCTAACGGTCACTATTCTTTTAGATGGTTGAACCAAATTGAACCAAACAACCAAATTATACCCTTGTTTGCTTATTATATAATAGTAAGTATAGATTAGTACTGGGTGCGAAAATATATTTGTACATGTTTTTTTCGTTGTTTTTGTTCCATATTCAAGTATTGACGTTCTACTTTTGCGTAAGCCAAAATTCAAGAAAAAGTAATTTGTGTAACTACATTAAATTTTCGTCCGAATATGGCAACTTCACTACGGACAAAAAAAATGAAAATTTTTAATTTATAAATATATTTTCTAAGCCTATTAAAATGGGTACTAATAAAGTATGAAAATATTTAAAAATATGCCTAAGTCCTGGAAAACAAAAAATATGTATAAGTAGTAGCTTTCGAAATCTATTGAGTAAAAATTTCAATAGCTTTCGCCACTTGAAGTGGCGAATCCTTCTGCAATTTCCCAGCTGTACCATTTTTGAAAATTTCCATTCAAGTGTACTACTTTTGAAAAGAGCAACACAAATTGTACTAGAAATGTAACTGAGCCGTTGGAGAGGTTTGCCAAGTAATGGAATGGAACATCAAGCTGTAATTTATACAAATATAGCAATTAAACCATAGGGGTACAGTACTAGTTTTATTTGTCCCCTATGAGGCCTGCAGAAAAATATCACCCCACACCCACAATACAATATGCATGGGAGGTTAAGAGAGGTAACCAACATAATATATTCCACCTCATTCACAAACAATTAAAATATCTCGTCCAATTATGAATAGTCAAGCATATTTTACAAACCAACTTAATCTGATTAATTACATAAACTTTACACTATGAACAAGTAATAGTTAATCACTTAATCCCAATTATATAATACATATAATTGACTAAAACAGAATTTAACTCCAAACATTATCACTCCTATCCGTTTCAATCATACAATCATCACAACATTTATACTAATTTTCATTTACTATTAGTATTAAAATAAGAAAAATATGCGACAATTGAAAAATAAAAAATAGAAATTAGTACTGGGACTAATTAAAATTCGGTCTAACCGAAAAACTTCGAATAAAACTCGACTAAAACAGAATTTAACTCCAAACATAATCACTCCTACCCGTTTCAATCATACAATCATCACAACGGAACCATGAATTATTAGTAGTTTCTTCTGTACGTACTCTTTTCCCCTTTTTATGTCGATTCTATCAAAATTTTCATTTACTATTAGTATTAAAAAAAGAAACATATGCGACAACTGAAAAATAAAAAATACTAGTACTAGAAATTAGTACTGGGACTACTGGGATTGGAACAGTAGGAGCGATAAATGACTAAATCAAAACCCAGGAAAACAATTGACTGGAGAAACATATATTAACAAAACTAAACAACACATAACATGATAAACAACACAAAAATAAACAGGTAAATGGCAGCAAAACCAGAACAAATAAACATGAAGAAACAAATACTACTAGAAATTAATACTGGGTGCGAAAATATATATTTGTACATGTTTTTTTCGTTGTTTTTGTTCCGTATTCAAGTATTGACGTTCTACTTTTGCGTAATGATCGTGCATACTTAATTAATATTCATTGAAATTTGTTCATAAAGCAAAATCAGATACTAAATCAGTGGTGGAGGGACTATAACAACTGCTTCTCGCATACCTTAAATGAATTCTGAGAAAGGAATAACCTTCAAATCTCTCCCTCGTTTTCCTTTATAATTTCAAATAGCCTACCAAAAAACGTAGCCCAATGCCGAGCCTCTTTCAGCTTAACAATAGGTCTCTTTAGAGCTGTTTAACGAACCGAACTGTTCGTTAAGCTCGGTTCATTCGTTCGTTCGTGTTCGAGTTCGGTTAGCTCGTCCGATAAGCTTACCGAACTCGAGTTCGAACAAGAAAATATGTTCATTAAGGTTACCGAACATTGTTCGGTTCGTTAAGATTTCGTCCGAGTTCGTTAAAAGTTCATCCGAGTTCGGTTCGAGTTCTGTTCGTTCGATAAAAACAATAATATTTACAATCTTGTTTTATTTTTTCTAATTTTCAAATTATTATATTAATTTGTTATACAATATTATATATATAATTACCGTACTGTTCATGTTCGATTCGTGTTCGGTTCGATTCGGTTCGGTATGTTTGTGAACAGTTCGTGTTCGGTTCGGTTCATTACCGATCTCGAGTTCGGACAAGAATAATTGTCCAATAAGCTTATCGAACGTTGTTCGGTTCGTTAAGAATTTGTTCGTGTTCGTTAAAAGTTCGTCCGAGTTCGGTTCATTTATAGCTCTAGGTCTCTTGCACGTTTTCCTTTAATTATTTCTTGTGCACATACCGAAGTGAGATTGTGTACTTTTTTTAACTTTTTACTTTCAATTCTTGAATATATCAAGAGAAAACAGCCAAAATAAGCAATTATAGAAAGATCATTCTAAAAATTAATAATAAAAGGATATACTCTATCCCTCTTGTTTTTATGTTTAGTTTCGTTGATTTATATTTCATTTCATTTTGTTTGGTTTTGTTGTTTTACAGTATATACACTTACATTGTTTGTGATTTATTGTACATGTTTGCTTCTCCAGTGTAAAAATCTCTCTCTCTCTCTCCCACCCACCCTCTCTCTCTTATGCAAACACATTTCTCTTTTGACTTTTTTATTGATCCTGTTTTTGGTTGTATAGGCCAACATTTTAGAGAGCAATCTATAACCTTTATTAATAAGTGAAACACCCTTTTAATGGTACCACTTTTTGGTTCCACTATATTTTGGTTTTACCATATTTTGGTTTCACCCCTGCAATCCTATTTCTACTCTAATTCTATTTCTATGTTGTTTTTTTTAATAAAATAGAAATACTATTATAATCATAATTCTTTTATTACAACTTTAAATAAAAAAAGGGAAATTATGAATGGTACCCCTCTATTTTTGGCTTTTACGAATGGTACCACTACTTGTTTTTGACTTACAAACGGTACCACCGTGTATTTGTCTATCAACTAAAAATAGCATTTTGTCATCCAAACGTTAAAACGATTCTAATCAGGGGTTAAAAATATTTTTGGGGTATTAATTTTTGAGTTATATAAATAGGAATCAGATTTTTTTTATATATTAATAAATCATAAAAATCAGTTTATATATATATATATATATTTTCTCTCTCCTGTTCTTGAGGATCAAAGCTGAATTTGAAGGTGTTATCGATATCAGATTTTGGAGTTCTAGTACTCGAATCGAATCTCTCAACACCCTCTTTCATAATCTGCGATTAGTTTTTATGGATGGTAAAATTTCGAATTTATATGATTTTATTTCATTTCTGCAGAATTGAAGGTTCTTGATCAAATTGGGGATTTTTGTTTTGATCATTGTTCGGTTTATTTGAATGTTTGTATAGCTTCAGGAGTTTGTATATGATTGATTGAGGTAGTTATTTTCAATGCTTGTGCTCGTAATGTTGTGAATCGAGTTCAAGGCTTATTTCGAACTTTCGAATCAATTTTTCGCATTATCCAGTAATTCTTCACGCTTATGGTTATGGGGGAAAGATTGTGGCTATTCTTAGCTTAGTTTTGATATAAAAAATGTTGAATTTCGTTTACGATTTTGGGAAAATCGAAGTTGACCGGAGCTCGTATGAAGCTCGCCGGAATCGCGTGTTTTGGCCCATTTCGGATCGTTTCTATTACTTGGATTGTTTGTTATGGATAGAAAATGAGTTAGAAACGATGTGCGGTAGATTGGGTAATTGTTTTGGGATTGAATAGAAGTGGCCGGAGTTGTGGCCGTCGACCGGAAGTCCGCCGGAATCTGGGGAACCCAGTTTCCGTTGAACAATTCCGGCGATGTTCATAGCAAGTCCGGCCATGTTCATACAGTTGGGTGTTTGATCTTGTGGTTGGCTATGTGGTAAAAACTGATCTTGTGGATGACTCGCTAAGATGTTTTTCTAAAATATTTATCTAATGTCATTTAGTAAAAATCATATTAAGAGTGTATTTTCTTTTTTTTTTAATAAAGTAAAATACTTGTTTAATCTGTATTAGGTAACGTTTAATTTGTTGGTAAAATTAGAGTTTCTTAGTCTACATAAACACCAATAAAGATCACAATATGAATTAATCGTTAATACTCGTAATTTATGATAAAGTAAAATCATAAATATTAGAATTGAACAAGAAAGTAAACTAATAAAAGGATATGGGGGTTCTTGGTGGGTGAGGCACATGTAAACGCTGTCCTAAGGAATCGTGCCCCTTCTCGTGCAAGGCTTTATCGGCAACTCCTTAGCGGTACAACACCCAATTTCAATTCTTCCTTTCCCGTGCACGAACGACAAAGGTTATCAACAAAGATTTTCCGAATGCTCCAAATAACACCCAAAAGATTGTATATAGTGTATACTAATATAATTGATGTTTGAATAAACAAAGGCTGTGTAAAATAAAGGCGTGGCCGTTAGAACAAGAGTATGTGTGTTGCTTACTGTTTTTGTGTTTCTCATTTTCACTCAGAGCTTTGCACAAACACCTTATATAGATTAAAAAACCATAACTGATAGATACTTGTTAATACAAATATAATTGTCATTTAAGACCTAAAACTTGTAACAGCTTAGACAACGGGCAGAAAAACAACGGACGAAAGGAAACCAACGGGTGAATATAAGATCTTTGACTAAATGGATTTTATTTTGTTCCATATACATATTTGGTAAGAAATAAAATAATAAGGTAAAATAGATTTTTAAAATTTTATTTTTTAAGATATTAGATATTAATAAAAATATCCAACAATCCCCCCCAAAAATAAAATTTTAAGAAACAAAAAATTATATAATAAATACAATATGGAGCTTATTTTATTATGTATTCAATACGGGTAGCTTCCGGCTTGGAACCCGCACCTAGTGACATTTGCCGCAGTTTGAAGAAACTAAGTGGACTACGCCTGGAACTTGAATCTTTTAACCAAACATTGACAAATGCACACATAATACGGAAAATCAATTGTTAGGGCTTGTGCTATAATGGCCATGCGCAATGACCGACTCATGAGAGTTTTAGAGATTAGCCCGTACCTCATAGTTGCGGCCACACAACTCCTCTCACGTAGGTAAGTCCTCAAAGGTACTAGTGAACGGAGAAGTACCTCGCAAATTCTGCCTTAAGACTTATTAAGAGTGTCAACACTCAACCTTACCGTTCACTATATGAGCACTTCATCATCATAGGAATGGGGTAGAAGAATGTATCTATGTACATCTTCTAAGGAGTGTAAATCCATATATTGAAGGCTCTCACGCTATCACCTGTCCAGCTTGTTTCTACCCTTGGAACTTATAAAACAAGTAGGGTTGCCACTGTCGATGATGCAAATTATGGGCTTAGCCCCATTCCCCTCGATGAATCTAGGACCTCACATATTCCTAGATAGATCCATTGTCTTATGGACAAATAATTAGGGTCATATATATTATTTTAATATCATGAAGCATGCTTCCAAATCTTCAACCGATCTTTTCTTTGTCAACAATTTTCTGTTACAACTTACAAACACCAAAAACCAACACAAAATGTTAGTAATAACACAATATTATCGGCGATAAGGTTTTGATGTGTACCACATTTCCCATATATCATTTAATAGTTGTACTGGGTTCAAGTTTTTGACCAATCCATTATCATGCATTTCACACAAAATATTGTCACTTTGCATTGCTCGGATTTCAGTTGACCATTTTTATCAACATAAACCTGTTTTAACTTACAAATAGAACAAACACTGAACACGTTATTAGTAGAAATAATATTAGCATCAAATAATGTAGAAGACTGTATTTTTCTCAATTAAAATCAGTAACACTTTTACGTATAAGCTGGGATTTTGTTCTTAGCTTTACGTATCTGGCCATGCTCATATCTCTTGTGCAGGACTGTATTGCTCAGACTCTGTTGAACTGAAGTGATCGCACCAGGAATCATTTCGATGACTAAACATTTGTTTAAACCTGAAGCTCAACAATCTTGCCAACACCTTAAATGTCTCAGGATATCGTGATTTAAAATAATCAGAATTTTTGGCACAAACACATTATAACTATTTCATCCAATTTATCTGTTAACAAGAATGTTCCTCTATGACCAGTTCATACATAAGAAACGATAAGGCAAGAATTCATGTACCATATTGATGATCTAACAGCACGTTTGTGAGATTTTCAGCATATAATAAAAATATTTAAATATGACTCACCAGTAGAAGTCTATGCTAGGAAAGAACACAAACACTCATAATGTGAATGGTTTATTACAATAAACGAAAGGTTACTACAACTCAAATTAGTAGCTATCAGCGAGGCTATCCTATGGCAAGAACCTAAAACCACATGCGGGGCAAAGGCGCAAAACTAGCTTAGAGCTAATCCTAAACTCTATAAGTGTTATATAGGGCAGGACATAACAACAAGCAACTAACAAGAACAATTTTATGAAGGTTTAAGGCTTGCCAGGACACAACACTTATCAGAAGCGTTGACTGCAATTGCCTCACAAGCACAGGTTTTTAATCTCAAGCAATAAATAATAAAATTAACCCACTCATCTGGATCATAATATCATACTCTTGCTAATCAGAACTAATCAAATTAATCTTTAATATCAATCTCGACAAAGCCAGAGCATCTGCAAGCCTAGGACAAGCTCCTAGGATCCTAAATAGTCTCATGACTTTTTTT
Organism: Kitagawia praeruptora; assembly: GCA_037693485.1. Classification (NCBI taxonomy): domain Eukaryota; kingdom Viridiplantae; phylum Streptophyta; class Magnoliopsida; order Apiales; family Apiaceae; genus Kitagawia; species Kitagawia praeruptora. The sequence continues at coordinate 17,628,388 of CM075349.1, forward strand.
ATCTACAGGCCTTTTAGAGCTCATCATCTAGACAACCATGATAATAGCATTGCAAGCTAAAACTAAAGGAAAACTCTTGTACATTATTGATATATATTGACAATTATATAAAATTAGAAGAACAAATTCATAAAAACAAAATTTGTAGCATGCTATTGCTAACCATGACTCCTGACTAATCAACCATTATAATATATAGTAAATAAGAACTACCAAACCAAATATTATGAACACATTTTTAAATTTTAGCCTGTTAATAATCTACATAATGACTGTCAAATTAGGCCATCTAAAATCACAACATGCAAGGTATTTAAAATTCATCACATTAGGATCAAGAATTAAACACATAGCTCAAAACAAAACAATGTTTTATCTTTGGAGATAAACCAAATATATAAATTAGAAGGCATGCTTGTCATGAGCATTTCATCAACCATGAAGAATAATAATCATAAAGGAAAACATGCCTAACTAATCCTTGCAACAGGAACTAGTGAGCACAAAATTTACAAAGCTACATAAATCTCACAGCTTGCTTAATAGAAAATAATATACCATAGATAGCACTTGAGCACAATTCTTGTCACTATTTTAAGTTTATATATAAAATAAAGCAACCTTAATAAAAACCTCACTATAGTAAACATGCACCAGAGAATTTAACATGGCATGTAAAATAGTTACTGCCGTGGATATATCATACCACAACTATTCTCAAAATCTCAAAATTTAACAAAGGACACATACATTAATCTATTACGAGGAATTATTATAGGGCTTGACTAATGTTGAATGTAAAATGTAAAGTTCAGCAAATTTTAACTAAGACTGAATATGCGATCAACTTTAAAAAACTATCTTAATTAGATTTCCAATATAATTACATTGAAAATTATAACAGGGAAGTAGGAAAATAGTTTACATAACATGGACTTAAGGTTTTATCTAAACCACTGACCTCAAATAAATAATTGAAAGTAAGCTATACAAACATATAACCAGAATTAATGTGGAAAAGTAGAGTGAGAGTCGGAAAGTTTAAATATTGAGTCATTTGCTAGGTAAGTTTCAATTACAAACATTAGGACTTACCGGGTCAGACAAAGTAAACAAACTAGAGACAGAAAACTTTACCAATTATTTGGTGTAAATTGAATCCGAAATTTGCAACCTATATCAATATGGACAGTGGACTACAACAACAGAAGATACTTCAATGTCATATTTCTTCCTGTGAGAAAAATCAAATTAATTAGAAGGTTAATACAATAAATCTAAGGCTAAGAAACTAATAAGATAACAAACACGATTCCTTAGATTGTTGGTAAAATTAGAGTTTCTTAGTCTACATAAACACCAATAAAGATCACAATATGAATTAATCGTTAATACTCGTAATTTACGATAAAGTAAAATCATAAATATTAGAATTGAACAAGAAAGTAAACTAATAAAAGGATATGGGGGTTCTTGGTGGGTGAGGCACGTGTAAACGCTGCCCTAAGGAATCGTGTCCCTTCTCGTGCAAGGCTTTATCGGCAACTCCTTAGCGGTACAACACCCAATTTCAATTCTTCCTTTCCCGTGCACGAACGACAAAGGTTATCAACAAAGATTCTCCGAATGCTCCAAATAACACCCAAAAGATTGTATGTAGTGTATACTAATATAATTGATGTTTGAATAAACAAAGGCTGTGTAAAATAAAGGTGTGGCCGTTAGAACAAGAGTATGTGTGTTGCTTACTGTTTGTGTGTTTCTCATTTTCACTCAGAGCTTTGCACAAACACCTTATATAGATTAAAAAAACCATAATTGATAGATACTTGTTAATACAAATATAATTGTCATTTAAGACCTAAAACTTGTAACAGCTTAGACAACGGGCAGAAAAACAACGGACGAAAGGAAACCAACGGGTGAATATAAGATATTTGACTAATTGGATTTTATTTTGTTCCATATACATATTTGGTAAGAAATAAAATAATAAGGTAAAATAGATTTTTAAAATTTTATTTTTTAAGATATTAGATATTAATAAAAATATCCAACATAATTAACGTTTGATGGACGGAGTGGCTGGTTTAATAGCAAATCATTTACACGGTAATACCATTTGTAAGTCAAAAACAAGTAGTGGTACCATTCGTAAAAAGCAAAAAACAGAGGGGTACCATTCATTATTTCCCAATTAAAAAAGTAGTTTCACCCCTACAATCATATTTACGTTATAATTCTATATTATTTTTAAAGAAAATAATAAAATTGAAATCCTATTATAATTATAATACAATTTTTTTATCATAATTTAAAATCAAAAAATAATACGATCAATTCTCCGAAGGATTTTTCAAGGAGAACAACTTGAACATGTTTCTATACACTATGCACTATAGAACAATCTTTCTTGCGATTATATGTTATTTTTTAAAAAAACATAATAAAATTGAAATCTTATTATTATTATAATTCTTATATTGTATTAGCAATTTTTTTATTATAACTTAGAATAAAAAAAATATTACGATCAATTATCTTAAATATTTTTTAACTAAAACAATTGAAACGTGTTTTCATGCACTTTTATTAAACAATCTAAGTTTATAGTTTGTTAATCGCATAAATTTTTTATGAAAATAACATAGTTCTTTTTATAATTTTATAATATAATTTTATAATATTTAATGAAATAAAATATTAATAATTAATTAATATAAATCCCCCCGCCGTGCGAATCATCTAATAAAGAGTAATTCAGTGAAAGAGTTCAAACCTGAATTTTATCTTGTAATGACGATGAACTTTCTCTTCTGGGTGTTATATTGTATGCCATTTGTTCATCCAGGAAGCATCCTTGTGCTTACAGCTTATGGCTTTGGCCTTGTTATGCACCTTGCTTATCTCATCATCTTCCTCCTCTATGCCAAAGACAATGAACAAAGGGCACGTATTCAGTGCCTTTATACTTGGCCCGTTAGCAAATATATATAATTATTGTCTATCATTATCACACGTTGTTTAATTTATGTGTACTGATAGATTCATACTTATGTATATATCGCAGATGTACATAGGAGTTGTCGGTGGACTTGTGGTTGAGCTAAGTGGCTAACACATGATGTTTTGACCAGAACAGTTCTTGTTGGAGGATTTTGCGTCACCTTTGGTACAGCGATGTACTATCCCCGTGTTTCCCAAGCGGTACGTATGTCTGGCGTGTTACGTGTATCAGAATTATTAGGGTTAGTTCACAGCCATATTAAATACATTTGTATCCAAAGGAAGATCATTGCTGATTATATACCTGCTCTGTGCGTAATATGATGTATATATATATAGAGTCCTACTCCACTACAAACTAAAATTAACTACAAACTAAAAACTAAACACTAATCCAACATTTCACGCTAATCTAATGATCAAACTAGGTGTACCCCAATACAAAAATTGCTTAAAATACTTGGCTCTATCCAACAAAAAAAAAATCATTGTTCACGTGATGACGTGGCAGTGGATTTCACTGGTTAACGGTGCTTCGCACCTTCCTGTACGGCGCTTCGCGCCTTTATCATTCTAAAGTTGTAAGGAATGGCAATCAATGGTAAAGGCAATAGACGATTGACGGGTGTGTCGAGGGCATTCGGCCCTCATGACTACCTAACTCATCCGTTTACTGTCTTAAATGCTTCGTATTTCCACGGCAAGATTTTATTTTTTTTTTGTTGGATAGAGCCAATTATTTTAATCATCTTTCGTGAAGTTACCCTTGGCGGGAACCTTAGAATAGATGAAATATAATTAATTTAGTGTTAGTTTGTAGTTTGTATTTAAGAATTGGTTTGTATTTGAGCAAAAATCTATATATATATATATATATATGTGCCTGTATAACAGTTAACAGTGTGTGATGAAGAGAGTACTGATTGCATGCCTTTTCCTGCTGTGGTGACCAACATCCTTAATGATATTTGCTGGATGATCTATGCCTCACTCAGATTTGATTTTGTCCTTGGGGTAATTTAAAATATTCTTATTTATACATAGTGCAATTCACAATTTTCATTATCTACTGATTGTAGATGAAGTTTTACTTGTTGCACGTGATGTATATTTTGTCTGAAGTATAGTGATTCGAAACGGGGTACGGAACCGGATACGTGGAACATCACTTTTAGTGAATGCGGTATGATAGAACGTATGGGTACGATGGAATGCATGAGTACGATGGGTCTTTTTATAAAAAAAATCTGCTATAATATAGATTTTCCAATTAAAAACTCAATTAATAATATAAATATTTATCATCAAAATTATTGTAACTTATATATTATTATAAGTTTGCTAATATTTTGTGATTTATAAGGTTATTGGGCCTAAAAATGATACATTTAATTGAGTTTGGGACTTGGGGTGTTTAAAACATTAAAAGGATAATTTATACAAAGACATTAGTACTGGATAATACAGGTCGTTATTGCCAACGTTTCGGGTCGCGTTCCGCAACATTTTGGGTCGCGTTTGTTCCCGATTCGGGAACGAAGTATCAGGTTCGCAATACGTGGCTACGTCCCATGTTTCCTGTAACTATACTCTGAAGAACATAAATACATAATTTGTTCTCATCTTGTAGCTTACATATTTTACTGCATTAATGGTGGGAGTGGTTCAACTCGTACTACATGCTGTTTACTACGGAAGTACTTCAAAGTTTAGTGATGATAAGAAGCTAGCAACAGCTGAGGTGCAACTTCCAGAAATTAACATAGTTGATGAGAGAGCACGTGAAGGCGCAGCTCCAAACAATGAACAAATGTGATGATAAGAAGCTAGCCAGAGGAGGTGCTGCTCCAGGGAATTGTCGCACTTTAGTGGAAGATGACCAAAATAAGAATTGTCACAAACATATTTTTCAATATTGGCAGGACAAACTTGCGCCTTTGTATTGATAATCCATTTCAAAAAAAGGTGACAAATCGTTAGAAAGATTTGATGAAGCATTGTATATATCAAGGGATCACAATATGAATTAATCGTTAATACTCGTAATTTATGATAAAGTAAAATCATAAATATTAGAATTGAACAAGAAAGTAAACTAATAAAAGGATATGGGGGTTCTTGGTGGGTGAGGCACATGTAAACGCTGCCCTAAGGAATCGTGCCCCTTCTCGTGCAAGGCTTTATCGGTAACTCCTTAGCGGTACAACACCCAATTTCAATTCTTCCTTTCCCGTGCACGAACGACAAAGGTTATCAACAAAGATTTTCCGAATGCTCCAAATAACACCCAAAAGATTGTATATAGTGTATACTAATATAATTGATGTTTGAATAAACAAAGGCTGTGTAAAATAAAGGCGTGGCCGTTAGAACAAGAGTATGTGTGTTGCTTACTGTTTTTGTGTTTCTCATTTTCACTCAGAGCTTTGCACAAACACCTTATATAGATTAAAAAACCATAACTGATAGATACTTGTTAATACAAATATAATTGTCATTTAAGACCTAAAACTTGTAACAGCTTAGACAACGGGCAGAAAAACAACGGACGAAAGGAAACCAACGGGTGAATATAAGATCTTTGACTAATTGGATTTTATTTTGTTCCATATACATATTTGGTAAGAAATAAAATAATAAGGTAAAATAGATTTTTAAAATTTTATTTTTTAAGATATTAGATATTAATAAAAATATCCAACAATCCCCCCCAAAAATAAAATTTTAAGAAACGAAAAATTATATAATAAATACAATATGGAGCTTATTTTATTATGTATTCAATACGGGTAGCTTCCGGCTTGGAACCCGCACCTAGTGACATTTGCCGCAGTTTGAAGAAACTAAGTGGACTACGCCTGGAACTTGAATCTTTTAACCAAACATTGACAAATGCACACATAATACGGAAAATCAATTGTTAGGGCTTGTGCTATAATGGCCATGCGCAATGACCGACTCATGAGAGTTTTAGAGATTAGTCCGTACCTCATAGTTGCGGCCACACAACTCCTCTCACGTAGGTAAGTCCTCAAAGGTACTAGTGAACGGAGAAGTACCTCGCAAATTCTGCCTTAAGACTTATTAAGAGTGTCAACACTCAACCTTACCGTTCACTATATGAGCACTTCATCATCATAGGAATGGGGTAGAAGAATGTATCTATGTACATCTTCTAAGGAGTGTAAATCCATATATTGAAGGCTCTCACGCTATCACCTGTCCAGCTTGTTTCTACCCTTGGAACTTATAAAACAAGTAGGGTTGCCACTGTCGATGATGCAAATTATGGGCTTAGCCCCATTCCCCTCGATGAATCTAGGACCTCACATATTCCTAGATAGATCCATTGTCTTATGGACAAATAATTAGGGTCATATATATTATTTTAATATCATGAAGCATGCTTCCAAATCTTCAACCGATCTTTTCTTTGTCAACAATTTTCTGTTACAACTTACAAACACCAAAAACCAACACAAAATGTTAGTAATAACACAATATTATCGGCGATAAGGTTTTGATGTGTACCACATTTCCCATATATCATTTAATAGTTGTACTGGCTTCAAGTTTTTGACCAATCCATTATCATGCATTTCACACAAAATATTGTCACTTTGCATTGCTCGGATTTCAGTTGACCATTTTTATCAACATAAACCTGTTTTAACTTACAAATAGAACAAACACTGAACACGTTATTAGTAGAAATAATATTAGCATCAAATAATGTAGAAGACTGTATTTTTCTCAATTAAAATCAGTAACACTTTTACGTATAAGCTGGGATTTTGTTCTTAGCTTTACGTATCTGGCCATGCTCATATCTCTTGTGCAGGACTGTATTGCTCAGACTCTGTTGAACTGAAGTGATCGCACCAGGAATCATTTCGATGACTAAACATTTGTTTAAACCTGAAGCTCAACAATCTTGCCAACACCTTAAATGTCTCAGGATATCGTGATTTAAAATAATCAGAATTTTCGGCACAAACACATTATAACTATTTCATCCAATTTATCTGTTAACAAGAATGTTCCTCTATGACCAGTTCATACATAAGAAACGATAAGGCAAGAATTCATGTACCATATTGATGATCTAACAGCACGTTTGTGAGATTTTCAGCATATAATAAAAATATTTAAATATGACTCACCAGTAGAAGTCTATGCTAGGAAAGAACACAAACACTCATAATGTGAATGGTTTATTACAATAAACGAAAGGTTACTACAACTCAAATTAGTAGCTATCAGCGAGGCTATCCTATGGCAAGAACCTAAAACCACATGCGGGGCAAAGGCGCAAAACTAGCTTAGAGCTAATCCTAAACTCTATAAGTGTTATATAGGGCAGGACATAACAACAAGCAACTAACAAGAACAATTTTATGAAGGTTTAAGGCTTGCCAGGACACAACACTTATCAGAAGCGTTGACTGCAATTGCCTCACAAGCACAGGTTTTTAATCTCAAGCAATAAATAATAAAATTAACCCACTCATCTGGATCATAATATCATACTCTTGCTAATCAGAACTAATCAAATTAATCTTTAATATCAATCTCGACAAAGCCAGAGCATCTGCAAGCCTAGGACAAGCTCCTAGGATCCTAAATAGTCTCATGACTTTTTTTATCTACAGGCCTTTTAGAGCTCATCATCTAGACAACCATGATAATAGCATTGCAAGCTAAAACTAAAGGAAAACTCTTGTACATTATTGATATATATTGACAATTATATAAAATTAGAAGAACAAATTCATAAAAACAAAATTTGTAGCATGCTATTGCTAACCATGACTCCTGACTAATCAACCATTATAATATATAGTAAATAAGAACTACCAAACCAAATATTATGAACACATTTTTAAATTTTAGCCTGTTAATAATCTACATAATGACTGTCAAATTAGGCCATCTAAAATCACAACATGCAAGGTATTTAAAATTCATCACATTAGGATCAAGAATTAAACACATAGCTCAAAACAAAACAATGTTTTATCTTTGGAGATAAACCAAATATATAAATTAGAAGGCATGCTTGTCATGAGCATTTCATCAACCATGAAGAATAATAATCATAAAGGAAAACATGCCTAACTAATCCTTGCAACAGGAACTAGTGAGCACAAAATTTACAAAGCTACATAAATCTCACAGCTTGCTTAATAGAAAATAATATACCATAGATAGCACTTGAGCACAATTCTTGTCACTATTTTAAGTTTATATATAAAATAAAGCAACCTTAATAAAAACCTCACTATAGTAAACATGCACCAGAGAATTTAACATGGCATGTAAAATAGTTACTGCCGTGGATATATCATACCACAACTATTCTCAAAATCTCAAAATTTAACAAAGGACACATACATTAATCTATTACGAGGAATTATTATAGGGCTTGACTAATGTTGAATGTAAAATGTAAAGTTCAGCAAATTTTAACTAAGACTGAATATGCGATCAACTTTAAAAAACTATCTTAATTAGATTTCCAATATAATTACATTGAAAATTATAACAGGGAAGTAGGAAAATAGTTTACATAACATGGACTTAAGGTTTTATCTAAACCACTGACCTCAAATAAATAATTGAAAGTAAGCTATACAAACATATAACCAGAATTAATGTGGAAAAGTAGAGTGAGAGTCGGAAAGTTTAAATATTGAGTCATTTGCTAGGTAAGTTTCAATTACAAACATTAGGACTTATCGGGTCAGACAAAGTAAACAAACTAGAGACAGAAAACTTTACCAATTATTTGGTGTAAATTGAATCCGAAATTTGCAACCTATATCAATATGGACAGTGGACTACAACAACAGAAGATACTTCAATGTCATATTTCTTCCTGTGAGAAAAATCAAATTAATTAGAAGGTTAATACAATAAATCTAAGGCTAAGAAACTAATAAGATAACAAACACGATTCCTTAGATTGTTGGTAAAATTAGAGTTTCTTAGTCTACATAAACACCAATAAAGATCACAATATGAATTAATCGTTAATACTCGTAATTTACGATAAAGTAAAATCATAAATATTAGAATTGAACAAGAAAGTAAACTAATAAAAGGATATGGGGGTTCTTGGTGGGTGAGGCACGTGTAAACGCTGCCCTAAGGAATCGTGTCCCTTCTCGTGCAAGGCTTTATCGGCAACTCCTTAGCGGTACAACACCCAATTTCAATTCTTCCTTTCCCGTGCACGAACGACAAAGGTTATCAACAAAGATTTTCCGAATGCTCCAAATAACACCCAAAAGATTGTATGTAGTGTATACTAATATAATTAATGTTTGAATAAACAAAGGCTGTGTAAAATAAAGGTGTGGCCGTTAAACAAGAGTATGTGTGTTGCTTACTGTTTGTGTGTTTCTCATTTTCACTCAGAGCTTTGCACAAACACCTTATATAGATTAAAAAAACCATAACTGATAGATACTTGTTAATACAAATATAATTGTCATTTAAGACCTAAAACTTGTAACAGCTTAGACAACGGGCAGAAAAACAACGGACGAAAGGAAACCAACGGGTGAATATAAGATATTTGACTAATTGGATTTTATTTTGTTCCATATACATATTTGGTAAGAAATAAAATAATAAGGTAAAATAGATTTTTAAAATTTTATTTTTTAAGATATTAGATATTAATAAAAATATCCAACATAATTAACGTTTGATGGACGGAGTGGCTGGTTTAATAGCAAATCATTTACACGGTAATACCATTTGTAAGTCAAAAACAAGTAGTGGTACCATTCGTAAAAAGCAAAAAACAGAGGGGTACCATTCATTATTTCCCAATTAAAAAAGTAGTTTCACCCCTACAATCATATTTACGTTATAATTCTATATTATTTTTAAAGAAAATAATAAAATTGAAATCCTATTATAATTATAATACAATTTTTTTATCATAATTTAAAATCAAAAAATAATACGATCAATTCTCCGAAAGATTTTTCAAGGAGAACAACTTGAACATGTTTCTATACACTATGCACTATAGAACAATCTTTCTTGCGATTATATGTTATTTTTTAAAAAAACATAATAAAATTGAAATCTTATTATTATTATAATTCTTATATTGTATTAGCAATTTTTTTATTATAACTTAGAATAAAAAAATATTACGATCAATTATCTTAAATATTTTTTAACTAAAACAATTGAAACGTGTTTTCATGCACTTTTATTAAACAATCTAAGTTTATAGTTTGTTAATCGCATAAATTTTTTATGCAAATAACATAGTTCTTTTTATAATTTTATAATATAATTTTATAATATTTAATGAAATAAAATATTAATAATTAATTAATATAAATCCCCCCGCCGTGCGAATCATCTAGTAAAGAGTAATTCAGTGAAAGAGTTCAAACCTGAATTTTATCTTGTAATGACGATGAACTTTCTCTTCTGGGTGTTATATTGTATGCCATTTGTTCATCCAGGAAGCATCCTTGTGCTTACAGCTTATGGCTTTGGCCTTGTTATGCACCTTGCTTATCTCATCATCTTCCTCCTCTATGCCAAAGACAATGAACAAAGGGCACGTATTCAGTGCCTTTATACTTGGCCCGTTAGCAAATATATATAATTATTGTCTATCATTATCACACGTTGTTTAATTTATGTGTACTGATAGATTCATACTTATGTATATATCGCAGATGTACATAGGAGTTGTCGGTGGACTTGTGGTTGAGCTAAGTGGCTAACACATGATGTTTTGACCAGAACAGTTCTTGTTGGAGGATTTTGCGTCACCTTTGGTACAGCGATGTACTATCCCCGTGTTTCCCAAGCGGTACGTATGTCTGGCGTGTTACGTGTATCAGAATTATTAGGGTTAGTTCACAGCCATATTAAATACATTTGTATCCAAAGGAAGATCATTGCTGATTATATACCTGCTCTGTGCGTAATATGATGTATATATATATAGAGTCCTACTCCACTACAAACTAAAATTAACTACAAACTAAAAACTAAACACTAATCCAACATTTCACGCTAATCTAATGATCAAACTAGGTGTACCCCAATACAAAAATTGCTTAAAATACTTGGCTCTATCCAACAAAAAAAAAAATCATTGTTCACGTGATGACGTGGCAGTGGATTTCACTGGTTAACGGTGCTTCGCACCTTCCTGTACGGCGCTTCGCGCCTTTATCATTCTAAAGTTGTAAGGAATGGCAATCAATGGTAAAGGCAATAGACGATTGACGGGTGTGTCGAGGGCATTCGGCCCTCATGACTACCTAACTCATCCGTTTACTGTCTTAAATGCTTCGTATTTCCACGGCAAGATTTTATTTTTTTTGTTGGATAGAGCCAATTATTTTAAGCATCTTTCGTGAAGTTACCCTTGGCGGGAACCTTAGAATAGATAAATATAATTAATTTAGTGTTAGTTTGTAGTTTGTATTTAAGAATTGGTTTGTATTTGAGCAAAAATCTATATATATATATATATATATATATATATGTGCCTGTATAACAGTTAACAGTGTGTGATGAAGAGAGTACTGATTGCATGCCTTTTCCTGCTGTGGTGACCAACATCCTTAATGATATTTGCTGGATGATCTATGCCTCACTCAGATTTGATTTTGTCCTTGGGGTAATTTAAAATATTCTTATTTATACATAGTGCAATTCACAATTTTCATTATCTACTGATTGTAGATGAAGTTTTACTTGTTGCACGTGATGTATATTTTGTCTGAAGTATAGTGATTCGAAACGGGGTACGGAACCGGATACGTGGAACATCACTTTTAGTGAATGCGGTATGACGGAACGTATGGGTACGATGGAATGCATGAGTACGATGGGTCTTTTTATAAAAAAAATCTGCTATAATATAGATTTTCCAATTAAAAACTCAATTAATAATATAAATATTTATCATCAAAATTATTGTAACTTATGTATTATTATAAGTTTGCTAATATTTTGTGATTTATAAGGTTATTGGGCCTAAAAATGATACATTTAATTGAGTTTGGGACTTGGGATGTTTAAAACATTAAAAGGATAATTTATACAAAGACATTAGTACTGGATAATACGGGTCGTTATTGCCAACGTTTCGGGTCGCGTTCCGCAACATTTTGGGTCGCGTTTGTTCCCGATTCGGGAACGAAGTATCAGGTTCGCAATACGTGGCTACGTCCCATGTTTCCTGTAACTATACTCTGAAGAACATAAATACATAATTTGTTCTCATCTTGTAGCTTACATATTTTACTGCATTAATGGTGGGAGTGGTTCAACTCGTACTACATGCTGTTTACTACGGAAGTACTTCAAAGTTTAGTGATGATAAGAAGCTAGCAACAGCTGAGGTGCAACTTCCAGAAATTAACATAGTTGATGAGAGAGCACGTGAAGGCGCAGCTCCAAACAATGAACAAATGTGATGATAAGAAGCTAGCCAGAGGAGGTGCTGCTCCAGGGAATTGTCGCACTTTAGTGGAAGATGACCAAAATAAGAATTGTCACAAACATATTTTTCAATATTGGCAGGACAAACTTGCGCCTTTGTATTGATAATCCATTCCAAAAAAAGGTGACAAATCGTTAGAAAGATTTGATGAAGCATTGTATATATCAAGGGGTTTGTATCAAAACATCTTAAAAAGATTTCTTTCTAATTTTGATTTAAGTAACATCTCCATCTTGTCTAAAGCTGGGGCAGTGACTGCAGTATCGCAAGTCCATTTATAATTATAGTTACTTGCTAGCCAAATAGTATCGGTCTTTAGTTTCATTATTTATGATCACATTATACATAGAATGTTAACAGGTATCCATGTGTAGTCTCTTTCTGCTCTCACCTCTTTTGTTTTGTTGTGTAATAGTCGTATTTTATTTATTACGTGGTTTATTTGATTCTATTTACTTGATGACAACGGTAAGAAACCTATTGCATAGCTAAAATGAGAATTTTTTCAAAAGAACATTGGCATTGTCTGACCTACCTGTACTTTATTGACTCGCTGTACTGATTTAGAAAGACTCGGCTTGCTCATACCCTCTGTTTTGAAAAGAGAAAAGAGAATAAGAACAAGTTTGACAAAGGCAAAATCAAATATCATTCATAATGATGGAAAGAGTACTGCATTCCTCCAACTAGGATGCTCACATAAAATGCTAACAGACTATCATATCACAACTAGTACTAAATGATTGAGTGATGAGAATTCCTCCTTTTTATACCTTTTGAGGAATTTAGTTTCAGGTGTGTGCGGTGACAGAGGGAGGGGATGGACGGACCCCTCTGAGGGGGGTCTAGAGGGGTCCCTTGTTGGATATTTTAGTGTAATTGGATTGGCTAGTTGATCAATGTAATCGTAATGCTACATCGAACAAGTCAGGAGAATGCGGAGTGCATGCTTTGTTCGAGTTCGTTATGATTTCAGAATTATTGTTTATGAGACATGTCTATTGGCATCAAACACATCTGTTAGAATGAGATGTGTCTATTGGAAAAGACACACCTTGAGGTGTGTCTATTGGCATTGGACATGACTGTTGGAAATGAGATGTGTCTATTGGAAAAGACACATCTTGAGGTGTGTCTATTGGCAAAAGACACATCTGTTGACATCTATAAATAGGTGTGGCATTGATCATTTTACACATAGGTTCATTTTGAAATACACAGCAAAATACATTCTCTCTTCTTGCAGATTTTCTGATTTTATCCGATTGAATTATTTGGGTGAACCACAAATAACTTCAATCTGAAAGTGTTCACACGACTTCAGAAAAATCCAAGTTATCACCCAACTCCCCAACAAAGATTGAAGTTATCTATTTTCTGAAGATGGCGAACTCAGAATCTGCAAAAGACATGACAAGCAAGTTTGCAAAGTTGGACAAGTTTGAGGGTCAGGATTTTAGAAGATGGCAAAAGAAGATGCATTTTCTATTGACAACGCTGAAGGTTGTATATGTTTTGAGTACCCCCATTCCAAAAGTGGTTGAGGATGAAACCGCTGAACAAACAAGGAGGCGTTGCAATGGGAAAACGCTGATTACATCTGTCGCGGTCACATCTTAAACGGTATGTCTGATTCCCTTTTCGATGTATATCAAAATGTTGAGTCAGCAAAAGAATTGTGGGATTCTCTTGAATCCAAATACATGGCAGAAGATGCTTCTAGTAAGAAGTTTCTGGTCAGTAATTTTATGAATTACAAAATGGTCGATTCTAGACCGGTGATGGAACAATACAATGAATTGTTAAGGATTCTGGGTCAGTTTGCCCAACACAATCTGAAGATGGATGAATCTATCTCAGTTTCTGGTGTTATAGACAAACTACCACCATCATGGAAGGATTTTAAACACTCCTTGAAACATAACAAAGAAGATATGACTCTGGTTCAACTTGGAAGTCACTTCAGAATTGAAGAGGCTTCGAGGACTCAAGAAATTGAGAATAATCCTAAGGGCAAGAACCAAGTCGGTAACTCTTTTGTGAATATGGTTGAAGATGGTGGATCTTCTAAGAATTCTAAGTATGGCAAGGGTGATAAACGAAAGTTTAAAGGAAACAACAACAATTCTTCCAACAAAAGGCCTAAGATGGCATGTTGGAAGTGTGGCAAACCTGGACATTTCAAGAAGGATTGTCGGGTTGGTAAAGGCAAGCAAGAAAAGCAAAGTCTTTTGGAGATGACTTTCATCTTTATCTAGTAGAAGGCTCTAGAGATGAAATTGAATATCAATACCAATATTGTTTTGTTATTGAGGAGGATCCAAATACTTTTAGCGAAGCTATGAAATCTAGGGATGTTGCATTCTGGAAAGAAGCTATCCAAGATGAAATGGATTCTATCATGAATAACAATACTTGGGAATTGAGTGATCTACCCCCTGGCTATAAAGCGTTGGGAAATAGATGGATCTTCAAAAGGAAAATGAAGGTGGACGGTACCATAGATAAGTTTAAAGCCAGATTGGTGATCCAAGGTTTTAGACAAAAAGAAGGGATTGATTATTTTGATACTTATGCTCCTGTTGCTAGAACCTCCACTATTAGGTTGTTAATAGCACTTGCTGCTATACACAACCTTGTCATTCACCAAATGGATGTGAAAACTGCATTCTTGAATGGTGAATTAGATGAAGAAATTTATATGAAACAACCCGAAGGGTTTGTTATGCCTGGTTGTGAGAACAAGGTGTGTAAATTGAAGAAATCAATTTATGGTCTGAAACAAGCACCGAAGGATTGACATGATAAATTTGATACTGTGATCTTGTCTAACGGTTATTTTCTTAACCAAGCAGACAAGTGTGTATATAGCAAATTTGATGCTTCTGGTAAAGGAGTTATAATTTGTTTATATGTGGATGACATGTTAATTTTTGGCACTGACCAAAATCAAGTGGATAAAACCAAGAAGTTCTTGTCATCTAACTTTGATATGAAAGACATGGGGGAGGCTGAGGTGATTCTTGGTATAAGGATCAAGCGTGAGAACAATGGCATTTCAATTTCTCAATCTCATTATATTGAGAAGATTCTTAAAAGATTTAACTTTAAGGATTGTTCTCCTGTTAGCACTCCTCTTGATCCTAGTATTAAACTCCTACCTAATACAGGTGTTGCAGTATCTCAACTTGAATACTCAAGGGCTATTGGTAGTCTCATGTATGCCATGATAAGCACTAGGCCAGATATTGCCTATGCTGTTGGAAAGCTTAGTAGGTATACTAGCAAGCCAAGCACACATCATTGGCAAGCCTTAAGCCGAGTGTTCAAATACTTGAAAGGAACCATGGATTATGGTTTGACATATACTGGATTTCCTTCGGTTATTGAAGGTCATTCAGATGCAAGTTGGATTTCCAATAAGGAAGATCATTCTTCCACAAGTGGATGGGTATTCCTTCTTGGGGGAGGTGCTATCTCTTGGGCATCAAAGAAACAAAGTTGCATTACTGATTCAACGATGGAATCTGAATTTGTGGCATTATCAGCGGCTGGTAAAGAAGCTGAATGGCTGAGAAATCTGATTTATGAGATTCCATTGTGGCCTAAACCGATATCTCCCATATCTATCAGATGTGATAGTGAGTCTGCCTTGTCTAATACTTATAGACAAGTGTTCAAAGGCAAGTCTAGACACTTAGGTGTTAGACACAGCATGATTCGTGAGCTTATCACGCATGGTGTTATATCAGTGGAGTTTATAAGAACTCAACATAATTTAGCCGATCATCTAACCAAAGGGTTGAGTAGAGATCTTGTGCACAAGTCGGCTGTAGGGATGGGATTAAAGTCCATCGAATAACCTCTCATGTTGAGATACCCAATTCCCATCTAATATGACATTAGGTGCTGAGTTCAATGTGGAAAGCTTAACATTTAGAGATTGGAACACATTAAAGCATCATACCAAGGAATGTGTTCAGACCTGCAAGTTAAGGAGGTTGAAGTTTATCTTCTTAATAGTTCTTTTGAAAAATTGCATATGCAGGTGCGAGAATAAAAGAACTACCTATATGAGCATGAAGTTTAGCCGCTTCAAGAAGCTTGGACTTGGCTTTGATATGCTTATGAAGGATTAGGACACTAGGATAGTAAAAGATAGTGTCAAGTAAGAACATTTGAGAATGTAAATTTATGTGTATATTATCTTCATGTATTCAATATGAATAGTAAAGGTTCAATCCATAGTGATACCTTGATATTCGAATATTTGGAATGTGTAATATACTAATGTGAAATTCAATCGTCACGATATTTCATTTATGCATAAGTTTGTTGTCTGTTGTGATTTTGTTTAGTTAATCATGGATTACGCTAAAATGGGGGAGGATTGTTGGATATTTTAGTGTAATTGGATTGGCTAGTTGATCAATGTAATCGTAATGCTACATCGAACAAGTCAGGAGAATGCGGAGTGCATGCTTTGTTCGAGTTCGTTATGATTTCAGAATTATTGTTTATGAGACATGTCTATTGGCATCAAACACGTCTGTTAGAATGAGATGTGTCTATTGGAAAAGACACACCTTGAGGTGTGTCTATTGGCATTGGACATGACTGTTGGAAATGAGATGTGTCTATTGGAAAAGACACATCTTGAGGTGTGTCTATTGGCAAAAGACACATCTGTTGACATCTATAAATAGGTGTGGCATTGATCATTTTACACATAGGTTCATTTTGAAATACACAGCAAAATACATTCTCTCTTCTTGCAGATTTTCTGATTTTATCCGATTGAATTATTTGGGTGAACCACAAATAACTTCAATCTGAAAGTGTTCACACGACTTCAGAAAAATCCAAGTTATCACCCAACTCCCCAACATCCCTGCCCCCTGAAATTCCTAATATAATTCAAGAAGTATGCTTCATAAAACAATTATGTCTTCAGTTACTCCCACGAGGTCCGAGTTGGACTCCCTGGTAAAATTTCTTTCTGCCTCCGGGTGTGTGTGTCCATAGGCATCGAGTTGCTTCTGCCATGCCATATTCTTGTATGAGATCTAGAGTGTATTTCCTTTGAGAAAGAAAGAAGCCTGTTACAGACCTGATGATTTCAAGGCCTTGAAAATAACTTACAGGACCAAAATGTTTCTTGTGAAAAGTCTAAGACAACATAAGTTTGAGATTCTGAATTTTTGAATAAGAATTTCCAGAAATCAACTCTCGACTGGCGGGATGAGATTGAAACAAGGTTACAAGGTCTCGTGAAGGATATGCCAGGTCATCCCCATGCAACAATACCAATACCAGTGTAATACTATTTGCAGAAGTTTTTGTCAAGAGCAACAGCTTGTTTTTTATGTACCGATTGTTATTGTTCTGATAATTAAACGGATACCACCAAATACCCACATTTGGATATTATTGTTTAGAATATGGAATATTTCTTTCTTTAAAGATAACTACAATGCACCGTACGTACGTAAAATAAGTTACTGCGCCTAAAACAAACTATAAATCAGTTTTAGCACCATACTCCTTAATTAAGTTATCCTTGTTAGAATCACACTCCTTATCATACACTACTATATAATTCTGAAAAAGACATGATCGGTTTAATTGGAAATCGTTGGAACCTTACTAGTTACCTCGTTCATCCTCTCTACTTTCTCGATACGACCTACTTGATCTTTTTCTCTGTCTAATAAGTTTATGATGGTGCATTTTTAACTCATCATTAGTCGAACTTTGGTATAATCGGTCAGTTCTTACACTCTATTAATGACGGTATATGTATCATGCTTATTGTAATTCAGATTTATATATCATTTTGCATTCTTAGTCTTGATTTCACTTGTTATTATTACTGTTTATGATTTCAATTGTTCCAATAACACTTTTGAGTAATAAATAATTCTTTATATTAGTGAACCTCTTGTTTATATGCATACAAGTTAACCTAACCATTAAAAGGATTATGTTTGTGTAATTTACTTGAATTGAAGTGATAACCTAACCATTAAAAGGATGTTTGTGTATTTGAATTGAAGTGATTTGTATACTATATATGCAAATATTAGGATCTTTAGGACAATGTTTAGTAATATACAATTAGATTGTTTGATGATTAATTATATATTTGCTTCTTGTTTTACAAATTTTTAATAACATCAGCCTTTTCTTGGACAGGGAATTTCTCATCTTTTTGGGTGTTTTCTTCTCCGGCGTAAACTCTCTCGATCGCTCTCTCTCAATCTCCCCCCTCTCTTCCTCTCTCTCATTCTCTCTCCCCTCTCTCTCTCTCTTGATCGTGTTTTTCCTTGTGTAGGCCAACATTTTACAGAGTAATAAAGAATAATTTAGTGGAAGAGTTAAACCTGAATATATTATCTTTTAACGATGATGAACTGTCTCTTATGGGTGTAATATGGTATGCCATTTGTTCATCCAGGAAGCATCCCTGTGGTAACGGCTAATGGCATTGGCCTACACTACTAGAAAAACTGGAATAGACATCGGGCCTTTAACATCGATTATAATTGCCACCGATGTTAAAAATGTTTATAACATCGGTTTTTGTAAAATCGATGTCTTTATGCTATTTAGACATCGATCCATTGGCCGTTCAACCGATATTAAAGATCTAGTAAAAAAATCTCATTTTCCCTCCCTTAACCAAATTTCTAACTTTCCCTCCCTTAACCAAATTCTCCCGTAAAACATCTCTCCCTCTTCACCAAAATTTCCCCCCTTTCTAAAAAAATTTCCCCCTTAACCAAAATTTCCCCCCCATTCAAATCAAATCCAAGAAAATAAAAACAAAAAACAAAACCCATAAAATCACAAAAGATATTCATTCAGCTAAAACACATACACCCACTCCACCCATTTTCTCTTTTCTCCGAAGAACCCTAGCCGCCCCCTAAGAACCCTAATCAATCAGCTAATCAATCTCAAAGCTAGCTAATCAATCTTGATGAACAACAAAGCTCGAAGTCTATCTTAGTTGTGTTAGTCTCTCTCTCTCTCTCTCTTTCTCTCTCTCTGTGTGTGTAAGGAGTTGGATTTGTATGCTTCGCTTGTGAATTGTGTGAATTTACCTGGCTTGCCTACCAGACACGATAATGTGGATATTGTTGTAATTAGGGAGAATACCAAAGGCGAGTATGCTGGACTTGAACATGAGGTTGTTCCTGGTGCTGTCGAGAGTCTTAAGGTATCTTCTCCTCTCTCTTCCTTCTTTTACTTCATTTTGTTTTGTGCTATCTTGTTTATATGGATAATGGACTTTACTTATTTGGTATTGTGCAGTGTCGTTTGTTTGTGATTGTTGTTTGTAGTATGATCATCTGATTATCTTTGAATTTTCACATTCTTAAAAGATTTTTTAATTTCACTGATTGTCTGATATTCTATGCCTAAACTTTATGGATGGTATTGTAGTTAAAGCTAAAACATGAGTAATCTATATAAGTAACAATTTATTTCGTATCTGTGTGTTTTGAAATTTAGTACAATAGTACCTATAAATGCACTTGCTTGTCTGTTTGATAGAAAATTTAGTTACCTACTTCTGCCTTCCTCCAACATTAAACACGTCTGGAGTCTTGTTTATTAATATTCAGGAATGTTATAAACAATATTCAGCTGAGGCTCTTGGATTTTAAATAATTCCAGTTCCTATTTCTTGGATTTTCATGCTTTACTTCAATTGTGGCCATGTCTTTAAGCTGTAAGCTGAAAGAAGATTGTGATACATATCTTCTATATGGTGTCAGAATTACAGTACTCTGAAACGATCCAATACTGTCACAATGGAATCACAATCATCAATTTGTGGTATGTATCATTTCTATGAAAGGGAGCCTCTGGAACTGTCTACAAGGCTGTCATGTCTGACGGTGAGGTGATTGCGGTCAAAAAGTTGAAAAGCCCTGGTGAAGGCGCTACTGTTGACAGCAGCTTTCTTTCTGAGATATCAACTCTTGGAAAAATTAGGCACCGAAATATTGTGAAGCTCCATGGGTTCTGCTACCATCAGGACTCCAATCTTCTGTTGTACAAATACATGTCAAATGGGAGTCTAGGAGAAGCACTTCGTGGGAGTGAGAACACTTGTTCGCTGGACTGGAATGCTAGGTACAAAATAGCTCTCGGTGTAGCGGAGGGATTATGCTATCTCCATCATGATTGTAAACCCCAGATCATTCACCGTGATATCAAATCAAACAACATTTTACTGGATGAGACGTTTCAGGCTCATGTCGGGGATTTTGGCTTGGCAAAGTTGATTGACGTCTCCAATTCCAAATCTATGTCAGCTGTTGCTGGTTCATATGGCTATATTGCCCCAGGTATTTTCAAGTTTTAGTTATTAGATTTTCATTATGCTACATCGTTTTCTATGATACCAGTCTAGGGGAGAAGGATATGATCTTCTGTCAAAAATATGCTATGCAGTCTAATGAATGTTTCCTGTTTTGCCTATCAGAGTATGCATACACAATGAAAGTGACTGAGAAATGTGATATCTACAGTTTTGGGGTAGTTCTATTGGAACTTATTACTTGGAAGTCTCCAGTACAACCGCTGGAACAAGGAGGAAACCTTGTAACTTGGGTTAAAAGATCAAACCTTGGCAGGGTATCTGATATATTTGACGTACGGCTAGATCTGAGTTCTAGAAGGACAATTAAGGAAATGACTTTAATTCTAAAAATTGCATTGTTTTGCACCAGTACATCACCAGTAAATAGGCCTACCATGAGAGAAGTCATTGCGATGATGATTAATATTAGGGAAGCTGTAAGTAACACACCATCGTCTCCAACATCAGAAACCCCTTTGGAGGAGGATGAATCTGACAGAGGTACGAATCTCCACACATGTGCACACACTGATCTAATTATATCTTTTCTGTTAGATAGCCTAGTGTATAAGCTTCCATCAAACACATAGATATTTTCAATTTTAATTTGGCACTTAAGGTAAGATTTATAATCAAATTAATCTTACATTCCGCTTCAACCACAATCATAAACAAGTAGATAATTTTGCTTTTGAATTTTAAATTTGCACAATCAAATAACCGGTGACTATTAATACAGCTGCCCAGAACATGTGCCCCATGCTAGTGCTACTATCAAAATATATACATGTTCATGCGGATGTGCTCTTTAGTACTCACTGTCACAATCAGGGGCGTAGCTACCTTATAGGTAGTGGGTTCAAGTGACCCCATATAAAAAAAAAAATTGGTAATAAATATAGTAAATTTTGGTAATAAATTTATTTTGACCCCATAGAAAAAGAAAAAATGACCCCATATCCTGAAATAATTAGTAAAATAGCAAAGAATAGGTAATTTCTATGTATAATCCTATGTATTAGATTAGGCAATTTTCAATTTTTTTATGCAAATGAGGCTATTTTTATTCATTTTAGCTTCTTTTATAGTTATTTCTATTATTTTTATATAGAAATGGTCAAAAAACAGGCCAAAATTTTTTCCCCTGCTGGGCTCAAAAAACAGGCCAAAAAATTGACCCCATATGCTCAACTTCCTGGCTACGCCATGGTGACTTTCACTAATAACTGTGTACATGAAATCCAAAATTAGCTAGTGTTACTGGTGGATGCTATTTTCGTTGCAGCTAATAGTCCAACTTCAGCTACCGATAACCTGCCTAAAGGATGTGATAACCAAACAGTGGGGCTTACTAGTGGTTCATATGAGCAATCTGACGATGATGACATTGATATAGAAGCTGGTCCATGTGAACAGAGTGACTAGGCTGGTGTTAGACGTATTAAAAGGTCAGTAGGAATTGTGTGTGATCAACAATGTGTCTAACTGTTGAGAAGTGAAATTGTTACTTAGCATTTGAGCTTTCTAAGACCACTTTATATGGTTTATGCCTTTTTAGGATGGTCTCCAACAAAGAGTCTGCTAGGCGCTCCAGGAGAAGAAAGCAGGCCCATTTATCCGACCTTGAACAATAGGTGTAGTTATTTAAATAATTATAATTTATCAACTGCATACAAATACTCGGTGTATTCTAATTTGACAATTTTATATTTGTTTATTTTGCAAAAGATCAAATGCTTCCAATACTCAGCAAGAGACTGAAAAGTGTCAATATATGTACAAAGTGATATATTTTTTAACCAACTTAAAGTGATATCTTATACGCTCGTTTAAAGTTTGATATCATAGCTTTTCTGTAGGTTGATCAGCTGCGTGGAGAAAACTCACCTTTGTTCAAGAACATGACAAGTGCTAATCAACAACTGAAAGATGCTACCAATAACAATCGTGTTCTCAAGTCAGATGTGGAAGCTTTGCGTGCAAAGGTACCAAATAGTCTGTGTATTCTTCTTTCCCCAACAGAATATGGTGGAAATATAAGAAAGTTTGTTCGTTTAGTGCTCTTAAGGACTCCTTCAATGGAGCATTTAAAAGAATCATTATCAAGACTAAATAAATTTTCGACAACATTCAGGTGACAATCGATGTTGCAAGTCCTGAGTCTGGCATCAAAGAGGTAATACATATTAGCAGGATCAGTATTAGTACTTCACAAGTTCATAACATTGCCATACTACTAATTTACTAGGAGATCTATTATGCTTCTGAACAAGTAGTTATTCTTATCAGTTTGTAGCCAAAGAAGGTGACACAGCGGAACCAGGCACCAAGGTAGCAATCATTCCAAAGTCTAGTGAAGGTACAACACATGTCGCTCCCTCACAAAAGCCACCTAACAAGGCTGCGCCTGAGTCTGCTCCTGCTCCTGCTGAAACAAAGGTGGAAAAGCAAACGCCTAAGGCGGAAACAAATTTGAGCTAGTGAACAACAAATTTGCTTAGTAAAACAGACATCGTTTGTTATATGTTCTACCAGCCTGCAGGTGTGAGTTCCCCTGAAGCCTAGAAATCTGCAGATTGCCGACAGCAGAGCGGTCGAAGAACTGGTTATAATCTCTGCCTAACATCTAGCTTTTGTCTAAGAATTAGTTTGCTTTTGTCGAAGTACGTACATGCACTTTGGTTATTGTCTAAGAGAAGTGCATGTGTCTTTTGGTCGTACTAATTATGATAGTTGGACAGGTAGAATTTTGGTACCAATTATGGTTATTGTAAATATTGGGATGTTTGGTAAATGGCAAGTACTTGGTTCTTTGTATTTTAGCGTTTTGGTTTGATTTCTGTTTTGGGGTGCATATAAATGATCACTACATTCTAAAACCTCAACAAGATACATCAGTTATTAAAACAAAACTAATGTGTCTAACTATAATTCACATCACTTTTTCTAAAATAATCGATGTACATGAGGGGCTATTGCATCAAATTTTTTAAAAGAACTGATGTCTATTTGAACATACAACATCGGTGTTACCAAGAAACCGATGTCTATGTCTTTATTTAACATCGGTTTCACATACCAACTGATGTCTCAGATAACATAAAACATCGGTTTTTACCAAGAAATCGATGTATATGTCATTATTTAACTTGTCTGTGCTATGTTTATGTTGATCTAATGCACATAATATATCATAATTTAAAAAGAACTACTGCACATAATGAAGCTTAGACATCAGAAATATTTAAGAAACTAATGTCTAAGTCGATATTAGACAACGGCTAAAAACCGATGTCTAAAGTTTTTATAATATAAATAAAATTTATAACATATATAATACAAGAAACCGTGCATTGCACGGGTTATAAGCTAGTATTGTAATAGTATTGGGGAGATAGTTTTTAATTGGGTACGTAAATATTTACAGACACCTTTTTTTTTTTTTAACGAAAAGCTGGGAAATTTTATTAATTCAAAGCATCCAACTGAATACAATCATTAACCCTACCAGGAATAGACTCCCTATCGAAACTACGACCTGGAAATAAATATGATTCCCTAGCAAGTTGATGGGCAACCACATTTGCAGATCGTTTGACAAATAACAACTTAACGTTGTTTAAACGAATAAACTCCCGACACTCCTTTATAACTCCACCAAATCGAGCTCGCATTGGTGCCTTACTTCTGATCGCCTGGATCACTTCAAGACAGTCAGACTCGAGCGTAACCATGTGCCAACTAGACCTATCAATCCAACTAAGTGCCTCCTTTATTGCCATTGCCTCTGCCAACAAAGGTGAGATGAGTTCTTGATGGACTATAGCTTTTGCTTCTATAAGAACCCCCTCTGAGTCTCGAGCAATTAAACCAAAACCAACACTCTCTCGATCTGCAAAGATTGCTGCATCAGTTGAAACCTTAACTGAATTTGTTTGAGGCCTAACCCAGCTAGAAGCTCCATCTCCCTCAACTTGAGGTTGATTAAGAGCAACAGACGATCTATTCTGGGATAACTTCCTTTGTGTAAGGAATTGCTTTGCTGCTGCAACTACTTTATTAGATGTCTAGAACTTTTGGTTCCAAACAAGATCATTTCGAGCCCTCCAGATGGCCCAACACAACACAATAACTTCCGCTCTTTGTTAGGCCTAATAAAGATTCATAAGATTCTTGTTTTGCTCAGTAGAGTCATCGTCCCTTTTTCTTTTCTGATTCTGCATGTCTTGCTGTTTACGGAAGTTAGTTTGATGAAGTTCTTGATCTCTGGCACTGTCCACCAAACTGTCCATGGAAGTGTAGCGGTTTGCGATGATATGGTTACGGATCGAAGTCTTCAGAGCCCACTTGAATTTCATGATTTTATCTTCCTCTGTTCCAGCAATGGACCGTGCATAGCCAGCTAACCTCTGAAACCTGATCTGAAAGTCCGCCACAGATTCATCCTCCTTCTGAGTTATGCTTTGATATTCTCGAACATACTCCTCACGGATACTGGCAGGAAAGTACCTCTGATCGAACTGTGCCTTAAACACATTCCAAGTGACAGTATTCTCATATCCAGCTACGTGAGAAGCTACCACTGACTTCCACCAAATGCTAGCGTCCCCCTCAAGACGGTAAATGCCAAAATGGGCCTTTTCCAGCTCTGAACAATTCAGTACCCGAAAAATCTTCTCCATATGATCGATCCACGCTTCAGCATCCATCGGGGTCTTGGCCTCCTTGAAGCAATTAGGCCTTTGTTTCATAAAACGATCAAACATAGTTTAGCCTTCTTGATTCTGTATGTTACCACCAGGATTCTGCGTTTGCTGAGCCACCACCTGCTGCACCATATGCATGAAGGTATTTTGATCCATCAAAATTTGCTGAGTAACATTTCCCCCAGTGTTTTGGCTAGTCTTAGATTTCTTTGGCGGCATCCTGCAAAATTTTTCGTGAGTGCACATTCGAAACAATCATATCACAAGTCGATATTCAAAGTCATAATCCTACCCATGCGAAGTCAACCCAAAACTCACATGTCAATGCCTAAAAGACAGTCTACAGAATCTATAACCTTAGCTCTGATACCAACTGTAACAACCCGACTTTTCGGGTCGTTAACTAATAAACAAATATCATAATAAAATCTAAATTATATTTAATCGATATAGAAAAGAACCAAAAATCCTGATAAATATCAATGTTTTAATCCTCAAAATGAAAATACTGAAAAGTCTAAAACAAATCTAGCAAGTCCTCGAATTTATTTAATCAACTATATTGACTGCAGCTAAAGTCTGGTTGGCATCACTCATCTCAATCCCGTTTACCCCCTGATTACCTGTGGAAGGAAAACAATACGAGTGAGCCAAATGCCCAGTACGAATATAATATAATAGAATATGTAACAACAAATAACTAAGCTGACAGTACAAAAAGAACTAAACGAAGTTCAACAAACAGAAGGCTGAATCACAAGTAAGGTGGGTACAATAATGGTCTCTTATATAACTTGTACTCGCTAAGTCCGGATCACAAAGCGAGTACAGTCCAGACGTTTCTTCTCCGGCAATCCACGAGAAGAAATAAATGAAATGCATAAAGCATCTCAACAGAACGGAAGCGATCATGATCTAAACACAATCTCATACCCCAGAGATGTGCTCGTATACTTACAGCACTGATACGAGTAAGTGCCTAGTTCACCTTTACTCCGAACTCCATGTGAACATTGTCTGTGATTAACCCACACAGATCTGTCTAAGAGCCCAACAGAACGGTTACAAAATATTGTCAAACTCATTTTCCAGAACAGAACAGAACAAAACGAAACGAAACAATATCGCAATAAAAATACGAAACAAAACAAATAAAAATGAGTAAGGCAACTATTATTCCAAAAAGAAAGGAATATGAAACAAATATAAGAGTATGAACTAAAAAGTACACACAGAATACAAGAGTTCACAATTTTAGAAAAATGAGCTTATAATAAACCCAACGAATAATTAAGTGGAGAGAAAAGAATAAAGAATTTGTAAATGTGATAAGAAGAATACAATAAATCAATATTTATGAATTTAACTCAAATGAACTTAGCGAGTACAAATGAATTTAATTTAAAAGAAGAGAATCAGAATTCGTACCTGAACTATAACATTAATCTGAAACCCTTGATAACAGGATGCAACTATAACTCAATACCCGAATCTAAACACCAAGTTAAGTACAGTAAGTTTTCGTAAGAACTATCAAGGTCAACGTGATCATATATTTTACTCTAATATTTAAATACTTTCATGCACTCAAATAATTACATGAATCATGCTATTTGTCACGGTAAAACAAATGGGCCAGGAAAATTATCGCAGCAAAACACATGCATGGTTCATACTAAGTATCGAAATAAAATTTGATTAACTTAACTAGAAAATCATTTCAGAAGTATTTTTAGAATAGATATTTGGTTTAAACAGATCCATATAAATTCATGAACCTAACATGATGACAAGCATTGACATACATAAATAAGACGTACATTGATTTCGTGGAAATTTTAACATGATTATTAGATTATATATGCAAGACTTGTCCATGTAATTGTTTTTCTCCTTTCTTTTCCTTAACATTAAAACACGTACAAAGAGATTCCTATGCACATGCATATCCATGCTAAATGAACCAATCCTTATTAACTACTATAACCAAGAGTGATTAAATGTACCCACTAATATATAGGATCAATGCAACCAATGTAATTTACACAATTAAAACAATTAAAACAATTCTAATTTTTTTTTGATAAAACAAGGATACACGCTATACTAATAACCTTCATTTAACAGTCATTCTAAGTATAATTAGCCATTATAAATGCATACATTTATAAATCCTATCTAGTGCAGTACATATAAGAACATTTAGGTGCTATAATAATATTAGCATAACTTTTTGTCATGAACACTAAATGCAACAGATCTTGGATGCCTCGTATAACACTACAAGGATTTTTGCTTTCAGGACACTCAAAACGTGTTGTCTGAACCTCCCGAAAACTGTTGACTATTGAGAAGTCGTCTGATACACACCTCAGACAACACACAGCAAACTGTTGTGTGAGAGTTGAAAGACAAGTAAAAGCCACCTGAAAAGAGTTGTCTGATACCCAGAAACAACAACACTTCTTTGGAAACCTGTTGTCAAAGCTCCAATAATGCAACACGTTTTAACGAATATATTGTTGTTTTAAGCAGTAAAGACAATGGTTTTTAAAAGAAAGCCTATTGTTGAAGTGCAAAAGATACAATCCTTTACTTGATCAAGGTTGTTGTTGTATGTCACTACAGACAATGGTTTCTTAGCAAAAACGATTTGTTTTATGGTTAGATGTACAACATGTTATCTCATATGGCATGTTGTTGTAGAGTAGGAAGGATAACACTTAGTATGATTTACAACATGTATATTGAGGTGTTGTCTGTTACGTAGCTATTGTCTCATATGATTTACAACAACTGTTATTAAAGATGCCTCCATTGGCTAAAATTAGACTAGACAATGGTTTATTGAGACAAAACTATGCTAGACAATACAATCAACACACCAAAATTACTCTAAATTAAACATTATTTAATAAAAACAATGTCAACATTGTAGATTTAATACAATCATTACACAACCATAAAAAAATAAGGTCTAATATCTGCTAGACCAATCTATATGCATACATACAAATTTGAGAGTGATTGTCAGGCTTAAGGTGATCAAAGAACTAGTATCTTGAGAAGGTTCATCCTCTCCTGCAGTATCCATAACAGCTTCAATGTAGTTGCGTGAATCATTCGGTTCAATGCTTGAAGGGTTGCAAATAAATGATCAGACCTTTGACAACCTGAAAGATCATACAAGATGTAATGTTATCAAATAGGTGAAATATTTCTGCAAACCAGATTATTAACAAAAAAATTCAAGTTCATAGAAGTTACGTAATCAATATACTTGATGAAGGATACAAAAGCACACACTGCAAGGAATTAGTACCTGATTCTTTGACCATTTAAATTATTACAAAAGCACACACTGCAAGGATCATAAGTTTCATGTCCTGAAAGGCTTTCAGTAAATTTATTGATTCCAAAATGTTCCTATCTGCAATTAAGTGAATCACCATCAGTAGAAAGGCCATTAGTGGACAGTGGTGGATGTGCAAAGTTTGTCTGCAATACCAGGTACTCCGCCATAACTATAAAAGATACTCCCTTGGGAACTGACAAGTCTTGCATCTCCAGTCCATCTTCTTTTAGAATCGACATCTTATTTGATGCAAGCCTGATATCAACGAGTCCACCCTAAAAGTGTCACCAAGGGAGGCAGTTGGGCAAGATACGATTACTACACATTGATTACTAAGGAATACAGAGAATAGTCCATCTAGCATGCAAACAAACAATTACCTCATCCAATGATATACTGATTGAAGGTTTAAGTGATACATTATCTTGTCCCCTGTGCTAAATTGGAGTCTATATACATTGACCATCTCCATTCCAATTTCCTTTACATTTAGCGGAAAGGAGTCAGCATTACCCAAAATTAAAAATATGACAGCAAGAAACCTCCGTGAAATTTTTAAAAATAAACAGTGACAAGATAAAATCTTGATGTGAAGCACAGAGAACCACATACCAAGCTATATAGCGGTAAAAGAGCACAAGTTCATGAATTTATCCACTTATGTTGGGAATTGAATAGAGTGGCTCCAATCGTATATTACAGAAAAAACTTCAACATTATGCAATAGTGCATTGTGGAGAGAATTACATTGCAGAGTTTGCCTGGGCTATCCTCACCATAAGAACAAATTAACTGGTCAGTAGTTAAAGATCAGTATTCTTACCTAAAAATGTGACACAACTACTGAGTTTCATCTCTTGTTAAAGTATTATAGCACCTTTCGGCTACTTTTGGCTATTGTAATCATCATGTCTAATTGTAATCATCATGTCTCCTAGATTTGTTCTATAAATAGAACCATTCCGTTTTGTAAATAGAATTAAGCAATACAAGAGTTAATATTCTCTTACATTGTTCTTGCATCTTTACACACATCTTATACATATATATCACACACTACAAATATATATACATAACTTACCTCTGTTTTATCATCTCTAAATTATAATCATGGTAAACAAAACCTTGCATGTTTCATCATTGCAGTCTGCTCATCTGTATTAGGACAAAGCACCTACATTATATATATTGTACAAACTAATGGCTTTAAGTTCAAGAGATATAACAAGTCAAGTCAAGTCATATTACCTCTACTCTCCGGTAGTGAGCGTGTGTTGTTCTTGTCTCCACTATCAATGTCCAATATCAATGTCCTGCAAGTGTGTTGTTCTTGTCAATTATGTACTAGTTTTAACTTTTAATTTCTATTAGTTTATGAATTGTTTCAAATGCATACTTTTCTGAAGTAGGATTCTTACCTAGGATGAGGCCTGCAGCAAGCCATCCACCAGTCCGCGAGTTGTCAACAAGATTTCCTTGATAGTCCAGCAGCGCTGAACTATCTTTGTCTCCAGTACTCTCAACCAAAACCTGTCAACGTAATCATATTTTAGAGTACTACCACATCATAAACTTTTTGCTCTGATGACACTGCCATATCTCCAGCCGCACTCACTGCCATACTCGAATAAGCCCTGAACTTATAAAACAAAACTATAACAGCTGAGCATAACAGAGAGAGAGATGGAGGGAGCGAGAGAGAGAGATGGAGAGAGAGAAAGAGAGATGAAGGGAGAGAGCGAGAGAGATGAGGGGAGAGAGATGGAGGGAGAAAGAGAGAGAGAGAGAGAGAGAGAGAGAGAGAGAGAGAGAGAGAGAGAGATAGGAGACATACAATTCGATCAGGAGAGGCAACAGGACCATCAAGAACACGAACATGAGCACGAGTTTCCTCACAAAGCTTTTTAATTGGAAATCTAAGAGAACCTTTAATTCGAAATCTAAGAGAACCTAAACTGAAAAACCCCTAATTCGAAGGGAAGAAAGCAATTGAAAACCCTAATTACCGGTTAGAGATGAAGATTGTGATAGATGATGTAGATAAAAGCTTAAAATTAGAGAGGAAAATCTGTATATCAGCTTATAAGAGTAAAGTTTAGAATATGGGGTGAAGAGGAAAGTTTGGGGGAGATGAGGGGAGATAAGGAGGATAAAGGGGGAGAAGGGGGAAATGAAACACTGAAAATTTTGGTTGAGGGGGAAATTTGTGCGCCCCCAACATTTTAATATGTTGCTCTATTTTTTAAAATTTTTTAAAATGTTTTGGTAAATATTCTAATTTCATTTTTTTTTGCTAATTTTCTAATTTCATTTTAACTTTATCAAGAAATTATTTGATTTCAATTTTAAAATTTTAAATTTTACATATAAGCATGTACTTATATATAATATTATAATGTAAATAATAAATTTATCATGTAAAAATTTGAAAAAAAAATTATGTACAATCGGAACGAGACTATTTAGAGTGAGTAGTACTTTTAGAAGGTTTATATTATAAAATCATACAAGATTAATATTAAATTTTCTAATTTTTGGTCATAAAAAGTTTTTTAAAAAAAATATTATGTACAAAAATGTAGTAAAATTGTTACTTCCTATAACGGGGCACGATCCAGGTTCACTGAATATTTTTTTGAAATGATTTTTTCGACGATGGAATCGTACGAACGTTAATAAACACTCATTTTAGTGTTGGAAAAAAATTATCAAAAAATAAAAAAGTCGGGTTGTACGAGATTTTAACAGAAATGTAGTAAAAGTGATGTTTACTATAACGGGGTAAGATCGAGATTCACTGGAAAAAAAAATTTGAGTGATTTCTTCGACAATCGAACCGTACAAATGTTAATGAACACTTATTTTAGTGTTGGGAAAAAATTATCAAAAAATTAAAAGGTCGGGTTGTATGAGATTTTAACAAAAACGTAGTAAAAGTGCTGCTTCCTATAACGTGGCACAATCCAAATTCACTGAATCATTTTTTTGAATGATTTCTTTGACGATCGAACCGTACGGATGTTAATAAACACTCATTTTAGTGTTGGGAAAAAATAATCAAAAAATAAAAAAGGTCGGGTTGTACGAGATTTTAACAAAAACGTAGTAAAAGTGATGCTTCCTATAACGTGGCACAATCCAGATTCACTGAATAATTTTTTTGAATGATTTCTTCGACGATCGAACCGTACGGATGTTAATAAACACTCATTTTAGTGTTGGGAAAAAATAATCAAAAAATAAAAAGGTCGGGTTGTACGAGATTTTAACAAAAACGTAGCAAAAGTGTTGTTTCCCTTAACGAGGCACGATCCAGATTCATTGTATAATTTTTTTGAATGATTTCTTCGACGATCGAACCGTACGGATGTTAGTAAACACTCATTTTAGTGTTGGGAAAAAATAATCAAAAAATAAAAAGGTCGGGTTGTACGAGATTTTAACAAAAACGTAGTAAAACTGCTGCTTCCTATAACGTGGCACAATCCAAATTCACTGAATCATTTTTTTGAATGATTTCTTTGACGATCGAGCCGTACGGATGTTAATATACACTCATTTTAGTGTTGGGAAAAATTAATCAAAAAAAAAAAGGCTCGGTCGTGCTGCATCTTAACGAAAACGTTGTAATAGTATAGATTCCGGTAAATATTGTTCATGAAGATCAAAGTTCAATTCGAAGACGTTATTGAAGTCGGATTTTGACGCTCCTGTAGTCGAATCGAAGCTCTCGACGAACCCTACGTGTTTTTGCCAACAGATGTGGTGCAGGTGATTTCGATTTTTTTTTCTAAAATTCGATTTATTTTTGAAATTATTAGGATTAAAAATAAAAAATTGCAAACATTGTTTGTTGTGAAATCTGAAGATGCCATGTTGTAGATCTAATCAATCCCAGCTGAAGAACATGAAGAACAACGCCGGAAATGTCACCGGAATCTGGAAATTCCAGAAACCGGCCGACTTTTCCGGCCAATGGCGAACTCGGCTTCACTGCAAACCCAACACACACATCTGATTCCTGCCCCTCACTTCCTCTGTTACCATTGCAACTCAACTACAAGACCAACAACGCAACAAACACTCAGTATTGCACAAAAATCCGAACGATTCCGGCGAACCAAGAACAATCCGGCGGCCATGTCCGGCCAACTATCGATTTTGACAAAATCGGAAACCATCTTGCACGTTTTTGGTATCAAAACGAATCTTAGGACATGGGTAAACTAACCCCTAACACCTTAAGAACGAAAAATCAATACACAAGACGAACAATTGATTTAAAAATCGGTCAAAACTCAAGAACTCGTTTTATACATTCGAGAACATAAACTATGAAATTAATGATGCAAATCGATTATATACAACCAAATGAAGCTTATAGAATCAACAAAACAACTGCACAAACTCATAATCAAAAAGCCCCAATTTCATCTCAAGAACCCTAATATGCAGATTTATTCAAAAATTCATATAAAATCGAAAATTTACCTAAATTGAAATTTGTTGAAAGATTCAGAAACTAGATGCCAATAGCTTCGATTCGACTACAAGATCGCCAAAATCGGATATCGATAAAACCTTCAAAAGTGAGTTTGATTATCAAGAACACCAAGAACACCACAGAGAATTTTCCAGAATTTTTAATAAAATAAAATTAAAAAAAATTGATTTTCTGATTTTTAATAAATAAAAAAAATCTGATTCCTATTTATATTAATCAAAAATTAATACCCCAAAAATATTTTTAACCCCTAATTAAAATCATCAAGCCTTAAAAATAATTTTTATGGGATAAAAATGTAAAAATTTTATTTTTGAACAAATATAATATAAATGCCAAAATTCCCCAAAAAATACGAATATTACATAAATTACAAAATAATGCATTTTTAAATATCCTATTACTATATAAAAATAATTTTATCAAAAACAAGGTCTCGGATTCAGTAAAGGGGCTGGGTCCGAAAATGAAAATGCGAAATAACTGTATTCTAAAAATATAAAAATTACAGAAAAATATAATAAAATATTTTATGCTATACAGAAGTCACATAACAAGTATCAGATAATTTTCCTATTTAATAAAAATCATAATGCTATTAAATGCATTAAAAATAAACCGAAACACAGTAAAATGAACAAAAAATATATTCTAATATAAGAAATTACACGAAATTTTCTGGGTCGTTACACAGGTGATTTCGATTTTTTTTATAAAATTTGATTTATTTTTGAAATTATTAGGATTAAAAATAAAAAAATTGCAAACATTGTTTGTTGTGAAATCTGAAGATGCCATGTTGTAGATCTTGTTTTCTTGGTCAATTTCATATATAATATATTGGATTTTGAGTTCAATAACATATAGAAATTGGAGATTGATTATTGTGTTCTTCATGTTCTTCGTGTTCTTGGTTTTCTTGGATGAAAGCTTGAAGATGATGATGAATAGGATTGCTTTAATCTTGTTTTTGGTAAAAATGTAAAAACGAAAATGTTTTTAACCTTTTCACCTTTCAACTTATTTCCCACCAAATTCAATTCAAATTATTTTATTATTCCCACCAAACATTTCATTATTTCCCACCCACTTCAATTCAAATTTTTCAGTAGTTCAGACAACGGTTTTATAAAATCATTGTCTGACTTCTAATTAGACAGCATACCTAAAAACACTTGTCTGAATATTACAACGGTTTTCCTGGATATTGTGGTACAGGCATTCACACAACACTTATTTGCTAACGCTTGTCTGATCTTAAAAATACTTATGCATTTACACAACACCCCTGGTCAAGAAATGCTTGTCTGGTAAGATTTATCACACAACGGTTTTGGCCCATTGTGTGAAAGTTGGATTACACAATACTTTTTCGAGTAGGAAAATAACAGTTGTCTGATCTTTTCGGGCAACACTATTTTCCATGGGTGTTGTCTGATATGTGTCGTCTATAGCCAGATTTGTTGTAGTGTAAAACACAGGATCAATATTATAATTCTTGCATTTAATAAACTAATGGTGTCATTTCGGTGATTATTAATTGAGCAATATAACACTATGAATTCACATGACCACATGCATATAAACATCTATTATATATATAGAGTAAGGCTCTAGAGAGAACATGCTTAAAAAGAGAACGAGAGAACAACTTAAAATATTAATTTTTAAAATTCAAAAAAATTATAAATATGTTTATATCATTAATACAATTCTAAAAAACACAATTATGAACAACAAATACATGTGTAAAAAACTATTTTTGAGATTCTAAAAGAGATTCTTCAAAATTTGTGAGATTCTAAAAGAGATTCTTAAAAATTTGTGAGATTCTAAAAGAGATTAAAAAAACAAAATTCCCATAAATATTTTTTTCCACAAAAAATTATTCAAGTTTGAGAATCATAAAATGCATCTAAGAATATTTACAATTTTTAAATTAATTTTTTTGAGATGTTCTCTCGTTCTCTTTTTAAGCATGTTCTCTTTAGAACCTTGGCCTATATATATAATACCACAACATGTCACATTTTATTCCTTGCAAATTTACTATTTTAGCCCTGCATTTTAATCCATTTAGTTTTTTCCCAAAAAAAACAACATGTCACATTTTATTCCTTGCAAATTTACTATTTTAGCCCTGCATTTTAATCCATTTAGTTTTTTCCCAAAAAATTGTTGTTGTGGAGAATCGAACCTAAGTTTTTCCATTCATATGCACATCACCTTACCACTAGGCTAACCAATCATTTGTGATGTAAATCAATCAATCTATTATCTATTATATATATAATACCACAACATGTCACATTTTATTCCTTGCAAAGTTACTATTTTAGCCCTGTATTTTAATCCATTTAGTTTTATTCCAAAAAGTTGTTGTTGTGGAGAATCGAACCTAAGTCTTTCAATTCATATGTACATCACCTTACCACTAGGCTAACAAATCACTTGTGTTGTAAGTCATAAATATGCTATGTAAGTCGCGTGATGAATGAAGAATATTTGGTATTTTAATTTCTAAGATATTTTATATGTTATAGTTCATGATATGTAGTGAGCTTAGATACTCCGTATATACCATAACATGTCACATTTTATTCCTGGCAAAGTTATATCATTTAATAAACTTATATTCAATATGATTATTTAATATATACTTTTTTTTTTTTGCTAAAATGATAAATCATTTTATTGATATAAAATCAGATAATACATCTCAAAGAGATAATAAAAGCTCATCATCTAACCGAAAGGTATGCTTAGCCAATCCATGAATCACATGATCCATAAGAAAGGTATACTTTTTTTTTTATTATATATATTTTATATATATAATAAAATATATATTCAATATATATATATTGAATATATATTTTATTCAATATGATTATTTAATATATACTTTAATATTACGTAATTAATTACAACAAACTAATAATAGCCATTAACTTTTAATAATTTATATTGGTGCATATATTTAGATTAAAATTCTTGGGTAAATTATTATATAATTACGCCAATATATGAATAATAATTGTATAGAAATACTTATAAAACTCGAGAATCGGAACTAAACCATTGTGTTCGCGATTAGGAATTAAGCTTGGGAATAACAAGAATAATAAACATATATATTTTAGTAATAATAGTATTTAGTGTATTAGTCTAATTTGTAATAAAATATACTCCCTCCGTCCTACTGGGATCTTTACGTTCCTGGTGGGCACGGAGGACAAGACAAGTGGGCATAAAGTGGGTATAATATTGTTAAAATAAATGAAGTAGTGAATATAATAGTGATTTTATTGTTAAAATAAGTGAAGTAGTGGGTGTAATAGTGATTTTATTGTTAAAATAAGTGAAGTAGTGGGTGTAATAGTGTAAAGTATTGTTAAAATAAGTGAAGTAGTGGGTGTAATAGTGTTAAAACTTACTATTTTGGGAATGTAAAAAAATGAATGGGACGACCCAAAATAGTAAGTGTAAAGAATCCATTGGGACAGAGGGAGTACTATTTAAAAGTTCATTGCGAGTAATTAGATTTAAATTCTCAGTTCTGAATAAAGTGAATTTAAATTCACAACTGAAAACACTGAATTAAATGACTATTTTAATAGATATTATAAATCTTAGACAATTCATGTTGAAAATGAAGCTCTCGAGAAGAGAGTTGCTAAGCTATATTTAGGCAACACCGCTACAAATTGAAAGGTGTTCACGGCTACAAATTCGAACTACTAAAATCCAAAATATCACAATATTCCACATTTTATTTAATATCATTTCACATTTATGCCTTACAATTTTCTATGATTTAACTCTAAAATCCTCCTAAAGCCAAATGCTATGAAAACGTTAGTTAATCTTCACATTGTCCAGCATCGAAAATGTGATATCCAGTTCTAAGTATAAAGAATTAAATTTATAGCTAAAATCATTGAACTATATGACTAATTGAATGGATATTAGAATATTTTGAACACAACCTGTTAGAAAGCGAGAGCACTTGAAAAAAGAGTAAGTTAATCTATATTTAGGTAACATTGCAACAAATTGAAGAATATTCATGATCACAAATAATAAAAATCAAAATTTCACAATAAAGCTAGAATATCCCCGTGCCTTGCACGGGTAACGAAGCTAGTTAAATTAATATACGTACTAACATATTATGATGATTTTAAAAGTTAGATTACCTCAGTTGACCCTCCTTGACTCTCTTTTATCTCTATTCAATGCCTCTGAGTTTCTTGGCTTCACTAGATATGAATATACATAGGATGCAGTCGTGTATATATAATACTCTATTTACCCTGGCCTTGGTGAGTTACTTAGGATATCTATTAAATTGGGTATTAACAATTATCCACCAGTGTCATTTGATCAAGTGTCACATATAAATAGGTATCTATAAAAACTAACATTTTAGTAAGAGAAAATAAATAATTTAAAATGTAGCTAGTATTTATATTAATGAACTTAATTAAGTAAAATAATTCTCATATGCAAAGTATTGTATCATTCACGTAAACATGACAACTTATGAAAATAAATTCACATACCCAATATTTTATATAGACATGGATTTTATATAAATATGGGTGAGACCAAATTATCACCAAAATCACCTTGAACACTCGAATTAAATTTTATAAATTTATATACAATAGAGAGGAGTCAAATATATATAACTCTTAATAAAAAAAATACATTGAGCAAGTAAATTATTAAAACATAAATATGAGGGATTTCACAGTTTAAAACTTTAAAAAGATAATTTATACAAATACATTAGTACTGGATAATACGGGTCGTTATTGCCAACGTTTCGGGTCGCATCCCACAACGTTTCGGGTCGCTTTTGTTCCCGATTCGGGAACGAAGTATCGGGTTCACAATACGTGGCTACGTCCACGTTTCCTGTAACTATGGTTTTAACACGTTAAGGTTTTAGAGCGATAACTTTAAACAAAGTTCTAATTTGAACTTGACCCTAATAAAATAATCTAAATATACACTAAATTCAATCAAAAGTACTAGTTGAGATCAATTCTTACGCATCTGAAACATATATGAGATCCGCTATGGTGGTACCAATGGGAAGCACAATTCTATCACAACATCCTTGGCACCGGTCGACAACAAACTTGATCAGTCGAAAGATGTCAAGAGAATGGCCTTCAGCACCGAATGCAAATGCTAATGGTGACCGGGAGATTTCGACAGGGAACACAAGTTTTTGCCAACAGAAAGGGTTGGCAAGTGCTTGGTGCCACTTCTTGCATACAAATGGAACATCTAACAGCAATGATTCCAAATCTAATCTCCCAAATACATTCACCAGACAATCAAAGTTTAAATTCTCCCATTTACTTTCTTCCATCTATATCCAAGTGACAAACAAAAATTAATGCAAAAACAACCAATGTAATTAGCAGATAACATGGTAAATTTTAAATTTGATTTCTAAACTATTTGAGCTGTGCACAATGTAAAAATAGAAAACATGGTAAAAACTATGCAACATGCATGATAGATAAAATAATACGAGAGAAAAGCTACGGACCCAAATATTGATGAGGAACGAGTTGAGCTAGCGAAGTGAAATAGGAAGAGGTTGAGTAATATAAAACCTACCATGATCTTTTAGTTATATAGCTGTAAGTGTGCATATTGAAAACTGAAAAGGGCAGGTTGGAAGATGAACAGACTTTACTCTTTAATATCTTAAATTGGTTTTAAAAGGATACCAAATGATCATAATTTCGTTATTAAAGCAAACTATATTCCTCCGTATCTTAAATGTGCTCACCTTCTGATAATCCTCACGGCCGATTAATGGCTTCCGATCACTGTTCCGATCACTGTTCCGGGGGTACTTCACCTGAGTTTGGGTATCTGCAAAATAATGCTTGCCCGGGGGTGGTGGCCGTCAAGCACCTCCGGTGTGAGAATCAGTAATCGAAATAATAATAATCGAAACGGGTGAAAATGTATCTGTGTGAAGGGAGAGAATGAGTAGTAAATTTTGTGCTATTGAAATTGTATATATCTACCTTGTGTGTAGAATGGGGGTATTTATAGGCTAGGCCTTCTAATAACTGTTCACCCACTTGGTGACCCACTTGTTATGCTGTTAAAGCTACAGTGAGCCACTATTGGAACAGTGATTAGTGTCCCTTTCCCACATACCTCGATTCTAGCACAGCCGCTTTTGCTATAGCTTGAATGCTTTTGTGTCCCCTTAGTTGCCTTTATGGTCCCCTGCCTTAGTGAGCAAGGTAACAAGATATTTTGCAAATGTATTTGTGTGAAGATATTTGTTTGTCAAGTGGATTGTTTTAGTAAAGATAATATGAAATGACACATGTGTAATTAATGAATATTTGTTACAGGTGGATGTGCAATAGCGGACGGCGGGTGCCCGCTGTAGGCTTACAGCGGGTACCTATCATTGCCCCCCACTCCTGCTGTGCGGTTTAGCGGACAGGAGGAGGAGAAACTAAAGATGCCGTGGTGTTTGAGAAAATTTTTGAAAATGATACCTTGTGTGCCCCCCAAGTGTTGGCGGTCAACACTTAGGAGTAAGTTTTTTGTGTAAATATGCCCCCCAAGTGTTGGCGGACAACACTGAGGAGTTAGAAAAAATTTGTGAAAATATGCCCCCCAAGTGTTGGCGGACAACACTGAGGAGTTAGAAAAAATTTGTGAAAATATGCCCCCCAAGTGTTGGCTGACAACACTGAGGAGTTAGAAAAAATTTGTGAAAATATGCCCCCCAAGTGTTGGCTGACAAAACTGAGGAGTTAGAAAAAAATTGTGAAAATAGTGCGATTTTTTGACAACGGGTTTATGTGCTTGACGGGTGTGTTATTTGGAAAGTTTTTGTAACGCTTGTGAGTAAATGTAATAATTGGTAATAAATGAGCAATTTGAAATAAATGATGGAATAATATTAAATGTTAATAATAAGTGAAATGATAAGTTGTAGTTCATATTAATGAGAAGTGACCTTTGGGTAGAAAGAGAATGTACCTTTGTGATGTAATGTGTCAGAAGTAAGTGGGAAGTTAATACTTAGTGGGCAGTTTTGCTGGAAACGAGGCAGTTACTGCCGGCTGTAAGAGTGACGTGGACCAATCCTATTCATCCACGAAATTTTTGCAACTTTTTCACCCTTATTACACGCGCCGCACGCGTATAAAAGATGGGTTTGTGTATCATTTGTTAAAGTTTTTTACTGTCTTTCTCTACTTTTTTCTCTCCATTTTCTTTGTCTTCTGTGAGTACGTTGCTTCCCTTGTACTGGATTTGTGGAGTATTTCTGCCATTGAAGCCATTTGTATCCTCCTGAATTGAGGTATGC
This sequence comes from Kitagawia praeruptora, assembly GCA_037693485.1. Taxonomy (NCBI): domain Eukaryota; kingdom Viridiplantae; phylum Streptophyta; class Magnoliopsida; order Apiales; family Apiaceae; genus Kitagawia; species Kitagawia praeruptora. The sequence goes on from CM075349.1 coordinate 17,669,198, forward strand.
TTTCTTTGTATTTTTCTTTTGTGATTTCTGTTTGTTTTCATCATCCAATTTGTCTGTTCATATATAAGTGGTTTTGTGTTTATGTCCTTGGTTTGCATGTTTTGAGTATTTGTAAGTGTGAGTCGATTGTGTAATCTGTGAGTGTTGGTTTTTTGTTTGTGTATTTGTTATTATTGTTTTGGTGGTGGTGAATCCGTTTCATGAATCGTGTGAAAATAGGTGTATGATTTCGTATTGTTCATGAGGTGTTTGTAATTTGTATATAAATGTGTATATATCCATAAGTGTTGTGTATATGGGTTTCTGATTCTAGGGTTTTGTTGTTTCTGGAGGGAATGGAATATAAATTGTTTGTTTCGATTTGTAGAATGGAAAATTGTTTAAAAATATAAGTGTGTACCAGACATCTGTGACGGCCATCTTTGTTGTTTGCGGTATTAGCGGAAAAATTGTGCTTTTGTCTGCAGATGGGTGATGAGTTTGTCGATCCCGCTACCGGTGAGAGGAGGCCATTAGTAAACATGTATGGTCGTTGGGCGGACATTGGTCAGTTGGGTTATACAGCCGTGTTGCGGAGAAACCGGTATCAGTATTTTGAAAGCTGCGAGAGTCTATGGCGGGCGAGCAATGTGGTGCCAACCCCTTATTCGAAGGCGGATATGGATGCTGAATTTGCTGAATTTGGTCATTTGCAACAGGACAGCACGTTTAGAGGCGATGACTGGGGTGATTTTGTTGAACGGATGTTCCGAATTGAAGATGGTTATTTCTGGAGACGGCCGGTACCCGGTGAGAAATTGTACCATCGTTTTGATGATGATTCTGTCTGCATTCCCGTAAGTCATTTCAGGGCGGGTTTAAGGTTCCCACCTCATAAGTTCTTGATGGATCTCTTCCGATTGTATTTCCGCTGTCCGCTAGCTCAGATGTCTCCCAATTCAATAAGGTCTATCAACTGGTTTATAGCTAGTTGTGAGGCATTGAACAAGCAGCCAACATTTAGGGCTTTTTTCTGTTTATTTGATGTTAAAGCCAGCCATGCAAAACCCTTTTATGAGCTGCAGTTCGTAAAGTCGAAAACTCGTATTGGAAAAGCTTTGGACGGGTTCCGGCCATTTGTGTTTCCCAAGGGCATGGCGGGTTGGCAGGAAGAATTTCTGGTAGTTGGTGGCGGGGAGTTTCCCTGACACAAGAATTTTGTGAAGAAAGTGGAGTGTGCCTATAGGACGGACCGTAACCGTCTTAGCCAGGTTGAGATTGATTTTTTAGTGAAACTGGTAAAGGCATTGGGTGAAGTATGGACCGAGTCAAATTTGATTGACCCGGCTGATTTAAGAAGACATTGTTGTAAGTCCTTGTTTTGTCTTTTTCTTTTGGTTTTTTGTAATGTTCTGTATTTGATGTTTTGTTGTGTTTTTCTTTGTAGTGTTGGATCCTCGTAAAGTAGAGTTGGATCCTCATCCCACTTTGTCTATAGAGCATGAAGCTAAGATGTATGCTGATTTTATGCTTCTTCAATCGCCCAGACCTAAGCGGGTTCGCGGGATGTTTGCGGCAGAAAACATCATAGATGCCTTTGACCTTTCAGGGCAAGGTGCTGGTGCGGGGAGGATGGAGCAAGTTGAGCAAGAGGAGCCCGTTGTTGCAGAGGAAGAGGTTGCTGTTAGTAATGCTGAGTCTGAGCAAGAAGAAACTGGAGAAGGTAGAAATGCTGAGGATGATTCTTTGTCCGAATTGTTGGGTGACATGTCTGCACGGAGAAGGGATATGCCTTTGGAGTCAAGTCTGCAAGATGCCCAAGGTGATGGGTATGATGTTGAAGATGAGATAGGGATGTCCGCCGAGAGGCACGTTGAGGCGGAAGATGACCAATTTGTTGATAGAGATTTTGTCATCGATTCTGAGAGTGAAAGTGATGATGTTGTTGTGAGGAGGACAAGTGTGTCGCATACAAGTGGGGCAATTGGTGAGGATTCTGGTAGTCGGTTGCCAGTTTTAGAGCCCGCTAGACAGAGAAAGAATCCTGCTTTGGTTGTGAAGCCCATCCAGGTTGGTTCTGGCACAGGCCAGTTAAGTGCAAATATTGAGAGCGGCGAGAAAACGCCCGCTGAGAGAGATGGAGAGCCAGTACTGAAAGTAACGGAAGTGACCGCTACTGAGAGTCCTGAAATGCCCTTGCGTCGTTCAAAAAGGAAAGCTGTGGCTGAGGCCAGCACTTCTAAACGAAGGCGTATTGAGCCTACTAAGGTGACCGAGCCCGCTGTTGTTGAGAAAGTTGTGATTGAGGAACCCGTTGAGAATGAGGCTGATGATGGTGATAGCAAGGATGATGATGAGGATTACTGTGAAGGTGATACTGAAGATGCTTCTGAGAATGATTCCGAGGATGGTTCTGAGGATGAAGGTGATAACGGTGAGGAGGAAATCGTTTTCTACACAAGTAGCGATGATGAGGTAAACGACCCAGAAGTTGGGTCCCGTCCAGGCTATGGATTTCTTTTTAAATCTGGACCGAATACCTTCTCTGTTGATTCTATGACCGACGATGATCTTGTGAGAATGAACGAGTTGAGTTGGGAGAGAATGTGCCGTTTATCCCAAAAATACGCTGCACGGGTAAGTCTTTTATGTTTGTTTTTTTTTTTTTTTTTGTAGAGTTGATATGAATCTATTTGTTTGTAAGTTTGTTGTTTTTTGTGTGTTTGTGTTTTGTAAAATCAATGTATGTATACTGGGTTGATGGCTCGTGGGAACATGTACCGCGGTAGCAACCTTGCTTTGAAACAGAGGATCAAAAGGTTGGAGGGGGAGTTGTCCGCTGAGAAATATTTGAAGAATAATGCTGCCAGGGCTTTACATGAAATCGAGATTGAGAGAAATGACCTTAAAGCCAGCTATGAGTATAGTGCTGATCTGCGGCGGTTTTTGGCGGAAGACAAGATAGAACTTGTGGCTGCCAATGCTACATTGTCTGAGCAGGTGAAGGATTTGAGCACTTTACTCAAATTTGAGAAAGAACGTGCTGAGGAGGCTGAGGCGCATCTTGATTCTCGGCCAACTGAGGCGAATGCTATATTGAAGTTCCGAAGTAGTGCTGAGTTTGCGGAAATTGTGAAGGCTGAGGCTGCCAAGGCTGTTGTAGAACGACAGGATACCGCTAAGAATCTGCCCGAGATTGGGCTGTTACAAACCGAGATTGCGAGACTGAAAGCCAAAGTAAAGAAATCGAAGCGTAAAGCCAGAGCCTTGAAAGCCCGTCTAGGGAAGACTGAAAGGAAGAGTGTTGGGTGCCAGGCTGAAATGGCCGTTGTTGGCATTGGTGCAGAAACCGCTGAAATGGAGATGGTTGTTACGGATAAAGGCAAGCCCGTTGAGAGCCCTTTAGCGATAGAAGGTGTAATTCCAATGTCGACAGTAGCAGCCGTGCGTACTGAGATTAATTCGGAAACGGACAGCTTTATGCAGCCTGTTGATAGTGAAAAGGAGCAAGTGGATATTGCTATTGGAACTGGAACGGCGGACGAATCCGATGTTGCGATCGAGCCCCTTAGTGCCATAGCCAGTGCGTATGATAGTGAAGATGAAGATGAAGAACCGCTAAGGGGTATGGAAGGTCCCTTGAGCGCGTCCCGTTGGGCTTAGTTTAATTTTTGTAACTGTATCTAAGAACTTTTGTCGGACTTGTTTTGGAATCTCTCAGCGTGTATGTCTGCTGTGCGATTGTGAAACATTTTGTTTTGATAATTTTTGTGTTTGTGAATTGGGTAATTTTGCTTCAAACTATAACTGAATTTGTGTTTGCATTTTTGTGTCAAAGTGTGTAGTAAATATGTGTGGGAAAATGGTTACCTTGAATTTGTGATTTTGACTGTGGGAGTTTGTGTAAGAACCCAGATTTTTGGGTAGAATTAAAACTTTTATTATGTATTGATGTAAGAGTGATCAGTGGTTACAACTACAATGTAATACTGGCTTTAAAGAATGAATAATGAAAGGATATATATTCCAAGGTTATATGGCCTGAAGGATGCTATTGGGTGATAACTTAGATTAGAATAATCTATCTCCTAGAAAGTAAGATAAGATTCCCTAGAGAGAAATAGATACCCTCATGTCATCCAAATCAATATCTATTATAAGCCCAGCGGTTCCGTAAAAAGGTTAAGGAACACTCGAGGGTGAACCAGGTTCATTTTCCTAATTATAGGAATTAAATAAAAATAAGTGATGAATAGTGATTTTGGTGGAATTTGGAATATTATTATAATAATGTTATACCCGGTATTCGGAACGGATTTCTGAGTTCGTATTAGTGATCCAGGAGGAAAATAAGTGTATGTAAAAGCTGTCGGATTCAGAAAAAGAGCACTTTTATTTTCTCCGAGATTTCCCTGGACACTACAAGACTTAAGGATTTATAAAAGGGATTTAAGGAAATTAAATTCGAGAAGTGTTAAGAAAGATGGAGAATAGTATTATAAATATTAAGAAGGTTTTCGGTAAAACCCTAACGAGAGACGGATGAGTTATTCCCTCGAACGATCAACGAATTAAGCAATAACCGGACAAAAGAGCAAGCAGGGGAAGCTAGACACATGCATGTGCTACCAGAAAATATCTAGTAACCATTTAGTTACAAGAGTAACTAGGCAATTGAAGCATAAACCAAGTACTTAGAAATCCAACCAATACTTAGCATGGAAACCACTTAAACATCAACACATGGCTTGCAAAATGCATCACTCCATGCATCATCACTTTAATAAAGGTGTTTTAGATGAGATATTATCCAAGGCCATCCACTTTATGCATTATTGATCAAGATTAACCAAGCAAAATATCAAACTCTCCACAAAAACCATCCATTCGGCTATTCTTGAATTTCAAGAATCAAAATCAAGCTTCCAACCATCATTTGATCTCCAAACTTTTATGGTGAGTTCTATATTTCATAAAAGTGATCTCCTAAAAATCCTAGCTTCAATCTCCTCTTTTTCCATTTTCAAAAAAATAAAGAAAGATGAGGGTGAATAGTGTTTCTTAAGAACTAATCTTGGTTTTCATGTTTCTTATGATTGATCTAGCAAGCTTAAGGCAATCCAAGGACCATACCAAGCCTGGTAAAACTAGTTCACACTCCAAGGAAGGTATAAACTTCAAGAATCCAAGTTTTAATTTGAGTTTTAATGGAGTTTTAGATGAGATTTGATGATGATGTTAGTATAAGCATGTTTACATGATCATGTAGTTGTTCTTAGTAGTTATTTAGTCATGATTCAAGTCCTTGATGATCTTGAGGTTAAGACCAGTGGTGCTAGGACTTGTGGATATGAGAATCATGTTTATGAGTTGTGTTGATGCCCGGTGTGGCTTGGTTGTGTTGTTACGATTTTTAGAACGTTCGATTTATAGCCGTTATAATGCCAAAATTTCGTTAACCTTAAGAAACCGAGCATCACAGTTGATAAAACTCACTGTCCTGTTTCGTATTTTGCCATGAAAAGCTAGATTATGTTATAAGCTTCGTTTTGATATAAAGTTCGTATGATACGGACTTACGGTTTAGGAGTTATGATTAAATTCGTAAAAGTGGTTCGAAACAGTAAACGAAAGTTCGTAACCGAAATTGGATTCCTTTAATTGTACGAAATCAGTGGCAAATCTTGATAATTAAATACTAGAGGTAAAAAGGAAGGTGTGAGAGAAAACCACACGTCAAATGGATCGTTTTCCGATTTTATAAAAATGTTTGAATCGAGGTTAAACGCGAACGAACCCCTTAAAAGTATGACTTTGGTTATAACTTAGAAAACGGGCGATAAAACTCGAGGTATAATCTTGATTCGTAAACGACCGACCTTAGAACTTGTACGACTTAAGTATATACAAAGCGTAAGTATGACGACGTGTCTTGGTAGCGAACAAATGTCGAGTCAAAGTGATAATAGAGGGAGTTACACTAAGAGATGTATAATGAGATAATTCGGAAACGTGTGTCGACTTAAGTTAAGTTATACTTAGTCTTTTAAAAAGTGTTAAGTGATTGACCTCGGTTATTGTGACTATGTATAGATCACCGGATTGACACAAGGCACACTACCCCTACAGGATTGCCAGGCAAGTTTCCAATACCTTGGAACTGTTGTTGTGATAATATATATAATTGTTGTTATGCATATGTCATAGCATGCATGCTTGTTTTCAAAGTCATATTGATATACTTGTTCCCTGAATTATTGTTGGCTTATGAGCTAGATAGTTATTATATCAGTTATAAGCCGGAAATTTATAAGACCCTTAAGCGAAGGGCATCTGAACCTCATTCCTTGATTATAGACCGGGAGTCGTTATTTCTTGATATATTGACATTATTTTCAGAGGAAAATAATTAAGTAAATATTTCCCATTTATTATCTGGCGAATATTATTGAGATATTCCTTGAGATTATTTGATAAATATTATTCGGGTTATTCATCAGATATTTAATTATTCGATGAACATTATCTTTAATATTTATCTAAAGTCGATTTAATATTCGAATATTATTTCGAACCCTCAGTTAAGTTATTTACTTAGAGAATATTCATTCTTATTTCTCCGATAAATATTATTTTGAATATTCATTCGAGTTTATTTATTTAATGAATATTATTTTAATGTTCATTCGAGCCTTATTTATTTAGATGAATATTATTTCGAATATTCATTCAATCTCTATTTATTTTATAAATATTAGTTGAACATTGATTCGAACTCCAGTTCATCGACAAATATTATTTTGAATATTCCCTTGAGACGATAAATGTTATCTTCGACATTCATTTAAAGTCGATTTAATTATTGAACATAATTTCGAATATTCATTCGATAATCATTTCTTCGATAAATATTATTAAGATTGAATATTCATTATTTATTTAATGAATATTGTCTCAAATATTCAGTCGACAATTATTTCATCAATAAATATCATTTTTTTTAGTTGAATATTCATTATTAATTTAATGAATATTATATCAAATATCCAAGGGATGTTTATTTCACCAATAAACATTATTATTTTCAAATATCCATTTAAGAGTGGATTTATTTAGTGAACATGATTTTAAACATTTATTTGAGTTTATTTAAATAATGAATATTATCTGGAATATTCATATAAAGAAGAGAGTTATTTAGTAAATAATTCTAAATATTCATTCGAGGATTACTTACGAGTAATATTATGATTTATTCATATTCCTTAATTAATATTGAGTTAATAAATATTCTTGGAATATTTATTTAAATCCTTTTAAGTTCTTTTATAATGATTCATATTATTCAAGGATTATATGTCACCTTCAGATATTATGTAAAATATTTCGAAGTCTTTTATGACTATTTTATCAAGGGGAGGTTCCCAAAACTTTATTTTCGTTTAAATCTATCTTATAAGAAGATTTAAATACTCGCTCAACTTCCAAAAATTATATAAGGGGACCTCAATTGGAGATGTTATTTATTGGACTGCCCGGTCCTATACTTGCTAAAACTATCATGTCACTCACATCTTGATTCTTTCAAGTATCGATATGAGTCTTTTGGTTACCTCCTCAACGCTCGAGGGGTATGATTGATGTAACAAGTTTATATCCATTAACAAGCATCAGCTTGGGAAATATTGGTGAATTTTCCTTTCCAATTAGATACGACTACTTTGTGGAGTCCTATCAACAAGTGTTACACTTGGGGAAAAGGGGAACGAACTTTACGTTTCAGAGTCATGGATGACATTCGAACTAGGAGACGCGTAAGTGGCCGAGTGGCGCCGGTCCAGCAATAGCCCCACCGTTGGCTGAGGAGTTCCAGAGGGCGGTAGATAAGTAATTCCGTCGGAGCTACCTTCTACATGTAGAGAACGACTGATGAGATGCATGACATACGACTGATCATCGTAAACGTCAGGGCATCTGGCGCGGCAATGCTCCCGTATTAGTTCATCTTCTAAAAGTGAGAAATTTCTGCAACACTATTGGTGTTGGCAAGGTGAAAAAGTGTTGAAACCGGAATTGCAATATTTTTCCTGCAAGTTCCTCTTTTATGATAATTGAGAATATCTTGCTTATCTTTTGCATAGCAGATATTTATTCAAAACAAATATATTTTTGAGTTACCTTGTAACTTCATCTCATACCTTATATTGGTACTACATCGTTAATGCATGGCATATGGTTTCAAAGATATTTTGAACTGTCATATATTATTGCCGTCAATTATATTTTTGGTGGGCTATTGCTCACCCTTGCTTTATTTATTTATATCACAACAACAGCTAGATCAGATGGCCGCGCAAGGCGTACCCAACATAAGCAGGTGTCAGCCGTCAGAGGATTAACCGATGAGGTCATAGCTACCATTGCTGAGGATGCAGCTTCTGGTAGGCTAGTTGTTAGCATTTGACCCTCTAATGTATTTATATATATGGCATATATCAATGGATGGCAAAGAGCATGTAATTGTAAAATTGTAATTCTTTGGGTTGTAAGAACTCAAACTTGTGATTAATAATATTAATGGTTACTTTGATTTCATCTCTGGGACTATAATGGGTGTGTTTTATGTTATTGTTTTGGGTCACAAGGTTGTAATTTAAATTATGTTGGTTTTATGGATGGATATTGAGACCGTAACGACCAGATCCCTGACCCTGGATCTGGGGGTGTTACAGTTTGTCTTCAGCATTTAATACTGCATTGGAGTCAAAAGAATTTTGACTGAGCTTTTACTTCTCTCTGCATGGGAACTGTAATTTCTTGACTGGAGATGACTTCACTCCCCCCCCTCTTTCTTTTTTTTTTACCTCCCTATAAATAGGATGGTTGCTTGTAAATTTAGATCATTCCTTCGCCAATTTATTGTTTGAAAACCCTTGTTCCTTATGTCGAAGAAGCTTGTTCTTTCTGATATGAATGACCACTTCTCCCCATTCTCTTGGGGGCGTGGACTGGCTCTCTCTGAGGCGACAGAAGCCAGTTGGAAAGCTTGGGCAAATATTTGGGAAGAGGAGGGTGATGCCTACAATGCTGAGGAATGTCGTAAGGCTGCTCGGGAAGTTGCTGTTGCCCGTGCTGCTGAAGAAGCAAAAGATAAGCCGGAGACGGATGTAATTGACTTTCGTTTCCGAGCTCCTCCTCAGGGTGAAAGCTCCACGAAGGGTGCAGACGCTAAAGAGAAAGCCCCCCAAGCATGAAGGATTTGTAGATATAGGAGTCTATAATCCTTGTAATAACATGCTTGTAATAAAACAAATTTATGAATAAAATATTTATTTATCCTTTGCATCCAACTGTTTTCCGTTTTTGTTCTGTTTTGAGTCGCATTGCCTTCATATTTGTGTAGACATTTCGTTGTAGATTGTTTGTAGTATCCGTCTCTTGGTGGTTTTTGTTGCTGTAATAAGTGCCCGTCAAGGGTGCTTTATCGTTTCTTGTCGAGAGTTATAGACTGAAATTCACAGCTGTCGTTATGCCCGCTTAGGGGACTTAGCTCTTTCTTGAAGTATTGAGTACTTATGCCCTGATATTTTCTTGTCAATTGGCCGTAACAAACAGTTTTTGTAACTTTTGTTGTAAGATTCCGTCTTTTGTTTGTAAGATTTGTAAGATGTTGATATCTTTACGAAATCTCCAACTGTAAGTCTGCAGTTATCCGCTGACGCCCTTAGTAACGTCTGTAAATAGTGTTTGCGGAGATTGTCCGTAGACGAATTGTGTAGATTTGGGATTTGCAATTGTGTAATGGTCCGCAGAGGGACTTTGTAATATTTGCAATGTGTAACTTGTGTAAATGTCCGCAGAGGGACTTTGTAATATTTGCAATGTGTAACTTGTGTAAATGTCCGCAGAGGGACTTTGTAATATTTGCAATGTGTAACTTGTGTAAATGTCCGCAGAGGGACTTTGTAATATTTGCAATGTGTAACTTGTGTAAATGTCCGCAAAGGAACTTTGTAATATTTGCAATGTGTAACTTGTGTAAATGTCCGCAGAGGGACTTTGTAATATTTGCAATGTGTAACTTGTGTAAATGTCCGCAGAGGGACTTTGTAATATTTGCAATGTGTAACTTGTGTAAATGTCCGCAGAGGGACTTTGTAATATTTGCAATGTGTAACTTGTGTAAATGTCCGCAGAGGGACTTTGTAATATTTGCAATGTGTAACTTGTGTAAATGTCCGCAGAGGGACTTTGTAATATTTGCAATGTGTAACTTGTGTAAATGTCCGCAGAGGGACTTTGTAATATTTGCAATGTGTAACTTGTGTAAATGTCCGCAGAGGGACTTTGTAATATTTGCAATGTGTAACTTGTGTAAATGTCCGCAGAGGGACTTTGTAATATTTGCAATGTGTAACTTGTGTAAATGTCCGCAGAGGGACTTTGTAATATTTGCAATGTGTAACTTGTGTAAATGTCCGCAGAGGGACTTTGTAATTTGTAAATGGTTGTTGGGTCATTGGGGCTTCCGTAATTTTGGTAAAGTAGACCACTTTCTTTGTAAAAGTATTCCATTGAGAATATAGTTCCCTTTAAAGAAAACAGAGAGAAGAGACCGTCTAACCATCTATTGATAATATTTGCGCAGTTTGTCGCCGTGCCAAGTGTTGTTGACTTCGGTGCCATTTAGATAGGCTAGTTTGTAAGAACCCGGCCTAAGTACTTTGATGATTTTGTAGGGTCCTTCCCATTTTGGCATAAGTTTGCCAGTGTGTCTGGGGTCGGATGCTTCAGTCACCCTGTTAACCAAGTCGCCTTCTACATAGGCTTTGATTCTTGCTTTTTTGCCAAAGAATTCTTTAGTTTTTTCTTTATAGGCGGTCATTTTCTCAACGGCGGCTTCTCTGACTTCATCTAGAAGGTCCAGATTTGTTTTAAGTCCTTGGGTATTTGCCTCTTCTTCAAAATTGAGGGCACGGTAGGATGGTGAGCCAATTTCGACTGGTGCCAGTGCTTCTGTGCCAAAAGCTAATTTGAAAGGAGATTCTCCAGTACTTGTCCTGGGTGATGTGCGATAAGCCCAAAGAACGTTGGGTAATTCATAAGGCCATTTCCTCTTTGAAGTAGTCAGCCTTTTCTCAAGACCTCGAACGATGATGCGGTTAGTGACTTCAACCTGCCCGTTGCTTTGAGGATGGCACACGGATGCTTTCTTATGTTTGATTCCGTGGTCGGACAGGAATTTAGTAAATTTTGACCCCACAAACTGTGTACCGTTGTCAGATATGAGTATCACTGGGATTCCAAATCTTGTGATGACTTGCTCTTCAACGAAACGAATGGCGTCATCTTGTGTAATGTGCTTAAGAGCTTTTGCTTCTGCCCACTTCGTCATGTAGTCAATGGCGACCATAACATACTGCAAGTCACCTTTGGCTTTAGGGAATGGTCCCATGATGTCAATGCCCCAGATTGCAAAAGGTATTGGGGATAGTATGGCTGCTGGGAGTGCTGGTGACTTTCTGGACATATTGCTAAATAATTGACATTGGCGGCATCTTTTGGTGAAGTTTCTGCATTCCTTGTGCATTTTCGGCCAGTAATAGCCTTGTTTAAGTATTTTGTGTGCCAATGCCTTGCCAGCCATGTGATCACCACAAATTCCTTCGTGGACTTCCCTTTATGCAATACAGGGCTTCTTCTTCGTCGACACATTTAAGTATAGGGGAGTCAAAACTTCTCTTGTATAGGGTGCCCTCCCGAAGAAAGTATTTCGTTGCTTGTGATTTGACTATTTTTGCTTTGAGTCTGTCATCTGGTAGTGTGCCATTTTCCAGATAATGGATGTAAGGAGTCATCCAACTATCCCTTGGCAGGTTTATTTGCATGATATCCAGTTTGTTTGTACTTGGGATAGTTAACTCTTCAAAGTAAACCGTGTCCGCCTCTGCTCTTTCGCCGTGAGTTAATTTAGATAACATGTCCGCAACTGTGTTATCCATTCTGTCTATTTGTTCAAGAGAGTATTCTTCAAACTGAGTTAGCATTGTCTGAACTAATTCCTGATATTTGCTGAGATTGCTATCTTTTGTTGAATAATCTCCTGTTGTTTGTCGAACAACCAGCTGTGAATCGCTATAGATGGTTATCTTTTTTACCTGTAAATTTTTTGCCAATGCTAAACCGGCCAAAAGTGCCTCATATTCTGCTTGATTGTTTGTGGCTTTGAAGTTTAGCTGTATGGCTTGTTTGACTTGAAAACCGTCTGGGCTAGTCAAGATGAGCCCTGCCCCACAACGGGTGTTTGTAGAGGAACCATCTACGTACAACAGCCAGTTGCTGTCCGCGGCTGTGGTTGTCTTTGCGGGTGTCTCTTTTTCATTTGTGACGAATGAACACTCAACCATAAAATCAGCCAACGCTTGTGCCTTGATAGCGGTTCTTGGTATGTATTTGAGATCAAATTGACCAAGTTCCACCGCCCAGTTGATCAATCTACCTGATAAATCCGGTTTGTGGAGTATTTTTCTTAGCGGTTGATCTGTGATGATTCTGATTTGTCTCCCTTGGAAATAGTGCCGCAATTTTCTGCTTGCCATGACCAAAGCTAGAGCAAATTTTTGGACGTTGGGGTAGCGGGTTTCCGCGTCTTTGAGCACTTGGCTGACATAGTAGACTGGTTTTTGCTCACCATTTTCTTCTTTAATAAGCACCGCCCCCACGGCTTTGTCTGTTGCAGATAAGTAGAGTGATAACGGCTCTGAGGGGGCTGCGACCGCAAGTAGTGGAGCAGAGGAGAGATAAGTTTTGAGATCCTCAAAGGCTTTTTGACATTCCGCTGTCCAAGATATTGTGTTGGTTTTTGTGGCCCTTTTCAAGGTGTCGAAGAATGGAAGGCATCTGTCTGCCAATTTTGCTATGAACCTTCTGAGGGCGGCCTACCTCCCCGTTAATTTTTGTATTTCTTTTAAGGTTTTGGGTGGTTGCATGTCGATTATGGCCTTTATTTTCTCAGGATTGGCCTCAATGCCTCTGTGAGATACCAAGAAGCCCAGGAATTTGCCAGCATCAAGTGCGAATGCACACTTATCCGGGTTGAGTTTCATATTGTGTTTCCTGAGGGTGGAAAAACATTCTTCTAAGTCCTGGAGGTGGGAAGCCGTCAGGAGAGATTTTACTATGAGATCATCCACATATACTTCCATATTTCGGCCCAACTGTCCGCTAAAGATTCTATTCATGGTTTTTTGGAAGGTGGCACCGGCAATGATCAATCCAAATGGCATCACTTTGTAACAATATACTCCCCTATGTGTAACGAAAGCCGTTTTCTCTCTGTCTTCTGGAGTCATTTTGATTTGGTTGTAGCCTGAGTAGGCGTCCATGAAACTTAGCATTAGATGACCCGCTGTGGCATCAATGAGTTGGTCTATCGAAGGGAGAGGATATGGGTCCTTTGGGCATGCTGCGTTTAAGTCTGTGTAATCGACGCATATCCTCCACTTTCCATTAGCTTTCTTTACTAATACCACATTTGCAACCCACTTAGGGTAAGTGACCTCGCAAATCAAGTCTGCGTCCAAGAGTTTGTCAATTTCAACATCAATGGCCCGCTGTCGCTCTGGTGCAAAGTTTCTTCGCTTTTGTATTTTTGGTGTTTTGTCTGGATCCACATTTAGCTTATGGATTGCCACGGACTCATCTAATCCTGGCATATCCTTTGGACTCCATGCGAAAACGTCCGCGTATTTTCTCAAGAGGTCAGTGAGACCCTTTTTAAAGATAGAGTCCAAACCCGCACCTATACTGACAGTCCTGTTTGTGTTTCCGGGTATGATTTCTATTTTCTCTGTCTGTACCGCTGGGGTTATTGGCGGGTTTTCTTCTCTTTTGAGACATTTCATTAGATTGGCATCAATTCTTGGCGGGTCTTCTGTTAACGGATCATGCCCGTCAATAAATTGTACCTCTTTTCTCTTTTTGTTGTTGGCACGTTGGTTGGCATCGTGCCTCTGTCTTTTTGCTTGTCTCCTGCTTTGAGCTCTTTCTCTGTTGATATTGCTGGGCTCGGATTTTCCCAAGGTAAGTGTAATGCCGTAGCACCTTTTGGAGGTTTCAAAATCCCCTTTGATTTCTCCTATCCCATTTGAAGTAGGGAATTTGATTTTGAGATGAGGGGTAGAAGTAACTGCCTTTAACAAGTTCAATGTGGGTCTCCCCAAGATCACGTTGTAGGAGGAGGCTGTGTTAATGACATAGAATTTGATGATCCTGCAAACTTGTCTGGGAGATTCCCCAAAGTAGACAGGGAGCCGTGCAATGCCTGCTATTGGGACGGCGTTGTGGCCGAACCCGTAAAGCGGTGTTTCATCAGGACATGTTTCTAACTTTTCGTCGCTTAGTTTCAGCCTGTCCCAGGTGTGTTGGAAACAAATGTCAACAGAGGACCCGTTGTCGACCAGAACCCTTTTGACTTCATTCTGAGCAATGCCCAAGGATATGACTAGTGCCTCGGTGTGATTGGGATTGATGCCTTCATAGTCTGCATCTGTGAAAGTAATGACATTTGGCGGACCCTCAGATATGGCATAGACAGCCTGTTCCTCTCTAGGTGGTGAGACCTGTCCGCCAAACACGGTATGTACTATGTTTTTGTTGTGTCCTTGAGAGGAGGACGGGCCAAGTATTTGCCTGGGCAAGTATTGAGATAAGTTGCCAGCCTTGACTTGTTTTTCCAGAAAGTACTTGAGAGAAAGGCAGTTATCTGTAAAATGCCCATGTGTTTCGTGATAATCGCAGTGCTTGTCCTTGGGCCTGTCATCAGGTGAAGAGTGCATTGGGGCTGGTGGAAAGTAGAAAGGTTTTCCTTTAATTTCTCTTAAGATAGTTGCTCTTGGGAGAGTAAATTCGGTCCATTTCGGCTCAGGACGCCTATCTGGTCTTTGCGGGTTTGAGGGCCCTTGGCGGTCCCTGATTGGTGCGGACGGTTGAGATCTTTGGGCGGGCAGCGGCCCGTGAGTGGTTTGTACTTGATGCAAAGCGGGTGCTTGCCTTTGGTAGGGCGTGTACCTTTCTCTTTGAAAATATGGTGTGGGAGCGGGTGGAGCCCTAGATTGTTTGAGTACGTTGAAAGACTCGATTTCGTTGATGGCTTGAGATGCCAGGTCATATGCCTTTGCCAGAGTAGTGGGTTTAATTTCCATGAGACGGCATACGTATTTCTCGCATTCGTAAGGGTTGAGACCTCTCCTTAAATGAACCAAAGCCTCTGTTTCATTGACACAGACAACTTTGTTGACGGCTTCCTTGAAACGGTCAATGTAGTTTTGTAAGGTTTCACCATTACGTTGTGCAACGGTTTCAAGAAACACGGTATGAACTTCGTGCTGTTGGTTTGCTTTGAATTTGTTGAGAAATAATTTCTTAAATTCCAACCAAGTATCTATGGACCTGGTGGATATTCTGCAAAACCATCTTTGGGCGTTGCCGCGGAGAGTTGTAGCGAAGAATCGGCATCGTGTCAAATCATTATACTCGTAGTGGAGAGCCAGTTGGTCGAAATAGCTGAGGTGCTCCTCCGGGTCTCCCAGCCCGTCAAAAGAGTTGAAGCTGTGATGTTTGATGTCTTTTTGTCGTGGCTCGGCCTCTAGCCTTGCTGTGAATGGTGTTCCGCCCATGTCTTGCTCGCTATTTCCTTCTATTTTATTCTTGAGTTCCAATATGGTTTGTAACATTTCCGCGTTTGATGGTTGTATCATTTCGGGTTGCTTTGAGCGGACAGGAGGTTGCTGTTGGTGCTTGTGAGCTTCATACTCAGCCACTACCTTGTCGTAGGCGGCTTTTTTGTCAATGATTATTTTTCTCAGGTCTCTATGCCTTCTGTTCTGTTCCCACACTTCAGGGGGATGGTGATTCTTGTTGTGCCTGTCATGCTTAGTATTTTGAGACGAGCCTAGGCGAGAGAAAGCAGAGTTCGCCTCGCGGGGTTGGCTGTTTGCCTCATCATGATTGTCAAGCGGGTTAATGGGTAGGCTTGCTTGTTTTGTCAAGGATTTTGGTCCGGCCTGAGGGAGGGTTGCGGCTATTTGCATGATTAAGTCAATTTGTTGTTGGTTACAGCCTGTGAGATTAAGACTAAGGATTTGCTCTCGCCCGTCATCTTTGGGCGGGTTTACTGGCGGGTTGACTGGCGGGATGCCAGTCGTATTTCCCTCGTGTTCTTGTTCATCTGGGTGTGGTATTACGGTTTCCATTTAATATTTTTTGAGGTGTTTTTTATTTGCGTTTTAATCGTGTAAGTAGCTACTGTGTAGGTAGAGCAGGTGGTGGGTTTTTCTTCAAGAAAAACTCGCCCTCCTTCTAGCGCCAAATGATAATCCTCACGGCCGATTAATGGCTTCCGATCACTGTTCCGATCACTGTTCCGGGGGTACTTCACCTGAGTTTGGGTATCTGCAAAATAATGCTTGCCCGGGGGTGGTGGCCGTCAAGAACCTCCGGTGTGAGAATCGGTAATCGAAATAATAATAATCGAAACGGGTGAAAATGTATCTGTGTGAAGGGAGAGAATGAGTAGTAAATTTTGTGCTATTGAAATTGTATATATCTACCTTGTGTGTAGAATGGGGGTATTTATAGGCTAGGTCTTCTAATAACTGTTCACCCACTTGGTGACCCACTTGTTATGCTGTTAAAGCTACAGTGAGCCACTATTGGAACAGTGATTAGTGTCCCTTTCCCACATACCTCGATTCTAGCACAGCCGCTTTTGCTATAGCTTGAATGCTTTTGTGTCCCCTTAGTTGCCTTTATGGTCCCCTGCCTTAGTGAGCAAGGTAACAAGATATTTTGCAAATGTATTTGTGTGAAGATATTTGTTTGTCAAGTAGATTGTTTTAGTAAAGATAATATGAAATGACACATGTGTAAATAATGAATATTTGTTACAGGTGGATGTACAATAGCGGACGGCGGGTTGTTTACAGCGGGTGCCCGCTGTAGGCTTACAGCGGGTACCTATCACCTTCTTTTCATACAAAGGGGTTAAGAAAGAAATTTTTCTTTTCAGTTTCACTCTAATGGGTTAAGAAAAAAAATTGGGCTTAAAGAGAATGTCTCTGCAGTGGAGTCGGACCCAAAATTTATCATCCATTCGAGCTTAAAAAAATATATATAATTATGTAATACGGTAAAAATAATAAAAGATTTTATGCTACTTTTTATCAATATACAACTTGAAATACTTTGCCCAAAGAAAATAAATACAATTTAAAATGTCTTGACTTAAATAAATAATCTTAAATTAAATTACAATTAATTTTTAGTTATTATTTATTTAAAATTTTATCAATATCCTTAAGTTATTTGATTAATAGTAAGAAAACTAAAAAGTTAAAAGGTAAATATTAAATTAAATTAATTAATTAAAAGTAAAAATTAAAAAATTGTGAATAATTATTTTCAAATTCTATATATAGATACTGTGCACACGATCTAGTTGACAAAATGTGTCTAGTGTATAATTTATTTCACTAAAAATATTAACAATATAAATTATACTATATATAATTTCAAATAACAAAAAATTGAAGGTAACGTTAATTTATACTAATACCTAGCAAATAGTAATAACATAACATTTAAATGATCACCATCAACCTATTTTTTATATATATAAATACAAAACCCGGTCTTTTACAATTTTTTTCTCAAAAATCATAACTTCACACTATTTATTGTTGTTCTTTACTCAATTTTGTAATTAGAATTAATAAAAATATATTGTAAAAAATATTTATATCCCACTTTAATTCACCCACCATATTTGTGTTTTAGATAATTTATAAACCATGATAATATATAAACTATCACTTTTAATTACTAGATTCCCTCATTAGTTGGTAAGTTATACGTAAGATCAAATAAAAACTATCACACATGAATGTCAACAACAAAACAAAAACTGTTGTATTTGACTTGTTTTTATAAAATATATAAAAAAAATAAATGAATAATATATTTAAAGAATTTATAATGTGAGTTATTGTGTGAAAATTACATAATACATGTTTTAATTACAATAATCGGGGGTTACAAATTATTTAATTATACCATCAAGAAGAAAGCATCTAACAAGAAGAAGAGAGAGAAAAGTTTTGTTCAATTCACGATTCGGAATTCCAAAAAGACTAATTGTATTTTTATTTGTATAATTATTTCACTCAAATTCTTTCATTGGTATCTTCAGTTCGTCGGCTTGTTTCGTCAATATAAATGATCGTTTGTGTTTAGTTTGCAATCAAAAGATAGCCATCTGTTTTCACTTACCGTATAGTTAGGGCTGCACAATTTTCCGGTCTGGTCCGGTAAATTAGATCGAATCGGATCTATCGGTTCAAGGACCGGACCGGACCGAATATAACCGGTCCGGTCCCCGGTCCATAAAATCAAAAAAATCCGATCTTCGGTCCGGTCCGGTCCAAATCCTGAAAACACCCGGTCCGGACTGGATTGGACCGGATTTTATATATATAGTTAATTTTACATTATTTTGTCTTTTAAATTATATAGTTTAATGATTAAATATTAACACATAACATATTTTAGTGATCCAAATTGGTAAATAATAAATTTATGAAATAGTATATATAAAGAGAGTAGGGAGCCTGAGATATATCTCAAGTAAGTTCCCTAAGATACTTAATTTTTAGGGTTTAGTGCCAAAATGGCACAAATTTGGGGTAAAATGCCCAAAATGGCACTTTCTGAAAACCATGCCCGCGCCTGGCACATACATAACGCATTTAGCATATGCGTTAGGGGGTAACGCATGTACAACATGCGTTACTCGTGTATTTTTCACACTCCCAGCTGATTCAATCGTACAAAACGCATATAACACAAGCGTTACGGGTGTAACGCAAGTGCGTGATGCGTTATGGGTGTAACGCATCACGCACTTGCGTTACACCCGTAACGCTTGTGTTATATGCGTTATTAGCTCTGAAATCAGCTGGGGGAGTAAAAATACACGAGTAACGCATGTACAGTATGCGTTACCCCCCTAACGCAGGTCTGACATGCGTTATGTAAGTGCCAGTGCAGGGCACACTCTCCAGAAAGTGCTATTTTGGACATTGTTAGTTACAGAGGCATGCCTGTACACATCTAATAACAAGCCTAATTGTTTGTAATGCTTTGCATTACTTACTTGACCTCTTAACTGAGGAAACCTCTAGTTGTAGAGTTTCTGTTTGTATTGTACTTGTAATAGGCATCAAATCCTAGTTGTGTAATTGTACAAATAGAGTCTAGAATAATGCTTGAAAGAAGTTCCATGGTTCATGCCTCAAGCAAGGAGTTAAAGACTGCCAAATAATCACAGTTGGGATTTGAAGAAATGAAGAATTTGCCTAAGTACCAATTCGAGAAGTATATTTGTCTATTCGAGAAGTCCAGCATTCGAGAAGTCAGGGATTCGATATCTCAAGACACTATTCGATATCTCTGAATACACTGTTCGATATCTCATTCGATATCTCAGGGATTCGATATGTCTACTACTCTATTCGAGAACTCAAGAAGTCAACAAGTCAAGATGGTATTCGAGTTCTCAAAGAGTCAACAAGTCAAAGTTCCATTCGATATCTCAAGGACTCAGAAAGCTATTCGACAACTCGAGGATTCGATAAGTCAAATGTTCTATTCGACAACTCAAGGAATCCTGATGGAAAAGAGCTATTCGAGAAGTGGTTCGATATGTCATTATAACAGTATTCGAGAACTCAGAGTTATCGATCAAGTCAATTCTAGTTCTCGAATCACTTACTTAGTCACTTCTCGAATACATTCTTGGAGACAAAATACTGAAGAAATTGTACAAGTCAGAAACCTGCAACAAGCCAATGCACTTTATGGACCACAATCTGTAACGTGCTCTGGAAAGCCTACAAGGAAGCTTGGAGAGATATAGAAGAGACAAGGAGCTAAAGAAGTGGATCTAAACAGGCTTTGCAAAGTCAAATCTGTAACCGTTTGGACACTTACTCAAAAAGGATAGACAGACTAGAAAGTAATTTGTTTAGCTACCTTATTTGCAGTAAGTGGGCTGTATCCATGTTCTATAAGGACACAGCCTCACTTCATAACTTAGCAACTTTTGTGAGTCTAGTTTTTCATACACTGTAAGCTATATCTCTCTGAGAAAAACGAAGCTGAGAATACTACCATTTGTATTCACAGATTGTAGCAACCTTTATCTAATAATACATTAGATTAAAGTGATATTGTGTCTTGTGTTGTTTATTTATCCGCACCTTAATTTCTGCACACACAGGCACTTATCTGCTACATAGACTCAATCCAAGAAAAGTTCAAGAATCCATTCACCCCCCCCCCTCTGTATTCTTTTACCGTGTTCAATACTCAACAAGTGGTATCAGAGAGGGCTGTTTATTCAAAAACAGAGAAACGATCATGAGTTCGAATACACCAAAGACTACAGGAACGGTGAAGGTCCCTAAGTTTGATAAAGAAAACTTCAACCTCTGGAAGATAAAGATGATGTTGTTCATCAAAGCCTCTCATCCCTTGTATCCTGAGATTCTCAAGAATGGTCCTTTTGTTCCACAACAAGAGATACCAGAGAAGACTGTTGGAACCATAACAATCCCTAGAACTTATGAGGCCAAGGATCCATCAAAGTGGACAGAGTCAGAAAGGGAGAAGGTTGCTCTTGACAGCCACCTCATGTTGCTCATCATTGATTCCATGGACATGTCAATGTTTGCAAACATTGCATCATGCACGTCTGCTAAAGAGATGTGGGATCACATTGAGGTGTTGTGTGAAGGGACTGATGAGGTTAAAGAAAACAGGAAACAGATATTGGTCACACAGTATGAAGCTTTCATGGCACAGCCCAAGGAAAGCATCACTGAGATGTTTGAAAGGTTTCACAAGCTAGTTACTGAGTTGCAGATGAATGGAAAGGTTTACAGCACCAAGGAGTTAAATATGAAATTTCTGTTGTCTTCACCAAATCATCTGGAGCAAAGAGTCATTTCCCTTAGAGAGAGAGATTTGAACAAAGTCACCTATGATGTACTCTATGGAGTCCTAAAGACTCATGAACTTGAGTTGCTTCAGAAGAGGGCTATCCAAGCAAACCAAGGTAGGATGATAAACACATCATGTGCCTTGATTGTCAACAAATCCATTCTGGACCTAGAAGCATCTACAAGCCAACTAAGGATAGAGGAGGTGGCAGATGATGAAGAAACTGAAGCTGGGGTGAGTGAACCTGTTGAGGAAAAGGAGGAAGAAGAAGAGGAGTTTTACACTCTGGAAGAACTTGATGGGATGGAAAATACTTCATATGCTTTCATGGCCAGAAAATTTCCAAACATCAGATTTAAAAGAAATCAACCCTTCAAACCCAAAACTCAAAACCATTCAGCCAACAAGAACAAGGCACCTGTGAAACCAAACAGAAATAAGTTCAAAACCGGTTATGTGGATAGGTCATCTGTAAGGTGTTATAGATGCAATGACCTAGGGCATTTTGCCAGTGAATGCAAGAAGCCTAAAAAGAAGGATAGAGATTATCTTGAGCTAGAAGCTAAGTATGAGGCCCTTCTGAAAAAGCAGACACATGGTAAGGCCTACATAGCTGAAGGGAAGTGTTGGGATGATTCTGAGAGTGATGAAGAGGAACAAGAATTCTGCAATTATGCCTTGATGGCCAACTCCAAGGATGACTCATCTTCATCTGATTCTCAGGTACCATCTCTCACTACTATAGACATGTCTGTTTCTGAATACAAATCCATGATTGAACAATTATCTGTTGAAATGTTTAATATTCATACTAGTATGACTGCTGCTAATGAGGAGATTGCTAAACTGTCTACTAGAAATGAAGTATTAACCAAAAAGAATGAGGAACTTGAGCTAACTGCTATGCAAGTAGAAAACCTTAAGAAAGAAGTTGAATATTTGGAGAACAAGGTTCTATGTGCTAGTCAAGTAGAGAAGGCTCTTAGGGATGAATTAGCTGAGAATGAATTCAAACTTAAAACTTTCAAGAAATCATCTGGTTTAGTGCAATCCTACTGTGAGAAAATTGAAGCTAAACCCAAAGCAGCTATTGGACTTGACTATGACTCTCTCAAACAAAGGAAAGGCTATGCTGTCATTGAAGAGGACACAGCTGTTCATGAGAAAGTGCCTCACATTTTGAGAAAAACTGAAAATCCAATTTTTAAGGAATCAACATTTGAAATTGATGAGGATGCCTTACTCATCAAGCAAATGTTGAATGATGAGGATGAGGCACAATCTAGTGAACAGCAAGCATCCTCTAAGGGTGAGAGTGTCAAGTCAAAGACCAAGAAGCCAGTAGTTGATAGGCCAAGACCTAAGAAGTTTGTTAAGTTTGTCTCAGCTGGGAAGAGTGAATCAGAAAAGGAAGTGACTAAAAGGAAACAGAACAGAAATGGCAAGTTAGGGATTAACAAGGATAACAACTATGCTTATATGCCTAATGCCCCTAGGAAAACTTGTCAGAACTGTTTCAGTACCAACCATCTAACTCATGCATGCAAGAAACCTGTTGGTAGTGTGTCTAAACCTTTCTATGATTGTTCTGTGCCTCTAAGACATAGAGATGCACCCTTCTGTGATAAATTTGACTGTATGCCATGCAATATGAATGTTATGACTAGTTGTTTTAATTTAAGAAGACAGTTCATTGATGGTTGTATCAGTCACAATTCTCACACACACTACACAAGGTCAAAGTCTTCAAGTCCTCCTAAAGCTAGGAAGGTACCTTTGTCACCTAAGTCTGAAACCTCAGGTTCTAAGACTTCCAACAGTGACAAGAAGACTGACACTAAGAAAGTTAACAAGCATGTTGTTTATGATAAAACTGTCTCTAAGTCACATGGACCCAAACTTGTTTGGGTACCAAAGGAAAAGTAATACCTTTGTGTTTGCAGGGCAAAGTAAGTGAGAAGAAGGTCATGTGGATTTTGGACAGTGGATGCTCAAATCATATGACTGGTGATATGGCCCTGCTATCACAGTATGAGGAAAAGGCTGGCCCAATGGTTGCTTTTGGAGATGACAGCATGGGTAACACATTGGGATATGGCAAGCTGAAAGTTGGAAATGTCATCATTGAAGATGTAGCACTAGTCAAGGGGCTCAAGCATAATCTGTTAAGTGTTGGTCAGTTTACTGATAGAGGATTCAAAGTGAATTTTGACAAAGATGAATGTTTGATCACCCACAAGAAGACTGGTGATTTTGCTCTATCTGGAGTAAGGAAGGGAAGCCTGTTTGTAGCCAATATGGACTCTGCAAACAAGGACAAAATTTGTTGCTTTTACTCAAAAGCATCAAATGAAGATTGTTGGCTGTGGCACAAGAAACTATCACACCTGAACTTTAAGGCCATTAATTCTCTAGTCAAAAGAGAGTTAGTGAGAGGCATGCCCACACTTGAATTCTGCCAAGAAGGAGTGTGTGAGGCTTGTCAAAAAGGAAAAATGAAGAGATCAAGCCACAAGTCAAAGACAGTGACATCTGTAACCAAGCCACTGCAACTTATCCATATGGATTTGTTTGGGCCTGTTAACATAATGTCACTTGGAAGAAAGAAGTATGCCCTGGTAATGGTTGATGATTTTTCAAGGTATACATGGGTAGAATTTCTGGCATCAAAAGATGAGGCTCCACAAGTAATCATTGAGCATATAAAGAAAGTTGACAAGGAAGCAAAGGCAAACAATGCAAGTGTGATTGCATTGAGGAGTGATAATGGAACAGAGTTCAGAAATGCCACACTTGAAGCATTCTGCAAAGAGAATGGCATTTCTCAGCAATTCTTAGCTCCAAGGACTCCACAACAAAATGGAGTTGTTGAGAGAAAGAATAGAACTCTAATTGAGGCTGCTAGAACAATGTTACTTGATGCAAAAATGCCCACATGTTTTTGGGCTGAGGCTGTGAGCACTGCATGCTATATTCAAAACAGAACCCTCATCAACAAAAACACTGGAAAGACACCTTACAACTTGATGACTGGAAAGAAGCCTACACTGAAGTATATTCATACTTTTGGAAGCAAATGCTTTGTACTTAAGGACAATTCTGAATATGTTGGAAAGTTTGATGCAAAAGCATTTGAAGGAATTTTTCTTGGCTATTCTATGGAAAGAATTGCATACAAGGTTTATGTCATCAGTCAAAAGAAAGTTATGGAAAGCACAGATGTAACATTTGATGACAGCAAACTACCTGGACTAGAAGAAGCCAATGATGAAGACAAAGATCCATTGAAGTTTGATAATCTAGATGATTCTGATGAAGAGACTGAAACTAGAGTTGAAACTCAAGTTCAACAAACTCAAGTGAATAATGATACAAGAGAAGAATTTGTGCCAATCAATAGTGAAGAAACAAGCATCCAAGACACACCTGTGAGTAATGGCAACTTCACAGGGGGAGGAAATGAGGATGATCATGATGAGGATGATGAAGCAACATCAAGAATGAGAAATCAGGCTGAACACTCGAGGAAATGGGATAGATCACACACTGCAGAGCAAATCATTGGAGATCCTAATGCAGGAGTAAGGACTAGGAGAGCAACTCAAAATGAGTGCCTCTATGGATGTTTTCTATCACAAGTTGAGCCTAAGAAACTTGATGATGCATTGTTGGATCCAGATTGGATTATTGCCATGCAAGAGGAGCTGAATCAATTTGAAAGGAACAAAGTATGGGAACTTGTGCCTGCACCAAAGAATAGAACCATTGTTGGAACAAAATGGGTTCTGAAGAATAAGATGGATGAAGATGGTGTAATAATAAGAAACAAAGCAAGGCTGGTTGCAAAAGGATACTCTCAACAGGAAGGCATTGATTATGATGAGACATTTGCCCCTGTTGCTAGATTGGAAGCCATTAGAATATTCTTGGCATTTGCTGCTCATTCAAACTTTAAAGTTTATCAAATGGATGTCAAGAGTGCATTTCTAAATGGAGAGTTGGAAGAAGAGGTTTATGTGCAACAACCACCTGGCTTTGAGGATCCACATTTCCCAGAATTTGTCTACAGATTGCTTAAGGCATTGTATGGACTTAAGCAAGCTCCAAGAGCATGGTATGATACTTTATCACAATTCCTTCTTGAAAATCAATTCACTCGAGGCACATTGGACAAGACACTGTTTTACAAGAAGCATGGTGATGATATGATCCTAGTTCAAATCTATGTGGATGATATCATTTTTGGTTCTACAAATGAGAAACTGTGTGAGAAATTCTCTAAACTCATGCAGAGCAGATATGAGATGAGTATGATGGGAGAGTTGACATTCTTTCTAGGGTTGCAAGTCAGTCAAAGGAAGGATGGTATCTTTATCAGTCAAACCAAGTACATCAAGGATTTATTGAAAAAGTTTGACTTGGAAGATTGTTCACCTGCCAAGACACCCATGGCCACTGCCACTAAATTGGATGAAGATGCTAAAGGCAAGAGAGTAGATATCTCAGTCTACAGAGGCATGGTTGGTTCTCTACTCTACCTCACTGCAAGTAGGCCAGACATCATGTTTGCTACATGCTTGTGTGCAAGGTTTCAATCAAATCCAAAGGAATCACATTTGATTGCAATAAAAAGGATCTTTAGATATCTGAAGGGCACTCCTAACTTGGGATTATGGTACCCTAAGGACACAGGGTTCAATCTGGTTGGCTACTCTGATGCTGATTATGCTGGATGCAGAGTGGATAGGAAAAGCACCTCAGGAAGCTGCCAATTTCTTGGACAAAGGTTAGTTTCTTGGTATAGCAAGAAGCAACAATCTGTGTCAACTTCTACAGCTGAGGCTGAATACATAGCTGCTGGAAGTTGCTGTGCTCAAGTGCTTTGGATTAGAAATCAACTTAGAGATTATGGACTTGTGTTGGAAAGAATTCCAATCATGTGTGACAACACAAGTGCAATCTCTATAGTTGCCAATCCTGTCAATCATTCTAGAACAAAGCACATTGACATCAGATATCATTTCATAAGAGAACATGCAACTAATGGAACCATTGAGTTGCATTATGTCTCTACAGATAAACAACTAGCTGATATATTCACTAAGCCATTAGATGAAGCCACCTTCACAAGGTTGGTAAGTGAGATTGGAATGCTGAATTCTTCAGATTCTGGCTAAGTGAATACATCATCTAGATTGTTGCAGCAGTAAACACTTACTTTATCTAAATTCTCAATATTTTTGGAGTAAGTGTTGGCTGAAATATGATTTATAAATATTTCAAATCTGTTGCATATGTTGAAAATCATATTTTTGTTAACTTAAAATTTCTATGAAATTTTGAGAAAATCACTATTTGATTTGCTAGAATATTTTTCAATAAATATGTCTGGTAGATTTTAAAAAGATAGTGAAAATCAAATTTTTTATGAGTGATGGGTATAGTTCGATAAGTCAGACTTCTCGAATGATTCACTATTCGACATCTCTAATAAGTCTCATTAGAGTACTCTTGAGTTCTCGAATAGAGTCTTTCTGAGATATCGAATAGAGGAATTATTGACTTCTCGAATATAGTAACTGAGTTCTCGAATGACTGAGTTCTCGAACACTATATTTGAGTTCTCGAATCATTTGAAAAGGCTGAATTCTCGCTGAATTTTAATCGATTTTGGACTTTTGTCTAAAAGTTTAATTCACTCATAAAAACACATTTTATTTAATTTAGAATTATTTCTAAGTTAGATAACTGCCAGCTGTGAGTTTCTATCTGCTTGAGTTATCGATTAAGACATTCTTGACTTCTCGAATAGTTGTTTTCTACTTCTCGAATGCCTGACTTGTCGATACAAAACCTTCTGCTAATCGACAATTCAAGTACTTCATACTTATACAATTTCACATCTATTCGATTCATTTCATTCGATTTCTCAAGCATCTACACTCTCTAAACCCCTGAAACCCTAGCTACGAAAAGCCAAATTTCTTCTTCAACCTTCAATTTCTTTTCTCTCTTCTACACAAATGGCAACAGTAAAGTTCAACACCAACTTCATCGCTCTCACTAGTGATGTTGAAGCACCCAATGCAAATTTCAAGTGCTTTGTGAAATGGATGGCTGAGTCGTATATCAAGGATGCACTCTCTGCCAACCCAACTCTGTATCTCGATATTCTGGAACAATTCTGGAGTACTGCTATTGTGGAGGTTGTAGCCCTGGAAAACGCAATCACTTCCTATGTCATCTACTGCAAGGTTCAAGATAAGGAAATCACTATCACTACTGCAGACATGAACCAAGCACTAGGACTACAACAAGAGTCATTTGACAGAATGGCCACTAACGCAGAGTTGGAGGAATTCTTTGAGTTCATAAACTACTCAGATGGGATTAACCTTGGAAAGCTAAACAGAAAGAATCTGAGAAAGGAGTGGAGCTATGTGTTTGCAACTCTTCTCCAAGTCTTCACTGCCAGGAAATCAAGCTTTGACCAAATCAGTGCACCTGTGCAGCAAATTGGATATGCTTTGGCCTATGGAAAGAAGATAGATGTTGGCCAAATCATACTTCAAGAATTATATGGGAGACTTGGTAAGAACACAACCAAGAGAGGTACTGATATTTTCTTCCCTCGCTTTATTCAATCTGTACTTAATTATAAAAATGCTTCATTGATTGAATTGCCTGGGATTGATAAAAATAAAATAGGCTATCCTAAGTCCATGACCAAACTCATTTTTGGTAACTTGGAAACTAGGAATGATGTGGATGTAAGACTGAACATAACTCCCCATATGGAGAGTTTGTTTAAGACTTACCCCCACAACATGCCAACATTTGATGCAAAATCTAAGTTAGCACAGCCCAAGCAAGTAGAACAAAATGCTAACCCAGGGCCTGCTAACCAACCCTCTCAACCAAACACTCTACCTCTTACTGAGCCAACTGCATCATCCTCTCAAAAGGGTGATGTTAGTAAAAAGAAGAGAAAGGAAGTAATGTCTGCACCTTTAAATATCTTGTCTGAAGCAGCATTAGCTGTTGAATTAGGTCTAGGAAGTGAGGAACCTGAGTCACCCTTACACAGAACAAAGAAGAAGAAAACTAAGACCACCTCTTCAGTCACACAAATGGCTGAAGTTGTAAAATCAGGGGCACACAGCTCACTAGGAGTATCCTCTCAACAGGGTGCACCTATAGAATCAAGCATTCTCCCCAATGCACCCTCTTGTATAGAGTCAGCACATGGGAGTGATAAGGCTGGCACAACACTGAGTGGAGAGCACATCACTTTTGAAACTCCCTCTATCTCTCAGGGGGAGTTGCCAAAATCTACTCTAAAACACACTTCTCTTCCAGAATCTATCTCTGAAATTTCTTTGGAACCTGCAACTCAGACAACTGAGATGCAAGGTATTGATCATCAAGAATTCTTTTCTCTTGATGAGCCAATAATTTCAAGTGACTTAGTGCATGACACTTTGTTCACCACTCAGAACCCACATTTAGATGGTGAGGGAATGCATGCTGAGGCATATCCTGATGACACCATCACAAACACAGAGGTTCCCCTAGTTTTTACTAGAGACTCTGTGCCTGTGTCAACTGCTGGTGTAATTCATCCCACTTCTGTGGTGACACCAGTAGTAGAGTCAATCCATCCGGTTACAGAAGTTGCATCTGTAACTGAGGAGACTAGCTTGCCTAGCTCTAGCTCTGACTTCATGTCAACATGGCTGAAGCCTGTGCAACATGACAGTGCTTCAGGATCAGGGTCTGTTCCACAACAATTGACGGTTGAAGCACTTCAAAGCTTAATTGTGGATCAGATTCCTGAGTTCACAAAGATTGCTCAGCACCTTCTCACTGCAGACATGCCCAATCCAGACTATGAGGCTATTCTGTTATGCCATAGGGATGATGTGGAAGTGCAGAAGTCAAAGATCATTGATGATGCTGAGAGAGATGGCAACATAGATGCCTGGTTGCAAGGAAAATATGATATTACTCTCGATGAAGCACTTCAGTATCTCAGGGAGGAATACATCACTTCACTGGGCTCCAATGCAAAATCCCTGTCACCTGGTGAAGTGTATGAAGCTGTAAATGACTCCTACAAGAGTTTCCTCAAGGCTGCACACTATCTTGGCAAGGGAGTCAAAACTGAAGTCAACAGGGTGTGTGATAAGACAGCCACTTCAGTAGCAGAAGTCAAGAGGGCCTTTGATGCTAAATTTCCTCAATTGGACAGTGTGTTCAAGGATATCAAACACTGCAACTCTACCTGCACTCAGGTGGACAATGGGCTGGCTATGCTAAAAGATGCTGTCACAGGTCTGGGGCATAAATTTCAGAATCTATCTGACCAGACTACAGATGCCAATGCCATGCTGAGGATAATGTTCAAAAATCTTTATGGAGATAGACTAGTGACTGATGTCCCTGTGCATGAATTATCTAAATATGAAGTGAAGAGGCTTCAGGACCAATCTTTATCTGGCTTCAAGGCCAATGAGTTATTCACTAAGGTCAACACTCTTGAGCAGGAGGTAGCTACTCTCACCAAGACCAATGCTCATCTCACAGAAAAGGTTGCATTGCTCAATGATCAGTTGGACACTCAAGCATCCACCACAGCTGATGTCCATCTGCATCAACAATCCATGTTAGCTGCAATGATGAAGCATATGGGTCTCCCTCTACCTGATGAATCTTCACTCCCAAAGGACATTTCTACAGCCTCTGTGCCTGACAACAAGCCTAAGGGGGAGAAGAAGGCTAGGAACTCAAATTCTAAGGGGGAGACAAAGGGAGAGAAAGGCATAATAATCAAAGAGGGTGGTCAACAAAGGGCTTCTAAGTCTCTAGCAAATGTGCCTGGCAAGGGAAAAGCCAAAGTAGATGAGCCTCCATCTATCTTGCCAGTTGTCACCCTACCAACTGTGCACATCACTACTCCTGGAGGACAAAAGCAATCCATAACTACCACAGTGGTTGCAGGGAGTATGCCATCTGACAAACCTCAAATCTCTATATCTGAGAGTGCCAAGCCTGTAGAAGTCAAAGTTGTTACTGAGGCCAAGCTACAAGAAGTTGCTAACTCCAATGACTATCATGATAAAGCCTTCTTGGAGTTTCTGAAAGCCATAAGGGAACAGGTTGGTGACACTCAGTTTTATCTGAGGGAGGTGAAGAAGCAGATAGACTACATCACTGTCATCCCCAAGAAAGTCAACAATATATGGGTCAAGGAGATAGTGATGGTTTCCAAACTAAAGATATGGCATCTAACATACCAGACTCTACAAGACCTAAAGCACTCAGAGATAGATGCCATACTTGAGATCATTGAGAAGAAAAATGAGAACAGCAAGAGTCTGTTTGATGATTTGAGGAATGGTCAACCTACAAGGCTACCAGAAGTGATCAAGAAGCCATGGACAATTATTTATCAGTCTGGTACCAGAATTGAAGATATCAAGCAATTGGTCATTCCTCATGATCTCACCTCCAGAAATCACAGACTGATCATTGCTATCATTGATCAATTACAGAAGAAGGTTGGAGCCAGAAATGCTGAAGAAATTGAGGCACTGCATATCCTCAGAACCTATATTGCAACTGGTGAAATTCCAGAGATGGCTCAACCTAGGAGGAATAAGGATGATGATTCTGAAGACAAAGGTGATGGGAGGAGAAGACATCACAGGAGAGATAAGGGTGATGAAGATAAGAAGAAAAAGGGAGACAAGGATAAAAAGGATGATGATGACCAAGGTAAAACATATGTGAGAAAGAGTGGAAGACAGCAAGCCTTAGGCAATGCTAGCAGTAATCTCACCACAACACAAGACTCTAAGTCTAGGGTGAATACTGTTAGTAGTGACCTAGCAAAATCTACATCTATGGCTTCTGCAACTGTCTTACCATCTCAAGAAAAGAAGAAGATTCAAGTCAAGAAACCATGTGTATGTTTCAGAAAGCAATCTGCTAATGGAATACTACTATGGTCTACCAACCAAGGTCAGAGATTTCTGCCAAGCAACCATGTCAAGAGGATAAAATTTAAACATGCTGCAAGGAGAGTGAAGCTATCCAAATCTAGAGCCCTAACAATCATTCCAGGATTGAAACTCCAGCCACTTGATGAAGACTTTGATGAAGAGCAACTGCAATTTCTAAGAGCTCAAAAGATATGCTATGCTGCAATTGTGGATGACCACCTTGTAATCAAGTACACTGATGGGAAAGAAATGAAATTCAAACAAGGGGGTTGTCAACATTGGGGTAAATTGTATGAGATAGAAAGAATCATTGCATTGCTGGATTCTAAGGACAAGGTGGAGAAAGTATGGAAGCTGGAATTGATTGACTTTGTGAAAATGAAGAAAGATTATGCTGAGAAGATAAGAAAGGGCTGCTATGAGAAATGGTTAGAAAGGGAGAAAGAAATTGATAGACTGGAGATTGAAGCAGAAAAGCTAAGGGCAAAGGGATTGTGTAGAGTTCAGTTTGATCCCTATGTGGTGAAGTATAGGAGAAGAAATGGAGCCAATGTCAATATAAGAATGGACCTACTCAATCACTATCCTGCCAACATTCTGAAGCCAGTGCTTGAAGATTTCAAAAACTCTATTATGATTGAAGAATTGGATGCTATGACAGAAATCATGAGAGCAGTAGATGAGATTGCAAGAAAGGAGAAAGAAAGGAAACAGAAAGCATATGATGATCTACAAGCCAAAGCAATGGAGATGCAATCAAAAGAAAATGGCTAGTACCTCATCATACTGTAAGAGTATTTATCTTGTAATTTCATTTATGTGTTCAATCAAATCACATACCTGTACTTTTAAAGTTTTATCTTTATGTATGTTAGGCTTGTTATCAGACATGAAATTGTGACTAAGGGTCTCACTCACAATTTGGGGGAGATTGTTAGTTACAGAGGCATGCCTGTACACATCTAATAACAAGCCTAATTGTTTGTAATGCTTTGCATTACTTACTTGACCTCTTAACTGAGGAAACCTCTAGTTGTAGAGTTTCTGTTTGTATTGTACTTGTAATAGGCATCAAATCCTAGTTGTGTAATTGTACGAATAGAGTCTAGAATAATGCTTGAAAGAAGTTCCATGGTTCATGCCTCAAGCAAGGAGTTAAAGACTGCCAAATAATCACAGTTGGGATTTGAAGAAATGAAGAATTTGCCTAAGTACCAATTCGAGAAGTATATTTGTCTATTCGAGAAGTCCAGCATTCGAGAAGTCAGGGATTCGATATCTCAAGACACTATTCGATATCTCTGAATACACTGTTCGATATCTCATTCGATATCTCAGGGATTCGATATGTCTACTACTCTATTCGAGAACTCAAGAAGTCAACAAGTCAAGATGGTATTCGAGTTCTCAAAGAGTCAACAAGTCAAAGTTCCATTCGATATCTCAAGGACTCAGAAAGCTATTCGACAACTCGAGGATTCGATAAGTCAAATGTTCTATTCGACAACTCAAGGAATCCTGATGGAAAAGAGCTATTCGAGAAGTGGTTCGATATGTCATTATAACAGTATTCGAGAACTCAGAGTTATCGATCAAGTCAATTCTAGTTCTCGAATCACTTACTTAGTCACTTCTCGAATACATTCTTGGAGACAAAATACTGAAGAAATTGTACAAGTCAGAAACCTGCAACAAGCCAATGCACTTTATGGACCACAATCTGTAACGTGCTCTGGAAAGCCTACAAGGAAGCTTGGAGAGATATAGAAGAGACAAGGAGCTAAAGAAGTGGATCTAAACAGGCTTTGCAAAGTCAAATCTGTAACCGTTTGGACACTTACTCAAAAAGGATAGACAGACTAGAAAGTAATTTGTTTAGCTACCTTATTTGCAGTAAGTGGGCTGTATCCATGTTCTATAAGGACACAGCCTCACTTCATAACTTAGCAACTTTTGTGAGTCTAGTTTTTCATACACTGTAAGCTATATCTCTCTGAGAAAAACGAAGCTGAGAATACTACCATTTGTATTCACAGATTGTAGCAACCTTTATCTAATAATACATTAGATTAAAGTGATATTGTGTCTTGTGTTGTTTATTTATCCGCACCTTAATTTCTGCACACACAGGCACTTATCTGCTACATAGACTCAATCCAAGAAAAGTTCAAGAATCCATTCACCCCCCCCCCCTCTGTATTCTTTTACCGTGTTCAATACTCAACAGACATCCAACCCCATTTTTGTGTCATTTTGGGCATTTTCTCTAATTTTTATATATAAAAATGGAATGGGCATTTTAGTAAATTCAAATATTTTTAATTAGCCCTGCGGGCAAGATTTAAAAGTTATTATACATGTATCTTAGGAAAAGTTCCCTGAGATATATCTCAGGGTCCTTTTTCTCATATATAAACACTATAATATAAATGATTAAATTTCATATTTCATACTATATATAATTTATAATTACGTTTATACAAATTAATGTAAAGTCTCAGGGTCCTTTTTCTCATATATAAACACTATAATATAAATGATTAAATTTCATATTTCATACTATATATAATTTATAATTACGTTTATACAAATTAATGTTACTTTACAAATAATATGACATTTACTTATTTTTAAATTAACTTACCAAGTAATTTAAATATCAACAAAGAATGAAAATTAAATTATAAAAATTATTTTTTTTATAAAATATTAACTAACCGGTCCATACCGGTCCGGTTCCGGTCCGGTCCGAGTTTTTTCGGTCTGATCCGATCCCAAGACCGTTTATAACCGGTCCGGTCCCCGGTCCAAAAATTCAATAAATTCCGGTTTTCGATCCGATCCAGATCGGTCCGATTTTGGACTTTTGTGCAACCCTACGTATAGTTATGTCCTTTAAGCATGGGTTCGTTCAATATCCTTATTCTTTATGTGTTTTTTCTTCTATTTTTAAACCCCACTTCAATTAGTTTTATGATATTTTATGTAAGATTCTAGTTTTTTTTTTCTACAACATGTGTTTCTCATGTTTTTTTTTCAATTAGTTTATGAGTTTGTTATGTGTTTAATTTGATAATACTCATATTGGTTATTGATTTGTTTTGTAATTATATTTATTTTTAAATAACCTACTTTGTACATTTTAGATAGATCAAATAGTTTTGTGCTTGCTTGCTACAATCGATTTTATTTTTGTTTTATATAAAGAACTAAATGAAAAATTATTTTTACTTCTCAAGTACATTTTAAAGGTATTCATTTGATATTTGTTATGGAATAAAATTTAGGGTGTATTTATTGCTAAAGTTTGAGAGTTTCAAGCTTTAATGGCTGATCTAGTGTTTCGTGACTCTACTCAGGTCCTCACAAGATGCCTACGTATATTGTAAATATCAAGAATCAAGTCAAAAACGTAGATGCCTACGTATCTTGCAAATATCAAGAATCAAGCCAAAAACGTAGTTCTGAGTTATGAGGGGTCAGGCCCTTATATAGGTGTTGAGAACCCTAGAATAAGAGTTGAATTAGTTGACTTGTGGGCAAGTCACCTCCTTGGGAAGGTTCTAGATCTTATCCCATTAAAATTAGTTTCCTTTTATGACTTTGTGCCTTGAAGGCTACTCTTAGGAGATATATGATTGCTGAGCTGCTAATTATCTCTTAATATTAATTACGAAATTAATATTTAATTAGGATTTTGGGTCTCATAAATGGGCCTTGTATTCGGACCAGGTTAGGTCTAATTAATATATCATTAATTGTGTCTTTAGGGCTTAATTTCAACCCATATCAATATTTATTATGAATTTAGTGATTCAAATGATAACATTTTTAAATGAGTGATATAATTGATAGATTCGAGTGCAATGAATGATCAGTTTAATATAAAACTCATTTTTTATTAGTGAAACTCAATTAACCCATTTATGTCCTAACAGGCTAATATATGGTTTAATTTTTCTTTTTAGTTTAATCCTGAATACACATGGCACTCCACATATGTACACAATCAATTGTCATATTTGCATTGTCACGTTTTTCATCAAATTCACAAGATAAATATAATGGGACTATCATTATCTGTTACTAAAGTGTTACAAGTGAGATCATGTTAAAAATAATTAAATTTTGAGTTAATTTCAGTTTGTAACCCGTAACTTTGGATCAAACACGCTTTAGTACTCAGATTTTGTTTAGTGGCAGTCTGCATTCGTTACTTTAAATTTACTTTCAGTTTACAACCCAAAAGCTTAACTCCGTTAAAACTCGTCTGTTAACGTTAAATATGAGGGAGTTTTCAGTCATTTAACATAAACCCTCATTGCATTTCATTTAACATATATTCACTTAACATTAAAAATAATTCAGCTCTGACTTACTATTTTCCCTCCCACCCCCAATTCTACTTTCCCCCCATTACATAAACCCTATTTTCATCGTACAAATATCAATCAAAAGTACTCTGGTGCACGTTATTACACAAATGAGAGGTCGACTTAGAGTGAGTACAGAACAACCTCCTCCTGGAGATGAGTCTAATGATCTCATACCTCACATTGATTTTCAAGTCCCTGAATATGGAGGCAAGTTTTCTTGACTATCTATTGTATCTTGACTCTCTATTGTATTGTTCTTGACATTGATTGTATTATTGTTAACTGGGTTATGTTTTTTTCCAAGTATTTTGCATGCATGTGCTTGTTCTAGGGTTATTCGATTATAATTATAATGTTGTTTATGATAGTGGTCCCTTATACTTATTGCTTACTTTAGGGTAGGTGTGTTATTTAAGATAGTAATTGTTTATCTTGGATGCTGTTTTGTTGCCAAAAAAAGGTTATTTTTACTGCTTAAAATTGGTTACAATCAAATTTTGGTTTACTTTTGTAGAGTGTTCGAGATATTTTTCAATTAAACCATTTCACGGTGGATCTTTCATTGAGTCGCGTACTGATTATGTTGGTGGAAAGATCGACTACTTTGATATGTGTAGTGTATTTGACATGAAAATGGATGAACTTGGTGCAATGATTGGTGAGTTAGGTCTGAATCTTGTTAGTACATAGCTACATTTTTTGATCCCTGGAAATCATCTTCCGGATGGCATATATCCCCTAGAAACTGAAAGTGATATGATGCATCTGTGTGAATTGGTTGTGTATAGTAATATTCAAGTGGTTTATGCTTCCATTAGAAAAATAGGGCCTACACCTGACCTAATGGATTTCTCATTTACTCAATACTATGATGATGAAAAGGTGGGTAGGATAGAGAATATGAGAGAAGAAGTAGAACATAAGTCCAGTGAAGAAAATGACTCTGAAGACATTTCATTTGATGATGTTAGTTTTAACGGATATAGTAGTGATACAGAAAATGATAATGAAGTTGGTGATGGAGACTCTGATTATGTTGAGAATCAGAATGAAGTTGGTGGTGATTACGTTGAAAATCAGAATGAGGTTGGTGGGGATGTTGAAGCTGGTGAGTTAGTTCCAGTTAGAAGGGTTAGAAGAGTGCCTCCACCCAACCCTCAATTCAGAACTAGGAAAAGAGGCAGATATTCCATGCTCAGAGTAAGTTTAATTTAATTCTTTTTCATTTCACTATAAACTGTTAAAATTCTGCCCTAATGTATTGAAATGGATAAACAAGTACATATATTTGCAACCTTATTGTTTTTATTTTAGTTTTAGTGAAAATTTTAATTTATTTGACATTTATAATTCTGTGAAGCTTAATGAAATTGGATTCAAAAGCAAGACTTGTTTGGAATGGTGGTGACAAGTATCATGTCACCATGACTGAGGGAGGCTATGAAATAGTTGTAGACCTGAAAAATAGGACATGTGCTTGCAAAAAAAGGTAACTTACTGGCTTGCCCTGCCACTATGCTATTACATGCATCTTTTTTCAAAAACAGAATCCAAAGATTACATACACAATTGTTATGAAAAGTAAAAATTTATAGACTTGTATAGCAATTTCCTGGAACCAATAAGTGGTGAAGAGTTTTGGGAACCTACTAATCAGCTAACCATACTACCACCAGTCATCAGAGTGGCTCCTGGAAGGCCCAAAAAAAGAGGGACGGAAAAAATGATGTTATAGAATGAGAAAATAAATTGATACGTCACTAAACTTTTACGGTTTTATGGTTCAGGTCCTTAAACAAAAGATTCCCAGTACGGGTAATTAAACTTTTGAATTTTTCCCGATTAAGTCCTTCCGTCAATTAGATTCTGACGGACGTCAGAATATTTAAATAGTGTTTCTAGTGTACTTAAGGATTAACCACGATTTGGAGGTGTTATTGGAGTCCAAATTCGAAGCTTGAGTAGTCAAATTGAATCCCACAACCTATAGTATCATCCCCTCATATCACTTTTATCAAAGGGTAATTATCCTGAAAGTTGATTTTTTTAATTTATATTCGAATTTTCTATGATTTATATATGTTGATCTTTTGATGTTAATGATAGCCTAGGATGATAGATCTGCTAGAGTAGAGTATGTAGGTATTTTTTTTATGATTTTTCATGTACGATTTGTGTTCGCCGGAAATCGGAGCTTAGTCACCATTATTTGATTTTTCCGGCTAGTCAAGGAATTGGTTAGTGATTTGGTTGATTTCAATGAGTTCCTGGAAGCTTAAGCTTCGATTTGATATAAGAAAATCAAAGTTTTATTTACAATTTGTGTTGGCCGGAAATCGGAATGTGGCCGGAATTTTTTAGTTGTCGGAGATTCTGACGGACGTTAGGATTCTCATTAACGGAAGGACTTGAACTAAATATTTGAAAAGTTAAAGGACCCGAAATGAGGAATCTTTTGTTCAGGGACCTGAACTAAAACCGGAATAGTTCAGGGACGTATCAATTTATTTTCAACTAGAGAGGGTGATCCAACAATGATGAAACGAACATGGACATCAGTAGTTTGTTCATGGTGCAAAGAGTATGGTCATAATAATAGGAGCTGCAAAACCAAGGTAAAAATTTGTCTTTTTGATGCTTGTAATACATGATTTCTGTATGTCATGTATTTGTCTTAAAGTACTCCATATTTCAGGTGAGAAAGGCTAAGGAAGAAGGTAGTCAAGAAGGGCAAGATGGCATGCCTACAAATAATCAAGCTGGTGAGGAAGGCCAAGATGGCATGCCTATAAATAATCAAGAAGATCACGTGGAGAAAAAGATAAAAAAAAATTGTTCTTACTGCAACATTCCAGGGCATACAAAAAGATCGTGCAGTACAAAGGTAAATGTTGTTTATGTCCACCTAATCCATATGTTTTTTCTATATAGAGGCTAATTGGATAAATTATGTCTTAGAAACATGTTGAAGCACACGCTGGGGAACCATTAATGGATCATGGAGATGTCGATAATGGTGGCAAGCAACCACAACAAGAAGTTGACACAATCAATTCAAATCCAGTTCAAGCACCATCTGTTGACACACATGCAGGTATCATCAGGGCTTTTCGACCACCAGCTCAATATCCAGGGAAGGCACCATTAGGTATAGAGCCAGAGAACTACCAAACTGCTAATGGAAGAATGAACATCTCTGTTCGAAAGCTAAATGCAACATTGTTGAAGAAGAAGACAGAAATTAGAGCTAAGAAGAAATGAGTAGTTGCATTTTCATTTTGGTTAATTTGGTAATTCAAGTCAACTATTTTTGATACATTTTAGAGAGTGTTTAAGGTAAATAAAGATGTTATGCATCAGCTCTATACACACAACATGTGTATATATATCTTATAAGCAAGCTGCAGAATATTACAATATCATTTTACCCTTTAATATTTTAACGTTAACTGTCCAATGGATGGAAAAGGTGTAAACTGAAAGTAAATTTAAAGTAATGAACGCAGACTGCCACTAAACAAAATCTGAGTACTAAAGCGTGTTTGATCCAAAATTACGGGTTACAAATTGAAATTAACTCTTAAAATTTTTGATATTATGACCGAATTTCTATGACCATTATAATATTTAACCCAATTTTGAATAACCTCAAATTTTAAATTTTAAATTAAATATATCCAATTTTTAGAATATGGAAAATAAACCTCCAAAATACGGTTGGATATGCCCTTGAGTTTATTTTTTCTGAAAAAAAAAAGGATCTAATTTAAATTGATGTGTTTTGGGCAGCTTGCCACAGAGTCAATCAAATTTCTTTGTTTTCCCCAGATTTGAATCCTTTTCTCTTCCCTTAAGATTTCCGGGGTTTGCAATTCCAATCCATCTGGTCCTAAAGTTTGCATTTTTATTACATACATATAATTTTTTAACATTAGAACAACAAGACAAGAGAAAGAGGGTGTTACCTATGTACTCGTTTAAGGACAAAGTATCTGGCAAGCTTTCTCATTTGTTGTCCTCAAATTCTCCTTCACCTTCTTCTTCAACACCCCATCAACCCCAGGTAATATATATATTATAGTTAATGTAGTGTGATTCAATGTTGTCTGATTTTCTTGTTTTTGTTTGAGCTTTTGTTTTTTTGATCATGTGTGCTTCATGTTTGAATCATCCCTTTTTTGAGTTTTGCTGTTAAATTTTAGTATTTATACAATTGGGTAGATGATGTGAGATTGTGAGGTCTATATTGTGTACTTAATGCTGTGGGTTGATGTGAGATCTGGCAATAGTAAAATGGATTGTTTGGGTATTATTCTTAAGCTTCGGATTCTTGATAAATGTTGGATAAGATCATAAGACCATATGCCGATAGCTTCTTGAGCTGGGCTAGGTTTGTGTGTGTGTTTTGATTGATGTATTGTGCCGGTATTTTTTTCTAGCTCGAGTTTTTGTACATCAGAACATGCCTTAATTGCAATGCATAGAAATAATGAGGTTCAGTTCAATGTGCATTTCTAGTTGGACCTTTTAAACTAGATAAAATTCTGTTCTTGATCTTATGAACTTTAGTTTATATAAGTGGTGGGTCTGAGGCGAAGAGATATATGAAAGCTTAAGCTTGAAGTGATGATGCGAATACGAGCGCTTCAAGCATTACACAAATGCTTTTTAAAAATGTATGAATTAGGTTCGTAAGAATTGCTTTAAAAATGAGTCCATATTATACTACACATTTGGACAAAAAATTAAAATCACAAACTAAAGATCCTTCTCTTTTTTCATATCAAACCCCTAAAATTGTATCAAGGCTAGCAAAGCTCTTATAAGTACATACATGCCATAAATTGGCATTATCTGTAAGAGTAGCAAATGGTTTTGTGGGAAGGTAGTTGGGTAATTTTGTTGGGGTTTTAACAAAGCATCGGCAGTGGCAGATAAGGCAGAGTACTTCGTGAAGAGAGAGAATGATGGTTGCTTTGGAACTCAGCGCCTTGCAACACTTCAGGCGCCTCAGATCGAAGGCACACACCTCGGTCACTTTTCCTGCACTTCATGGATTCGCTCTTCTTCGGGTGTCTTAAGGTCGCCTGAGCACCTCACACTTTTTCCAAACTAAGATACAAAGAAATTCTGTAGTCCATTACACCTGGTCTTGTTAAAGTTCTAACTTGAATATAGTTTGACTGTTCCGGAACCAATGAAATTTTAACTTCACCTCGAGTTTCATGTATTCTTGGTTTCTGACAATAGTTATATCCAAACTTGTTAATTGGATGTTCTTTTTTTTAAAATGAAATGTTGATATTGATATGTGTGTGTGTGTGTGTGTCTATGGCACAATCAAATAGATACTGCAACTTTTCCCTTTTGTAGGCCACACAGCATAGCAAGGAGGGAAAGTCCTTGTCTTCTATATTTTCTTCTATCCTTCCTTCAACAAGTTTATACGGGTTCCGATCGAATAAGCAGCACAATGACATTAAGCCAATTCAATCGCAACCTGTTCGATGGAAAAGTAAAAGTTTCAGACCACAAAAGATGCCTTTTGAAAACTATGAGGAATGTGAAAATAAGTTTGAGAATGATGGAAATCTAATTGTACAGAATGAAAAGGGGAAGGGATCTGTAATGGGCCAAGCACTTGATGAAGAATACTTTGGTACTCCAACGAATTATGAAGATCAAGGCTCTAGAAGGAGCACTAGTAGTTCTGATATTTTTGAGGATGCAACTGATCAACGTAGTTCGCAGAAGTCCATGCCCAAACTCACCCAGGAGTCTCTTTTCCTCACTGTTGATTTGTATGATTTTTTTCAGTCATCCCTTCCCAATATAGTAAAAGGTTGCGAATGGGTGTTATTGTATAGGTAAAATTGGTTTGAAGTTGTTTGATATAATGAAAGGTTGAAGTTTCTTCCTTTCTCTAATTGTTTCTGTATATGAACTT
The DNA here is from genome assembly GCA_037693485.1 of Kitagawia praeruptora. Taxonomy (NCBI): domain Eukaryota; kingdom Viridiplantae; phylum Streptophyta; class Magnoliopsida; order Apiales; family Apiaceae; genus Kitagawia; species Kitagawia praeruptora. Next base: position 17,710,561 of record CM075349.1, read on the forward strand.
GATTTTTTTTATTCCTGTGCATGAAGGGCAGCACGGTGAAACATGGTATATCACTTCGCACACTAATACGCAAGAGTGCTGATATTCCTGGTCCTTGTTTGCTGGTATGCTCACATTAACTTTATTCACTGTATGAGTACTTCCCTTTTTTATTGAATTTTCTCAACGTCCTATTAATCAAATAATTCATAATGTGTTCTACATATAGATCACTGGAGATATGCAAGGTGCTGTATTTGGTGGGCTGCTCGAGGGCCCCCTAAGACCTACTGCCAAAAGAAAGTATCAAGTAAGCTGTTTTTGGAAATGTGAAGCTACTATTGGACCTAAGTATTACTATTATTTGTTTTTTCCTCTTCCATGAGCATTTATATTCAATATTATGCTAAACTGACTCCTCGTTGGATGCTTGGCAGGGAACAAATCAGACCTTTGTATTCACGACTATATATGGGGAGCCGAGATTATTCAGGCCTACTGGTAACTTTCATAGCAAATTTCTTTCATTCTCATATGTATTTTTTTTTGTGCAAATACTATTATATGTAAAGCAATAAGCTGTAATGGAAAACTAATGAGGACCCATTTGCAATATATTTCTATTACCCTTCCATGAGTGAGCATTTACTTCCCTGATTTTGTTGGAGACGAGATTGCAATGGCATTTTGATGATTTAGTTTTGGATAGTGTCATGAAAAGCAAGATGGCTGCTTCCAGTTGCTTGAGGTAAGAGCGAGGGAAAATGAGTGCAGCAGTAGGATGAAAGAGAATAAAAAGATAAAACAATGTAAAGGTAACTAGAGTGTCTACCTTGAGTTAACATAGTAGGCGCTTAAGCTAACTTCCTTTCTAGAAGTTGTTTAGGTTTCTGGTGTACTCCCTGATACAGAACTACTGTATATTCTAAGACAGAGATTCTCCTTGTTTTGCAAGTGTCAGCAAGACGGGTCTGCTAAAGCGAAAAAAAAAAAGTTTGGTGGTAAGATTGTACACCGAGGTAGTGTAGGCACTATTATCTAAGCTCCTAATATATTACAGATTAAGATAAAGTTTATGATATAATATTCTTGAATATATTGCTTGAACCTATGTCCTAACTTCCTGTGCTGCTTTTTGAAAATGTGTTAATGATGCTTGAGCTTTTCTTGCATTAGAAGATGCCAATGCCTCTTTTTGTTTCTCTATCTTTATAAGTGTGTGTGCATACTGACATACATTATCTGTATACCCAATAAAGTTACTGGCATATATTTTGATCTATATATTATAATCTAAAGCAGCTTTTGTGGGTTTATTACTCTAATAGTGTGCTTACCTTATGTATGTAGGTGCGAACCGATATTTCTACCTGTGTTTAAATGAATTGTTGGCACTTGGAGGGGGTGGAGAGTTTGCTTTACGGCTTGATGGTGATCTGTAAGTTTCTCTCCCCAGCACCCATTGGTGTATTTATTTCGTTCAATCTTATTCATTATAGTCTTAGTAATTTTGAAATTGTTTAATGTTTTGAAAGGTTGTCTGGAACTAGTGGACCTTGTGACACATTTGGAAACCTATGCTTAGCTCATAATCAAGAATTTGAATTAAAGAATGTTGAGGTATTGCCAGCCTTTGAAGCTAAGTTTTTTAGCTAGCTTTACGAGTTTGTTTTTCTTTCTTGGTGAAGATAGATAAAGCAAAGATATAAGCAAGGAAAGTGATAAAGGAACCGAATTTATCATAAATGTCAGAGTAGATTTACATATATTACCAAAATGCTCTCCCACCTTCCACACAAGCCCTAGGGTGAGACTATCACAAAAGCTAAGAAATTATTTGCATTTCATCCACTAAAACTTATTATCATTGCCATCATATTGAAATTTGATGCCCAGTTACTAAATTTTATCCGAACAATGTGTCAAGATGCGTGTTTCGTGTTGTACAAATATGGAAGGGATTGTTAATAATATTGTGAACATTTTACACTAAAATGATTTAGTGATCAGGAGTTGCGAAAATGTCCAAGTTGAAGGGATAAAGCTGATTTTTGTGACATGTGCTTTAAACCTTGAGAGCTTTATGAGTGATACTTATATAGGAAGCTCAAACTTCTCTGCAAAATTATCTTCCTATAGTGACTGTACGTCCTGCAGACAGGAGTGACCTTAGGAAAGAGAATACATCATTGTGTATTTTGGCTTTCTACACGAATTGCTTCTGATATTATATCCTAGATCGTTACTCTTTTTTCCCCTTTTGCAGCTATGGGGTTTTACACATTCTTCTCAATACACAAACTAGTGGGAAAGGATGCGGTGACTTGCAAGTTGCAATATCATATGTAATTTAATTAAACATTCTTTGGTGCTTTCTTTTGAAGCTGGGACTCTTGCCATCCCTAAAATGGATTAATTGGTATAGTTGCAACTTATATCAACATAGCTTTACTTCTTTGTGTGTTCATAAATGTTTAACTGTATATTCAAGAATTGACTTACGACACGTTGCCTTTTAATAGATATAAATGTTTAAAGAATATGTGGGAAAAACTAATATTATTCAATCATCTATCATGAGGACAAATATGCAGCTATCTTCTGTGACCTTGAAGAACCTTGGAATTTTTTCACATGCTACTCTCAGATTTTTTAGTGTTTTTATTACAAACTGGTAGATAAAGCCGTAAAAAAAAAAAGCTCTGTTGCACGGCAGCTTCTAAACCTTTTATTATATTTCTAGATTAATGATTTTAGCTTAATAATGCAAAATGTTTAATTAAAAATATTATGTTATGGATTTATTTTTTTTATTATTTCTTAGAAGAGGTACCTTAGATGCTGAAAAAAATGAAATGTTTCTGTGAAAAGGTCATCTCCTACACGACAAAGAAACCTTGTTTATGAAGAACTTGCAGTTTGATTAAGATTCAGAGGGTGTTTGGGATTGCTTAAAATAAGTTACTTTTGACTTAATGAGGGTATTTTAAACTTAAAGGAGAAAGTAAAATTGTTTGCTTTAAGTTGGATGAAAGTGTTTGGGTAATTTTACTTAAAGTTAAATGGGAGTTTAATAATTTTGACTTAAAGTGAAATTTGACTTAAAGTGAAATTTGACTTAAAAAAATTTTAAACTCATCATATTTAAGCTTTAAAAGAATTGTGAAAAAAAAAAAAAATCATAAGTCATAAGTCATAAATCAAAAGTACCTAAATGGAGCTTATGACTTTAAGCAGTTTTTTAACTTAAAGCACGGCTTAAAGCCGGTTACACAAACACTACAAAAACTCCTTAAAGGAGCTTTCTCCTTTAAGCCCCCTTAGCCAAACAGGCTGTCAGTTTGACTAGGATTCTGGCCATTGATACACATGATCATCTCAGCTAAATACATGAACAAAATGATCTTGGGCTATCAAAAAGTGACATATCCTTATATTATTGTAACGATGAATTACTTAGTTTGGAGTGGAAAGCTTGTCAACCAATATGTAGGCCTCTGGCATATCATTCCAACAAAACATGGGTAAGAAATTCAATATCAGAAGGTTTAATCAAGTAAATAAGCATTAAACACCCATGTTAATAGTAACTTCATAGTCTGCATCTGCATCTACCTTTGAGGCACATAACCATTTTATTTAGGTCCCTTGTTATTTTATTGTTGTAACCTTCTCCTCGGAGAGCTCGGGTGATGCATCATTCTCCTCAGCTAGAAACCTTAGTTGTTTCTTTTTACGTTCACTTGTCAAAACTATCATTCACATGCCTCCTCGAGGGCTTCTTCCTGCATCCTAACGTATTCTGTCATCGGACAATCTCATTAAGACTACTGGGGAAGTCATGACTATGAAGGACTTCAACAACATTCTACGTTGAGCAAGATCAGTGCATCCTCGTAAGAATCCCATATCTTGAATTTCATTGATGTCAACCACTTTTTCACATTCTTGCCAAAACTCTTAACATAGGCAACCATGGATTCTTCAGGCTTCTGCCTTACATTGATCAGGGTCACCATGTCCTTTGTACGCGAATTGCCTAAGAAATTCTTAACCGAGTTGCTCATATGAACAAATGAAGTCTGAGTTGAGTGTTCAATACCATCCTTGAGCTCCGTCCTTCCAGTAAACCTTAAAAAGTTGACACATGATTATTGTTGGAATCCGGGCATAATAACGCAGCGGATAATACGTAAATAACAATTAAAAACGAATTCCAAAGCCCGGATCCATGTATAAAAATGATGATCATGGTATAAAAATTCTCAAGAACAAGATTGTACCTTGTTAAAGCTTTCCAATGGATGACAAATGGAGGTCCTAGCTTGTTGATCTTGAGAGCTTGAAGTGTTGATCTTGAGAGCTAAACTTGCAACTCCTCCACCGGTATCCACACTTGAATGCTTGCTTGAATCGTCGAACGATTAAGCCACGGAATTAGGTACTAGCCAAAATAAATAACCGAATGTGTTCTTGACTTGATTTGATTTCTCTTGAGAGTGTATGAACTGAATATTTCAGTTTTGTTCACCCCCAAATGGCTTGCCAACTCTTGGCTTATAAAGAGAAATAAAGTAAAATAAAGCCTTAGGCCATTTTATTTAAACAAATCTTATTTATTTAAATAAATTAATTAAGTCATACTTAATTAATCAAATAAGTCAAGAAAATACATCTTCAAATTTTATCTTCAACTAATCAAGTCTCACTTAATTAATTTTATAAAATTCGAATTATTATTTATTATTAATTTAAAATCATAATTTAAATTATTATTAATTTAAATTCATGAAATAAATTAATTTCCCTTTTAAACATTCTTTGTGTGTGACCCTGTAGGTTATTATTTCATTGGCAATAATTTTATTCTCTAATAAAATTATAAACAATAAGCGGCGTCTAGTAACACATTATTGCTACCCAATAAAACAATAATTAAATCAACGATTCAATCAACCTTTTATGACTAATGTTCCATGTAATATAATCCCTTTAAATCATGATATTATAGATTAAACTCGAGGCATGTAATGTGTCATCCTCTTCATAATTTAATCTTCATTTTCTTGATCGATGAGTAGACTATTTAATCAAATCAACATTTGAGCATGGCCATGCATTTCATAGTCTCACTCAAACAAGAGGCCGATAATATCACTCCTTTATCAGGAGATTTAAATCCCATCTAGATCGTTCATATTTCTCACATGATTCATAATATATCCGATATTCACCTTTATCATTATCCGGCTAAAGATAACTTTTGACGAATTCAAAATATATTAATTCTCATGTAGAATTATAACGACTTCAGGTCTAAGGATCATTACACCATTATCACTGTGAGATTACATATGACACATTTATTATTTACCATGATGTATCTCACTGTGGGTCTGTCCAGTACCCTGTACTCGTACAGTTACCTATGTATTGCTTTTAGTATCTTCATACTTATGACCAATGAGATGTGGTCATCAGTCAATTATCATACTAGCCTCAGTGTATTATTATTGTCCTAATTAATAATAATAATACTCGGCTAGGGACATTTAAGAATATGATACGATCATTATATAATCTCATGTTCAAGTCACATACTTGCAACTATATAATTTGTATCAAGATTCTAAGGACATTTATTATACTTTATTTATTTCGCAGTAAATAAAGCCAATAATAAACATATATATATCGAATATATAAAATCACTCAAACATAAATATAATGTATTACATTGCCTCTAGGGCACCAATACTAACAATCTCCCACTTGCACTAGAGCCAATCACCCATGTATCGAATACCCATGCTACTAGTGTGACATTCATGCTTCTGCTGCGACAGAGCCTTAGTCAGCGGGTCTGCAATATTATCATCAGTATGCACTTTACATATGTGAATATCCCCTCTATCATTTATTTCTCGAATAAGGTGATATCTCCGAAGTATATGCTTTGTTCTGCTATGAGCTCTCGGCTCCTTGGCCTGTGCTATAGCTCCATTATTATCGCAGTAAAGATCTATGGGATCTGCGATCGATGGAACGACACCAAGTTCTGTAATGAACTTCCGTAACCATACAGCTTCCTTGGCTGCCTCACATGCAGCAATATACTCGGATTCCATTGTAGAATCAGCTACTGTCTCTTGCTTCGAACTTTTCCAGCTTACAGCACCTCCATTTAGGCAAAACACAAATCCAGACTGAGACACAGAGTCATCTCTGTCAGTCTGAAAACTAGCATCCGTGTAACCCTTTACCGTTAGCTTTTCTTCACCTCCATACACCAAGAATGAATCTTTAGTCCTTTTCAAGTACTTAAGAATATTCTTGACTGCCGTCCAGTGACCTTCACCTGGATTAGACTGGTATCTGCTCGTCATGCTCAAAGCATACGAGACATCCGGACGAGTACATATCATTGCATACATGATAGATCCAATTGCTGAAGCATATGGTATCTTACTCATGCGGTCTTTATCATCCAATGATTTAGGACCATTCTCTTTTGAGATCGTTATCCAATGAGATACAGGGACATATCCCCTTTTTGCATCTTGCATTCCAAAACGATGCAAAATTTTGTCAATATATGTACTCTGGCTTAAGCCGATTAATCTTCTTGATCTATCTCTATAGATCCTGATCCCTAATATATAGGTAGCCTCGCCCAAGTCTTTCATAGAGAAACTTTGTCCTAACCAAGTCTTTACAGCCTGTAGAAAAGGAATGTCATTCCCTATTATTAATATATCATCGACATATAATACTAGGAATGCCACATGGCTCCCACTAAACTTTTTGTAAACACATGGTTCATCCATGTTCTGAATAAAGCCAAAACCTTTGACTATTTCATCAAACCGGATGTTCCATCTCCGAGAGGACTGCTTCAATCCATAAATGGATCTACGCAGCTTACATACTTTTCCAGCATCCTTTGGATTTCTAAAACCTTCAGGTTGTGTCATGTACACATCCTCTTCAAGGCTTCCGTTAAGGAAGGCTGTTTTTACATCCATCTGCCAAATTTCGTAATCATAGTAAGCCGCTATTGCAAGCATAATTCTGATGGATTTTATCATTGCTACTGGTGAGAAGGTTTCATCATAGTCAATACCATGAATTTGTTTGAAACCTTTTGCAACCAGTCGAGCTTTATAGGTCTGTATATTACCTTCCATGTCGATTTTCTTCTTGAAAATCCATTTGCACTCGATAGGTTTTACCCCTTCAGGTGGATCAACCAAAGTCCATACTTGGTTTTCATACATGGAATCCATTTCAGAATTCATGGCTTCTTGCCATTTCTTAGAGTCTGGTGAGTTCATAGCATCTTGATAGGTGAGAGGCTCATCTTGATCTATGAGCATCACATCGCCATTTTCAATTAGGAGAAATCCATAATTTCTTCTTGAATCATAGCGAGTCCTACTAGATCTACGAAAAACCTGTGTTTCTTGAGCAGTGTTATCTTGTATATCTTGCTCATGCTCCATCTCAGGTTCAATGTTATCAAGTGGTTCTCGATCTTCATCGAGATCTATTTTCCTCCCACTGTCTTTTCTAGAGACTAGCTCTCTTTCTAAGAATACAGCAGTTCGAGCAACAATTACTTTGTTCTCTGAAGGATTATAGAAAGAATAGCCCTTTGTTTCACTTGAGTATCCCACAAAGATACATTTTTCAGATTTCGGTCCAAGCTTGTCTGACATTAGGCGTTTCACAAACGCTTCACATCCCCATACTTTCATAAAGGACATGCTTTGACGTTTTTCTGTCCATATCTCATACGGAGTTTGTTGAACCGTTTTAGTAGGAACACGGTTTAGTGTATATGCAGCCGTTTCCAGGGCATAACCCCAGAAACTAATTGGAAGATCTGCTTGACTCATCATTGATCGCACCATGTCCAACAAGGTACGATTCCTCCTTTCAGAAACCCCATTCCATTGTGGTGTTCCAGGAGGAGTGAGTTGTGATACAATACCACACTCCCTCAAATAGTTCTTAAACTCATGGCTTAAGTATTCACCTCCTCGATCAGATCTTAGAGTTTTTATGCTTTCGCCAGTTTGCTTTTCTGCTTCTGCCTTATACTCTTTGAACTTTTCAAATGCTTCGGATTTGTTCTTCAAAAGATACACATATCCGTATCTACTGAAATCATCAGTAAACGTAATGAAGTAGAAATAGCCACCCCTTGCCATCGATCTCATAGGACCACATACATCGCTATGTATTAGTTCTAGTCGTACGGTGGCCCTCTTACCATGTCCGATAAAAGGAGCTTTAGTCATCTTGCCTAGTAAACAAGCCTCGCATTCATCATATGATTCAAAATCAAACTGATTCAAGAAACCATCTTGATGTAACTTGGAAATGCGTTTCTCGTTTATATGGCCTAGACGACAGTGCCAAAGGTATGTTTGATTTGAGTCATTAGTTTTAAGTCGTTTGTTATTTATATTCAAGATAGGAGTATCTAAATTAAGAACATACAAACCGTTAAATAACTGTGCAACACCATAGGTAATGTCATTCAAACCAAAAGAGCAACCATTGTCTTTAAAGGTAAATGAAAAACCTTTCTTGTCTAAACAAGAAACAGAAATAATGTTTCTACAAATAGAAGGCACATACAAACAGTTTTCAAGTTCTAATATAAGCCCAGTGGGCAATGATAAATGGTAAGTCCCTACAGCCAAAGCAGCAACCTTTGCTCCGTTGCCAACTCGTAGGTCTACCTCTCCCTTAGCCAGTGTCCTACTCCTTTGCAGTTCCTGCACATTTATACAAATGTGAGAACCACATCCGGTATCCAATACCCAAGATGTAGAAGTAGACAAATTGACTTCTATAACATAAATACCTGAAGCAGAAGTCTGGCCAACAGCCTTCTTCTTCTTCAGCTCTTCCAAATAAGCATGACAGTTTCTCCTCCAGTGTCCCGGTTTACCACAGTGGTGACAATCACCCTTTTCGACACCTCCTTTAGGCTTAATAGCCTTCTTGGGAGCAGAATTAGGATTGGCAACAGATTTGGATGCAATCCTCTTCTTATTGCCTTTCCACTTTCTTTTCCCTTTGGCTCCCCCTTTGTTCACCATCAGCATGGGAGCAGGGGATTCCTTCTGAATGTTGGTTTCAGCAGTTCTTAACATGCCCAACAATTCAGTGGGTGTCTTATCTATCTCATTCATGTTGTAGTTCATAACGAATTGAGAAAAGTTCTTGTTAAGTGATTGTAAGATCAAATCTATTTGAGCCTCCGGACCAATCGGGAAGCCCAAGGTACTTAGTTGTTCGATGTACCCAATCATCTTAAGAACGTGTGGTCCAACCGGGTCTCGCTCTCCCTGTTTACAAGCATACAAAGCCTTGCTCGTATCATATCTCTCCTGGCGAGCTTGTCCCTCAAACATGCTTTTGAGGTGCTCGATTATTTCATAAGCATTCATCAATTCATGTTGCTTTTGAATCTCCGGAGCCATGCATGCAAGCATTAGGCATGACACATCAGTTGAGTCATCCAAATGCTTCTGATAAGCATTATGCTCGGCACGTGTGGATCCAGTAGGAAGAGGATTTGGGTGAGGAACTTCAATGGCATACAGCTTTCGCTCCTGCCTGAGGACAATCCTCAAGTTCCTAAACCAATCTAGGAAGTTTGTCCCTGTCAGCTTTTCCTTTTCTAGGACTGATCGTATCGAAAAGTGATTTGTGTTGTTTGCCATTTATTATCTACAATTTTGTAAAAGCGCATAAAATGAGTTAGTTTGCATGTTTCGTAAAACCAATTATGTTCAAGTTGATTTATAGCATATTCGTAATATACCTCCCACTATTTTTATCAAATTAATAGCCCTTACTATCAATTCGGAAAATGGTTCCCATAAAACCTTTCTTAGTGAGCCAAGATCCATATTTCGTCATATTTTAAGTCAGCTTTGGCTTTCCTCTTAAATATGATTATTTAGGTAGACCGTTATGTCAATTATATCGTATATAACTCTTGGATAGCTTAGTGAACAACATATTGCTCCGATCTATCTAATAGATTTCACTAAACTCTATGCTTCTAAGTTCATAATCCTATTATGACGACTTATTTAAGTTGGACCCAATAATAACAATTTAAGTAAGCTTGTTTACTTAATCACATCTCACCACGATAAAAGAGAAGCCCTTGCTTTGGCAAATCCACTCCTCAATGATCTAGGATTTAATGAGTGTTATTTATTGGAAAGCATCTGTTTAACTTAATATTTCTTAAGGGATTTTTAGAAAAATTTAACGATCTTGATCGTTTGTTTAAATCTTAAATCGTTACAGATTTTATCTTGTTTAAACATGGCATATGTGTCGTATCTAATACATACATTCTAAAATATCCATACATCCATGCATCCATACATATATCTAATATATCCATGCATCATATGTAAAGTGCAGTTACGCAAAATTAAACGTGCGATGGTTATGGCCCGATCCTATGCGATCTCTTCGAGCTAATGAAAAGATCAAGGTCAATCTATGGTTGTAATAACTAATTATTACAAAATTCTTCATTGCTTCCAAAGCCTCCATTGATTGCCTCCAAGCTCGTTTTGAAATACATTACAAAAGAACTCGAGTTGCATTCGAGATAAATAATTACAAAAATAACGACATGCAAGTCGTATTTAATTATTACAGACCATAAATAAAATTACAACAATTTTTTTTTCTACGGGTCTTTAGGCCATAACCAATGCACCATGCTCATATAACAATTATAGACATCGCATTAATCATTATCACATCGATTAATATTTAACTCCACAATTTAAATACCTAATTATTTAAAAGGGAATTAAAATTCAATTTTAATAATTAAAAAATCGAATTTAAAAATTAAAATTAATCAAAATCGCATTTAATAATAATTTTAAATTCAAAATTTAATATTCAATTATTAAAAAAATAATTAAAATTAAATTCGAATTAATAATAATAATATTCAAATTCATAATTTAAATATATTATAAAATTCGAAATTAAATTAATTAATAAAATTTTGAATTAATAATAATATATAAATTCACAATTTAAATAATCAATTATTAAAACTTTAATCATTAAAAGCATTAGGAATATAATGATTAAAACCAATAACTATTCCTTTTTAAAGTGAAAGCAAAAGTAAAAGGAAAAGTTATTATTTAAAACAAAACAATCAACAACAGCACTAAGCCGTCCACTGATCTGTAACACACACGCTGATGCGCATGTGAATCCTGCGTTACACCTGTTATAAACCGCTGATGCGCATTACACGTATGCGCAACACCTGTAATAATCTACCGACACGCATTACCAGAATGCGTTACAGCCATTTATACCAGTTTTTCCCAGAAATTGCAGAAACTCCAGAAACATTGCAGATTGTTTTCTTTTCAATTCTGATCAGTTCAACAATTATTCTAATGATGTGTTTAACATATCTAGCATATAGTACATCATCCAAAACATGTTATAACAATTTATAACATCATACAAACAATTATAACAATTTATAAATGATCTTTTGTATGTTAAAATGAAGCATGGCATAATTCAAAAATTCATGTATGTTTCATTTTCAAGAACACAACACCAAATCATCCTTTTATACATGAAGCTCTGATACCATTGTTGGAATTCGGGCATAATAACGCAGCGGATAATACGTAAATAACAATTAAAAACGAATTCCAAAGCCCGGATCCATGTATAAAAATGATGATCATGGTATAAAAATTCTCAAGAACAAGATTGTACCTTGTTAAAGCTTTCCAATGGATGACAAATGGAGGTCCTAGCTTGTTGATCTTGAGAGCTTGAAGTGTTGATCTTGAGAGCTAAACTTGCAACTCCTCCACCGGTATCCACACTTGAATGCTTGCTTGAATCGTCGAACGATTAAGCCACGGAATTAGGTACTAGCCAAAATAAATAACCGAATGTGTTCTTGACTTGATTTGATTTCTCTTGAGAGTGTATGAACTGAATATTTCAGTTTTGTTCACCCCCAAATGGCTTGCCAACTCTTGGCTTATAAAGAGAAATAAAGTAAAATAAAGCCTTAGGCCATTTTATTTAAACAAATCTTATTTATTTAAATAAATTAATTAAGTCATACTTAATTAATCAAATAAGTCAAGAAAATACATCTTCAAATTTTATCTTCAACTAATCAAGTCTCACTTAATTAATTTTATAAAATTCGAATTATTATTTATTATTAATTTAAAATCATAATTTAAATTATTATTAATTTAAATTCATGAAATAAATTAATTTCCCTTTTAAACATTCTTTGTGTGTGACCCTGTAGGTTATTATTTCATTGGCAATAATTTTATTCTCTAATAAAATTATAAACAATAAGCGGCGTCTAGTAACACATTATTGCTACCCAATAAAACAATAATTAAATCAACGATTCAATCAACCTTTTATGACTAATGTTCCATGTAATATAATCCCTTTAAATCATGATATTATAGATTAAACTCGAGGCATGTAATGTGTCATCCTCTTCATAATTTAATCTTCATTTTCTTGATCGATGAGTAGACTATTTAATCAAATCAACATTTGAGCATGGCCATGCATTTCATAGTCTCACTCAAACAAGAGGCCGATAATATCACTCCTTTATCAGGAGATTTAAATCCCATCTAGATCGTTCATATTTCTCACATGATTCATAATATATCCGATATTCACCTTTATCATTATCCGGCTAAAGATAACTTTTGACGAATTCAAAATATATTAATTCTCATGTAGAATTATAACGACTTCAGGTCTAAGGATCATTACACCATTATCACTGTGAGATTACATATGACACATTTATTATTTACCATGATGTATCTCACTGTGGGTCTGTCCAGTACCCTGTACTCGTACAGTTACCTATGTATTGCTTTTAGTATCTTCATACTTATGACCAATGAGATGTGGTCATCAGTCAATTATCATACTAGCCTCAGTGTATTATTATTGTCCTAATTAATAATAATAATACTCGGCTAGGGACATTTAAGAATATGATACGATCATTATATAATCTCATGTTCAAGTCACATACTTGCAACTATATAATTTGTATCAAGATTCTAAGGACATTTATTATACTTTATTTATTTCGCAGTAAATAAAGCCAATAATAAACATATATATATCGAATATATAAAATCACTCAAACATAAATATAATGTATTACATTGCCTCTAGGGCACCAATACTAACAATTATTTCATCGTGATCGTCACTCTTCATCTAATTGTACCACATGCTCTAGAGGATCACCCTTTTCATAGTAGTTTGACATCTTTTAAATGGTACAGGTGGCAGCCGCTACATACTACATAGTCTCTAATCTCTCTCACAAGTAGAGATTCAATCATGTAATATTAAAACCTCTTCTCATGAGTGCCTTCTATATTTCTCGAGTCCCTTCATCATTTAATAATTTGCTTCACAATATCGATTAAAGTGACGATCCTCATCATACGGGTTAATGTATCGTCTCCCTGGTTATGGTGACCTTTGGATCCTTGGTTAGGGTCCACGGTTTTCATTGGTGCTTTGTTCACCTCCTCTGCCTCCGCCTTATGGATTCTGAGGTCATTTGTGTTGATTATCCCGATTGTCATTATGATGACCACCATGTCCATCATTGTCAGATCCATGACCTCCATCATTCCGACGTCCATTGTTATCATGATTATCATTATCTCTCAAGTTCCTTTGTGATGGTGAGTTTGGCGGAGATTCTCTTGGTGGTCCTCGATACCCAGTCTGATAGAGTGATCGACCATGTCAATGTTGTGATGATGGATACTCGATGATCTCATAAAAAGGTCTACGCTGCTCATCTTCGTATAATTCTTCTGAGTTCAAGTGCTCTTAGACATTGCAATTTCTCCTCTTCCGTGTTGGGTTAGGGTCATGACATGCCATGACAACCACGTCCTATCATTTTCTTCATATGCACGATTCAAATCATCCACCAAATTCCTATCATGTCTGACTCTACAAGTACCTCCAGTAGCATGCATGAGTTCTCTCATAACTTATTTCCTCGATGAAGGACTCTTAACCTGTCTTCTATGTTCTTATTGGTTATGGTTGGTGTCATCAAGGTTGAGGCTCCTGCTTGACTCTTCAGTCTTCGCCCTTTTGCAATGGTAAACCTCCTCGATGACGATCTCCAGTATTGTTTGCAACCATACATGCAAGGCTACTAACTACGCGGCCAATGAAGAAAAACGCTTGTGGTTTAGTGAAATACTGAAATTGCTCTATTTGGGTTGCATGTTGGTGGTTAATTTAGCCTTGAAATTTGTAATATAATGATAACCAAATTTGAATGTTTGGATGAAGTTCTAAGAGCATGTCCAATGATATGTTATTTAATTTTAGTGTACTATGAGTGAAAATTATTCTAAAATAGTACAATGTTATAGTTTGTGCTATATATGAAACAAAATTATAGCAATGTGGTATATTTGTCACTTCATTTTCTTTGAAAAAATAGAAGTAATTTGAGAAAATTAGCTAAATTTTAAACAAGTATAATTAAGTTTAGAATTATTCATTGGAAACGGAATTCTATTTTAGCACCAAAAATTATTTTTTAATATTAAATTATAACAATACTCATACCTATTGAATATTTACAAAACAACGGAAAAAACGATGCCGCAATTGCCAAAGGAGAACATAATTGGAAAATGTAATACGTAATTTTATTTTATTTTTGTGATATTTGCCTTTTCTAATCGCAAACTAAATTGTTTTTTCATTGGACAGGTGCACAACCTATCATCTTGCCAATCGGGTATATAGTCTTATCATCTGGATCACATTACCAAAGAGGTCAGTTCATAATTTTAAGTTATTAACTCTATCAGAGGCGTTTTAAATTTCGTTTTGTTTTTCCGTTGTAATGAGAATGAATGCAGTACATATAATTCTCTGGACTGAGTTTAACATAAATAAAATCACATTTTACAAGTTTTACAAATAAATTAAAAAATATCTAGAGATTAGGAGCTTAGTTTTTTTTGTAGCAGATGTTCTGCACTGATCTTCAACTCGCGAAGTACAATTGATATGGATGAAGCAGCGCTATTTAATGCATGACTTGCTACAAAAAGTATGATAGAATGCAGCACCTGCTACAAAAGATTTGAACATATGCCTGGAAGTAATGCATTCAATTATGATTCCGTCTCACCATCTTCCCCTGGCAACCCAAAAATTCTGAGGTTTCTATCCATTGACCCAACTGCTATATATTTTGCATCTGGGCCGAACTTCACAGAAGACACTTTACCTGAAATTGCAACATCGGTGTGATCATTCTCAAATTCCAGCTATATAATTATTTCTCAGATGATTCCAAATCCATGATGTAACTTTATATACATACGCACAGATAGGGAGATAGGGGGAGAGATGGTACCTGTGCCAGACAAATCAGGTAATGTTTTAATACAATTCCATTCAGACTTGACATTGGCAACTTGGTATACTCTGCAGCAATAACAACAATAAATCAATACAATAAAGACAATCCACAAAATGTAATGAAAAATCACTATACTTATGCATGTTATTCCTTCCAAGTAAAATTGACCTTCTAGTTTAATAACTGTCAAAATGTCAACAATATTAGGCTAATGTTAGGCTCCTATGTTAGGCACCGTCTATGACTTTGGGACATTAAGTTTTCTATATATAGGATCTTTCTCTCATGTAATACAATATCTGAATATACAAATTCTTCTCTATCTCTATTCTCCTAACTTATAACAATAACCTGATTAGGTTTCCAAGTCCAGTTTTCTGAAGGATGTAAAAAGATGCCTAAAGGCCCTCAATATTCATTAAACCTAATAAACGAAGAAAAGGGGTATTGATTATGGACCAACCTGATATCTGAGCCTCCGATTGCAAGGTAGCTTCCACTGTGATCAAAGTCCACTGAGAAAAATAAAAAAAGAAGCATTACAGATTACACAAAGACACCGAGACAAGAGAGTATTTCTTCTCCCTCTTATATTTACTGCAAGTCTGTAACAGTTACAAATTCAAATACTCCCTCAAGAGAACCAAAATGGTACTACAATTCCCTCGATGCACGATGAAAATGGGAAAAGAATTACAGGTTGAATATAGATGAACTTTCGACAATTACGTATGGCTGTTTTGTCAGATGATAGACACAAACTTTGTGTATATAGTAAATACATTTTTTTTTTTGGTGTCAGGAAAGCTAGTAGGGGGGGGGTTCATGCAAGACTCTCTCTGAGCTACTCAAAAAAAATAAAACTAAAATAGAAAACGTAATTAAGATACTTAATAACCCATGGAGTTAAATTTGTCACAATTCTAAACAGAGAGTAATGGATGTATTCCCCGAATCTCGAATGTTCTTTAATCTAATGGAGGTGTTCAACAAGTTGTGAATTATTCAGAATTTAGATCAAGTCAAACAGAAAAACTTCCACCATATGCTGCACCAGGATAAATATTGAAGGGCCGCGGTCTCATTGAAATCCCCAAACTCTGATCATGCGATCCCAGTCTATTCGATTTCTTAAAATGGAAATTGTATATAAACATCAAAATGTGGATGCTGATGCATACCTGATTGTGTTGGTGTATTTTCATCATATGGTGAAAATGTTCTAAAATTCTTCAATTTGCGGAGATCCCACAGCTTCACACCATCTTGAGCCGCAGTCTGATTTAAGGAGAAATGTTTAGCTATGGCATGACTCTTCAGCTACATATTTGCGCATTTCTCAAATAAAAAAGCACATACCGCTAAAAAGTACCCATTTTCTGAAAAAGATATGGCATTCACAGCCCCAATGTGACCATCAAATCTCGCAACATTAGCCTGCAAACAAACTTGTGAACAAGATTCATACAAGATAACTGCTGACAAATGAGTTTATATATTAGTTCAGTATCATACTTGGCTCTTTACATCCCAAATCTTAACAACAGCCCCTGAGGTGCCTGTTCCAAGGATGAGACCATCAGGATGGAAGGCGGCAGATGTATAACCATCGGAGCTTGTCGTATCAGAAACCTACATAATCAGTTCAGAAGTTATGAAATGAAATTAGCATCGTGACACATACATTCCTACCATAGCCTGAAAATATGAATGTCGCTGAATGAGTGGAATTGGCATATCTCGATGTGGTGACAGGGAGCGAAAGAAACCTGTGCTAGACAAGATCCGGAAGTGATATCATAAAAGCACCATGTACTATCAAGAGAGGCCGTCACGAAGTAGTTGTTAGTGGCATGGACGGTGACAGCTTGCACCTGTCACACAAATTAATCATTTTTCTTAGACCGCTGATTATGCTGTAGGGACTACATAATAGTTAGATAGTCAAAGAGCTCCCATGTAAAGAACAGAAAGAGTACATAACCACCACGGTACCAGCTGAATTATACACGCACCATATGTAGGAAGATAATAAATTTACAGGGGTTAACATGAGTGTGACCAGCACCCTGTCTTATAGAATAATAAGGCAGAGTATGATCTGTAATTCTGTATTACCACTAACAAATAACCATAAACAGGAATAATGTAATATCATATGGAAACCAGAATTATCATAATATAGAATATATTAGCTTCAATAGAGAAGCTATTATGGGGGCCATCGCTGACTTTGGCCCGTTTATTTCGATGTAAGCCAGAACCTATATGAGTTTCAATGTTTGGTTGGTTAATTTTTAATTTGAATAAAGGAACTTCTAGTTGCATTGTATTTGGAATTACACTAAGACATTGGAACTTGGCTACCTCGGTGGCCCATGGTATTTTCAAGATACATAGTGATTATTTCATTAACTGATTTAAATTTACTAAACTTATGTAACTATTAGTTACATAGTGGTAAACCAAACATGCATACTTTATCTTCCATGGAATTGCGGATTGTAACCTACTTCCATGGAACTTAAAAATACCTACGTAACTACAAAATTGGTGAAACGAATGAGGCTTTTGTTTATCGGTGTTTAGGTAGTACGAGACAATACCTCTAGGGGTTGTATTCTGAAGAGTTTTTCCCATAGACATGCAATTATGTAAAACTAAAGAAGGTGCCTCAAGATACTTATGCTCCTTATGATCCTCCACTTTAACTATACAACCTAAAGTCCTCAATATCTACCTTCAATACTTGGTACTATTTATTTGAGAAAAGCTCTTGGTACAAAATGCACAAAGAACCATTTATGATTGCTAAAGGGTACATGATATCTATCTTGAGGTTAAAAGGACCAAGAGTCAACAGATCAGTTCAGGTGCTCATTCCTATATTAAGCAAATTGATGGAACATCCTATAGTGAATGCCACATTTATCTCTTCTACAATTCAAGAAGTTTAATGACGACTACCTTTTCCTAAGAGGATGAGGTATGAAACTAATTTTAACTTGACGTGATTGATAACATTCTTACCTCGGCAGTGTGATCCTTTAAGATGTGCCGACAATCATAATTTCCACTCTCTGACCCTTGCCATACACGGACTGTCTACAAATGCCAAGACCAATTAATATAAATACAAAGGGAAAATGCCACACATTTTAGAGTATTTACAGAAGAATCGCAGCGTGCTATGTGTAGTTAAAAATATAATCAAGTATGCCAACCTTATCAGCTGAGCCAGTAACTACAAGTTCGCCTTCAGCTACAAACCTTACACTTGTCACCTAGTAAAAAAAAATGGGAACAATATAGCCAGCCGAAAATCTTAGTAGAGATAATGTAGTTCATAAGAGGAAAAAAAACCTTTTTCGAGTGACCACTGAGTGTAGATAGAATCTCGCCTGAAGTTCTATTAAACACTACAGCATTTGTATCAACCCCACCAGTAGCAATAATATCCTGATAAACAAACAAATAATTGCCTTAATGTAAACTATAACATGTTGTTTGTCTATGTTAAAAGCAAAAGCACAATAGACTCTGAGTTCCTGCAATGTATAGGAAGAACTTGAGCTAATACTATTGTGTTAAGTTATTTACTGCCGTCTAATGCCCATAATCATATTCCATGCTTTCTATACTCAAATTTCAGACTGATGCCATAGGATTTAAAGGATGGGTCTTTTTAAATTTTTTAGCTGTCACGTATTGTCTTCAACGAGGATTGGTACAGACTCCAGTCAAAACACACACACAAACAGGTCAAATGTAATTGATACTGCTCATGCAACTAAATAATATCACAGAAGGCTGGGTAAAAGAAATCGATGAACTTGGGTGCTAGTCTGTTTGTATATATACAATTGGTCAATTAAATGAACCAGACATATCCTACGACTCCATGCTTGATAGACCTATGTTACTTTCTAATATAATAGTAATGGGTATATAATGAATCAGGGAATCTTTTAATTTTTTAATAACTAAAAACTATATATAATTCATGATTCATTAGACATTAGTAGGGCTGAAAATTGATCCGGATTATCCGGTATCTCGGCTTATATCCGGTTCGAAAATACGATACATGTCTCAGATCCGTTTTATAAATGATCCAAATCTGGCGGAAAAATTAAGCCCGATTAATATATGATCCCAAATCTGAACAAAGCTATACCCGCTCATTTTAGGGATCATATTTTTCTAATAATATGAACCCTACCCGAATTTGGTTCATATCCGGACTCGGTAAAAACCCGGTATAGGGATTATATAGTAATAACTCTTTACAATACCTTTGTGTTTTCAGCCCATTACATATTATATATTCAGCATAATATGTTTAGGTTATGTTTAGGTTAAAATGTTAAACATAGTCTAATACAAATACAGATATACATCGATAATATCAATATTAAGTTCCATACTCTTCGTTCTTCCTTCTTATCATAGTGTCGATGCATGTACCTAGATGTATTTTAGATCGACTATGCATCTATAACAAATTATCAATGCCTTCGATGCCTCGTTTCCATAAATATATAAATAAAAACGGTTAAATGATTATTTATATAATTTAAATAAAAATGATACTAATGTTGCTGGATCATATTTGACTCGTATTCGATGGATCACAAACTACCCGGTTAGAAAAAAGAAAATATGATACCGGCTCATATTCGGTTTGGATCCGGACCTCAATACTCGGGATCGGATCATATCCGAATTGAACGATACCGATCCCAAATCTGGACACGATAAAAATAAAATGATCCGAGACCTGAGCAAGGGTATACCCGGTATCACCCGGATCATTTTTCACCCCTAGACATTAGGGTCGCTACTGCAAGCACATATAAGTATAAAAACTTTCTATTAATATATTCTCTATTACATTTACATACACACTGCAAAGTGATGATGATCTACAGTGAGCAACGTGGCAACGTCCAACTTCACATTCTTGGTGATGCAATTGCATAGGAACTGAATGTACAGAACTTGCATTTAGCAATGGCCATGAATGGAACAGCTTCCCATCATATTTGAAAGAACCAAAAAAAAAAAAAAACAATTCCTAAATGTAGCATGACAAATAAAATATAGAAAAAAAATAGGACAAACTAGCATGTTTACAGCAGTGCAGTATAGCAGTCAAATACTCTAATGTCTAGATTGACTGCTTAAATATCTAAGTACACACAAGTAATGGAAAACTGAACTTATAGAAAAACCAGCGTAAGATTGTGAGAGAGAATTGCATTGTTCCTTACTTTGGACTTATGAATGTCCACAGATAATATCCCAGGTTTGTTAGTTCTGTGAAGAGGAAAACTATTAAGTTGGGTGTATTGCTCCACAGCATCAACCATAGCCAATGATGAAGATATCTACAGATGAGCAGCAATGGATAAGAATTAAACAAATAAATTTCTTCAAATAATGAGAATAACTAGCCATCATAAAACAGGTTAACAAGAGTACCACTTTCCAACAATAATACAAATGCCTCATTTGGATAATTTGTCTTGAGATCTCAAAATAAAATATTTTCATAGATGGCTGTAAAGCCTGTAATACCTGCCGCCTTTTCCGTTGTTGTGAAAGTGCTGCATTGCAATCAGTTAACTCTTCAATAATTTTGGAAGAGATTCCTGGTCGTAATCTCTTCCCGTCAGGGCCCAAGTCATCATCCTCAGAAGCTTTACAGGAATAGAAGTTCAAATTCAGAGGTTGTACGTATATAAAAACAAGACAAACAGTGGAACAAAAAAGAAGAAAACGGTTGATTGTAAATATATTTACTATATGCATGTGACTATGTGAGGTACCTCTTTTCCCATTGCTTAAAGCAGAACCATTTTCTGGTATTGCAGTAGACATGACCATGGGTATCTGTCTTTCTGCCTGTGCCAATAATGACCTTGCTTCATCTCTTTCTTTCTTTAGTCTAGCAATTACACGGCAGGCTGCATCATGCTGCCAACATATTAAGAAATCACATTCAATTTATATGCATAGACAATTTAAGGAAATTGATTTAAAAAATCAACAAATTAACTTAAATATAATACCTGGTAAAGAGCATGACTAAGCTCTTCCCTTGCTGTATGTAGTTGCTTCTCCAATGCGAAATTTGATAACATCAGGCCATCCCATTCCTAGTATTGAATTTTTGAAAAAAAACAAAGAAATCTTATACACACATATTTAGATATATATTCCTAAAGGTAAAGAATTTGTAAGTAAATCAATACCATCACAGTATAAGCTAAGAGTCTATGTAAGTAAGAAGAAGAGACAAGTAATATACAGTATTACAGTGTCATTTGTCAGGACAACAATGACACTAGTTCATAGAAAAATAAGACAGAATAGGAACTACAGGACATGCACACATAAATACATGTCACCAGTGGCAGGCCTAAAATGTTATTGAGGGCGAGTCAAATTGCGATTGTAATATTTAACAATAATACATAATAATTATTATATAAACTTAAATATAAAATTAAGTCAATGGTAGGCCTACAGTAACCGTAGGTTACTTCTAAGTTCTATCAAATTAATAATCATATCGTTCATTCATGCTTTTCGCGAGTCCTTTATAATAGATGTTTCAGAGCCATTTAAGACTAGTGCATTGTTATTATGTGCCGCTTGAGACATTCTTTTTTTAAACAAAAAGAGGTTACAATTCTACCCCTAGCATCAATCAAATAAAGAAGTCGGTGCTTATTGCAACACCGTCCTTGTTACACATCAGAATGACTGTAAACATATGTGAATATGTAAAATGGTAACAAAAGGGTACTAAATAAATCAGCCAAAGTATGAGTGTGAGTCAAATTCATCGAGCTTAACAAAGATGAGCAAGCTATAAAAGAGTGTTCAAGACAATTTCAATTTATAAATCTTAAGAAAACTACGTTTCCAAGATACTGCTATAAAGGGAACATTGCACTATAAGATAAATCCACCTGATAAACTGTCTTTGCAAATGAACATTATTATTGAAAAAATCTTAAATGATTACTATACCAGCAT
The DNA here is from genome assembly GCA_037693485.1 of Kitagawia praeruptora. NCBI lineage: Eukaryota > Viridiplantae > Streptophyta > Magnoliopsida > Apiales > Apiaceae > Kitagawia > Kitagawia praeruptora. The sequence goes on from CM075349.1 coordinate 17,733,098, forward strand.
AATATGGAATATACAACTTTAGCTATATATATATATAGTTAGGTGGGCCACAGTGATTACAAAAGCATGTTGGATGCAGTCAATAGACTAGTAAAGTAGTAACCTACACATGAGAATAGGAGCAGTTAAACATGAAGTCGTATCAACTTCAAAACAAATTCAAGACCAAAAAAAACTATCCTGTATGAATATCAAGCCAGTTTAACTAAAAGCTCTATACAGATGTAAACCTGGTTGAACTACATCACACTGAAGAAACACCCAAACATCATCTTATCATTAATGTCATTATTGTATTAAGTTCCATTTTAGGCATAATAGAGAAATCGCAAAGTTTATTTACGCAGCAAAATTATTCTACTGTTCATAAAACTATCTTCAATGGAATATAAGTCACACAACAAGGAAGCAAGAATCAGACACTTACAATCTGGAACATCCCCAGCATCCCAGGAATGCTTGCAGCCTGTACTGGTCTTGGCTTTACTATCTGTGTAATTAATATATAATATTAACCTCGGAACTGACGCAAACATTATAGACAGATACAATCAAAGATTAAAAAACATGACATCCACACAGACACACACACACACACACACACACACTCGTCCATATAAATATGCAAACCTTGGACATTTTGATGGGTACAATGTCTTCCATAAGTAGAGGCTCCCCGGTAACTGGGCATTTTCCGTAATCCTATCAACGTTAAAAAAAATGCACCTTTCAATCAAAAAGAGTTCAATTTGCATTAAATATCATAAAACTTTCACTTTAGCGGCTAAAAAAGCTAAATACAATCAAAAAAGACAAATCCAATTTTCCCAATAAGCAAACATAAAAGCTAAGCTAAACAGTTTCATTCCACACATAAGCAACAATCTCCCTAAATTCTTCAACCATCTCCGTGTTACTTAATAATTCTCCAAAATCTCACTCAACTTCAAGTTAGCTAAACCCTAGGATACGTGCCTATTTGTTCAGAAAGACCATATTCTGTAATCTATTCATAATTCATTTTGAGAAATATCAAAGTAAGCAAAAATAATTAGAATTAATACTAAAAAGCTACATTATACTAAACAAATCACAAAATATAATTACTACAATAATCGACAAAAGTCACAAATGACAAAACAAAGAAGTAAACAATAAACACAAAACGCTTAGAATAAAGGAGGAAACAAAAAATGTAGGTAGATATATAAAAGTAAAAACCCTTGAACCAGAGCATAAATCGAAACAATTACGATAAATACTATATAAGCTAACATTATACAAATTACCACAACAATCAACAAAACAAAGAAGTAAACAATAAACACGAACCGACAATAGATATAAAAAGTAAAAACCCTAGAAACAGATTATAAAATCGAAACGAAACTCACTAATACGTGGCGCTCGATTAATTTCCTGTCGTATAGAAGTCCAGACTTTTTCGAAACCACGGGTTCTTCCGGGACTTCACCAGAGACTGCAATCACAAAACAATTCAAACAAATATCAGCTAAATTAATACACACAGATGCGAGCATATGTAGTGTGTGTGTGTGTAATGTGACTTACTAGAGCAATTCATGGCGATTGGAGAAAGCTCGCGAACTAGGGTTTATCAAGGAGATGCAGTAGATAGATAGATTCTAGATACAGCAGCTATGGGATTGAGAGTGAGGGAGAGCAGGGGAGACTCGAGGGAGTTTTAAAGATGTGCTATTTATCGATTATTATTATTATTATTATTATCCAATTTTGTGAAAAGCGCAAATCGAACCTAAGCGGCGGGATGACCTTCTAGCGCTTAAGCGGTTAAGCGGACGCTTAAGCGGTTTTAAAAGCGGATCATTAATCGGATTATAAATAATTATATATTTATAGAAATAAATATAATATTACTTTTTTAAAAAAAAGCTAATCACATATTATGATAAAAATTAAAACTAGTAATCTCTACATTCACAAAGTCATACTTAGTCATAATGAATTTAGAAAATACAAACACCATAATTATCATAATACGAGTTCCGAAAGATAGAAATATAGATTGTAGCATTCATTCAGAAAGACGGAAAATATATGTGTTAGAAATGATTGATGAGAACAGTGTTTGGAAGCTAAAGTGACAAAACAGAGTTTAGCTGGAAGCGGTCAGAGTTTAGTTAAACACTGACTGGAAGCGGTCAGAGTTTAGTTAAACACTGACTGGAAGCGCAACAGAGATTGTTAAACTCTGTAGCGGTATTGTCTGAAGAGTCAACAGTGTTTGAAGATTGATTCAAGATAAATATGGAAGCAATATCTTTGAAGATTGGAAAGCTGTCAAAGAGATTGAGTTGACTTGGAAGACTGGAGCAATCGTGATTGATATCAATTGTATAGCTTGATTATAGGAGAATCAATTACTGATTGTACGAAACTGTATGTTTTATAAATACAGTTAGGTTAACCCTAGAAGGGTATCGAACATTGATAAATTCATTGATTGTAACCTAAGCAGCTCTCTGTGATATTTTACATCACTGAGAGAGGAATTGTTAATTCCAAACAAGTTTTTAAGTATTAAACAGTGTCTTCTTGTTAAGTTACTCATACAGTATTTGATTACTTATTGTGTATTCGACCTAACAAGTGGTATCAGAGCCAATCTGTTACTTTATTACAGTTAAAGATCCAAACACAATAGTAATCAATGGCAGAGATACCTCCACCATCTGAGAAAGCTCCTACTACTGTTAGTAGGTATGAAACTATAAGGGTTCCTATACTTAGGCCATCAGAGTATGCAATCTGGAAGGTAAAGATGACCATGTTTCTGGAAGCCACAGATCCAGAATATCTTGATAGAATTAATGAAGGTCCTCACAAACCTACAAAATTATCTGCTGCTGCTGCTGGTGAGGAATCAAAGGTCATTCCAAAAGAAAAGAAAGATCTAACTGCTGAGGATCTTTCATCTATTGCAAAGGATGCAAAAGTGAGACATTTACTTCACAGTGCATTAGACAATGTTATGTCTAATAAAGTGATTAACTGCACAACTGCAAAGGAAATATGGGATGCACTTGAGGTTAGGTGTCAAGGAACTCCTGCAATCAAGAAAAATAGAAGAAACATACTCACTCAGGAGTATGGGCACTTTGAGGCAAAGTCTGAAGAAACCATGACAGAAACATTTGACAGATTCTGTAAACTGCTCAATGATTTGTCATTGGTTAATAAAGAGTATGATTTAGAAGACTCAAATCTCAAGTTCCTTCTTTCTCTACCTGAAAAGTGGGATGTGAAAACAACCACTATAAGAGATAATTATGAACTTGGTGAAACAGAGATTGATGAAATTTATGGACTGCTCAAAACCCATGAATTGGAATTGGAGCAGAGAAACAAGAGATCTAGTAGAAAGTCAAAGTCTGTTGCACTTAAGGTTGAGGAGAAACCATCAAAGAAGGAAGCATCAAGGAAAAAGGCAAAAGGAAAAGCTTTAGTCATACACTCAGAAAGTGAGTCATCAAACTTTGATGTTGACTCAAACACAGATGGAACATCTGATTCTGAAGATGATGAAGAGATGATGCAAATGGCTGCATTGATGGTAAAGACCTTCAAGAAGATGGGATACAAGAACTTCAAGAAGGGAAAGAGATTCTCCAAGGACTACTCTAAGTCTGACAAGAAGAATTTCAAGAAATCTGAGGGAAAGGATTTCAAATCTGGTAAGAAAGATAAGTCTGAGATTCAATGCTACAAGTGTAAGGAGATGGGTCACTATGCTCCTGAGTGCAAGAAGGGTAAAACTGAAAAGGCACTCTACACCAAAGGCAGAGATTGGGCAGACACTTCAGATTCAGATGAAGAAGTCAACTATGCACTCATGGCTACTACGCAAAATGAAGATGATGATCTCAAGGTACCCCCAACTACCTATGCTTATAATACTTATAATATAACTGAATTGAGAATTTATCTTAAAGCATTGCATATCAGTTATAGGGATCAGACTTTAGAAAATGAGAGGATAAAGAATGAGTGCTCTCAACTCAAAGATAGAAACAAACTAGTTGAGGAACAGCTAGAAAACATGAATAAAATTCAGAAAGAGAGAGATGATGCAGTGTTTATTGAACAGGAGTTGCTAGGTAAGTACAAGCAACTAGAATCTGAATTGGAGGATACTAAACACATCATTAAAACTTGGACACACTCTGGTAAAGATACTCAAGAAGTGTTTCAGTCAGATACAGTAGGTCTAGGTTACTGTGAAGGAGATGAACTTAGATTTGAAAATTTGGTAAAAGTTAGACCACATCGTTCATCTGAAGGTAATGTTATGGGAACAGGTGGACCTAAGACTGAAGCTGAGAAAAAGGCTGTTAAAGAATCATATGCTAAGACTTTTGTTAAAGAGGTTAACATTGGTTCAATGACAGATAAACAACTCAAGCATAAGCTTAAAGAGATAAAATCTGTCAACAAACAGAGAATGCCTAAGAAAAATAAAAATGGAAAGGTAGGCATAACATCAGGAATTAAGCCAATGCTTGCTTCATTAGCTCCTAGAAAAACATGCTTTAATTGTGGTAGCACTAATCATCTTGCTAGTTTCTGCAGTAAGAATAAGAAAATAAATTCTTTGCCCTCTAAAACTGCAGTTAAAAATGATTATGTGAGGACTAGACCACAGACTTTATGTAAACACTGTGGAAGTACATGGCATTCTATTTACACTTGCAGAGATTATCATGCTATTTACTACAATTACTATGAACCCAAACCAAATTTGAAATGGGTTAAAGTAAACTCTGCAAATGTAAACTCTGAAAAAGTTAGCTTAAACTCTGATAATGTGAATTCCGCTGCAAAAGCTAACAGAATTAAGAAAGCCAAAGGATCCAAGCAAGTCTGGATCCTTAAAACTAACAATCAGTGATTGTTTGTGATTGCAGGGCACCAGGGTGAGTACCCTAGTCGTGGACAGTGGATGTTCAGGACACATGACTGGAAATAAAGCCCTGCTATCAGAGTATGAGGAGAAGGCTGGCCCAAAAGTTTCCTATGGAGATGGAAACATAGGACATACTCTGGGATATGGCAACATTAATCTTGGAAATGTCATCATCACAAATGTAGCTCTGGTTCCAGGACTCAAGCATGATCTGCTATCTGTGAGTCAAATCTGTGACAGAGGATATCATGTGGATTTTCAGCCTGAATATTGTCAAGTCATCAGCAAATCTACAGGGAAAGTTGCTCTAGTTGGAAACAGACACAATAACATCTATGAAATTAAATTGTCAACAAACACTGATGGCAAAGCAGTGTGTCTGTCAACAAGAATGTCCAGTGAAGAGAGTTGGAAGTGGCACAAGAAACTCTCTCATTTGAATCTGAACAACATCAATGAGCTAATCAAGAATGATCTTGTAAGAGGTCTACCAAGGTCTTTGTTGAATGTAGAAGGCCTGTGTGATTCTTGTCAAAAGGCCAAACAGAGAAAATCCTCCTTCAAAAGCAAATCTGAGTCTTCAATTGTTGATCCTTATCATCTCCTACATGTTGATCTTTTTGGACCAGTGAATGTCATGTCTCTTGGAAAGAAGAAATATGCTCTAGTCATTGTTGATGAATATACCAGATACACATGGGTATATTTTCTTGCAAAGAAGGATGAAACTGCATTAACACTGACAGAACATATATTACAACTGGGAAAAGGGTCAGAAAATCAAGTGAAGATAATCAGAAGTGACAATGGAACTGAATTCAGGAATTCATCAATGGAAGAATTTTGCAAGAGCAAAGGAATCAAACAGGAGTTTTCTGCACCTGGCACTCCACAACAAAATGGTGTAGTGGAGAGGAAGAATAGAACCTTGATAGAAGCTGCCAGAACCATGCTAGATGAAGCAAAATTGCCAACATACTTCTGGGCAGAAGCAATTCAAACTGCTTGTTTTACTCAAAATGCAACACTGATCAACAAGCATGGTAAAACACCATATGAAATGGTGAAGAAGAAAAAGCCAAATCTAAAATATTTTCATATTTTTGGATGCAAGTGCTTTGTGTTGAAAACTCATCCTGAATAGTTGACCAAATTTGACCTAAAGGCAGATGAAGGAATTTTTGTTGGCTATCCACTGTCAACTAAGGCATTCAGAGTTTATAATCTGAGAACCAGAGTGATCATGGAATCAATTCATGTGTCATTTGATGACAAGAAAATAACTGGACTTGAAGATGTCAATGAACATGATCAACTGCACTTTGAAAATGAAGATTTATTCTCTGAAAAAGTAAACTCTGATCAGACTGATCTGACAAACTCTGTTAATCTAAACTCTGAGCCTCTACTGGTAAATACTGAAGAAACTCTTCAATCAGAAACAAGGGAAGAACCAGTTGAGGGGGAGCATGAAGAATCACATCAAAGTGATAATTCAAACACTGAAAGTGACTCAGTTGATAATTCTGAATCAAACTCTGTTGATTCAAACTCTGTTGATAATTCTGAGCAGTCACATTCAGGGGGAGCATCTGAAAATGAAGAGAGGCACCAAGAAAATCAGGAGAGCATGGATCAAGGGGGAGGATCACATGATGACAGAAGCAATCTGCCTTCTGCAAGAAAATGGACTAAATCCCACACACCTGATTTGATTATTGGTGATCCTGATGCAAAAGTAAGGACAAGAAGTGGAACAACAAATGAATGTCTGTTTCATGCATTCTTGTCACAATCTGAGCCAAAGAAAGTGGAAGAAGCTCTTAAAGATGCTGACTGGATAACAGCAATGCAAGAAGAGCTAAATGAATTTGAAAGAAATGAAGTGTGGACACTTGTACCAAGGCCTAAGAACAGATCCATTGTTGGTACTAAATGGGTTTTCAGAAATAAAACTGACAGTGAGGGTGTTATCACAAGAAACAAAGCAAGACTGGTTGCAAAAGGCTATTCACAACAGGAAGGAATAGACTATGATGAAACATTTGCTCCAGTGGCTAGATTGGAGGCAATCAGAATCTTTCTAGCATATGCCTCTCATAAGAAATTCAAAGTGTTTCAGATGGATGTAAAAAGTGCATTTTTGAATGGAAAACTTGAAGAAGAAGTGTTTGTGGAACAACCACCAGGCTTTGTAGATCCAAAATATCCAGACTATGTCTACAGGTTAGACAAGGCACTCTATGGACTTAAGCAGGCACCAAGGGCATGGTATGAAACCCTTGCCAAATTTTTACTAGAAAGTGGGTTTCACAGAGGTACTATTGACAAAACTCTGTTTTACTTTCAATCTGGTAGTGACTTGCTTTTAGTTCAGATATATGTGGATGACATCATTTTTGGATCTACTAATGATAAACTCTGTAAGAAGTTTGCCAAACTCATGCAGTCAAGATATCAAATGAGTATGATGGGAGAGCTTAGTTATTTTCTAGGACTACAGGTGAAGCAAACAGAAGATGGAATTTTCATTAATCAAGCAAAATATACCAGAAATCTTCTCAAGAAATTTGGCATGCTTGACTGTTCATCTGCAACAACTCCCATGGCAACTGCAACAAAATTGGACAAAGATGCAGGGTCATCAGTAGATATGACAAGTTACAGAGGAATGATTGGTTCTCTACTCTATTTGACAGCTAGCAGACCTGATATCATGTATGCAACTTGTTTGTGTGCAAGGTTCCAGGCAGATCCAAGAGAACCACATTTAACAGCAGTAAAGAGGATTTTTAAGTACCTCAAGGGCACTATAACTTTGGGGCTGTGGTATCCAAGAGAATCAGAGTTTAAACTACTTGGTTATTCAGATGCAGACTTTGCAGGCTGTAAGATAGACAGAAAAAGCACCAGTGGAAGTTGTCAATTTCTGGGTGACAGACTTGTTTCCTGGTACAGCAAGAAACAGAAGTCAATATCTACATCTACAGCTGAAGCAGAGTATATTGCTGCTGGTAGCTGCTGTGCACAGATTTTATGGATGAAGAATCAACTGCTGGATTATGGATTAAGGTATACCAAGATACCTATTTACTGTGATAATCAAAGTGCTATTGCAATGACAGGTAATCCAGTACAACATTCAATGACAAAGCACATCAGCATAAGGTATCACTTCATCAGAGAGCATGTAGAGGAAGGCAACATTGAGCTTCACTTTGTGTCTACAGAACAACAACTTGCAGATATCTTCACCAAGCCATTGAGTGAAGCTACATTTACAAGACTGGTCAATGAACTAGGAATGGTCTCTAGTTTTGACTAGAGATGTTGGTTAGACTCAAAGACTTATCTCTAAAATATATTGCTCATGTTTCTGCAAATTGTTAAGTGCTATGTGAACCTTAGTATTAAACTCTGCTCTGCATGCTTATGTTTAAAACTTGTTAAACTCTGTCAGCATGTCTGTCTGTTAAACACTGTTATCATGTTGGATATACTCAGTGAATTCAGAATTGATTATTGTCTGAATGAAAACACCAATGAAGAAAAATGTATGAAGCATGATTCTCAATAATTAAATCATGATTCTTTCTGAGTCACTATAATCTAATCAGATTTTGTGCAGTAAATCAACACAGCATGATACTGTTTCATATTTATAGCATCTCTTAGTTTATTTAGTCCTAAACTCTGAGTTTATGAATATTGTGTGCATTGCCTCTCATAAATAATTTTGGTTATTGATGAACTCTAAACTCTGATTAGTGACATTCTGTTTCCAAAGGTATGGTTCCTGATAATTCCTTGTTTGTACTTGTGAAAACCATAAAACTTGAGATGTGTCATTGATTAGTTTGGTGAGTTCAGATTCATGTCTACATCCTGTGAGAGTTTGAGCCAAATCAGTGATTGATACATTTTCTATCAATCAGTATTTATTGTTGTGTGATATTCATCAGGAAGTATGTTTCTCTAGAACTTGTATTAAACCTTCTTGAGACTACATGATATGTGTGTGCATGAAAATGATAAAGGCAATAGGATTTACCATTCCTTCAAATACTGTTCAAAATTCTTTTGAACACTGTTCAAACACTGTACAAACACTGTTCATAAATACCACCCTTAGTAAACCCCTTTGAGCCTAATTAACTGCTCATTTTTCTTATACTCTGACGTATTAAGAGCAGTTATATTTTTTTTTTTTTAAAAAAAATCAAGCAGATGAGGGTCTCTCAAGAAAAGAAAAGTTTACTCAGTATATATGCTAAATAAAAAATAATAATAATAATAAAAAAAAAAGGGGGCATATATACTGATATTGTACAAATATGTACTAATAGTGTGACTGAACACTTTGCTCTATTAAAATGTTCAGCTTGGAATTCACTCATGAATAAAACATCTATACTCATCTGTTTGATCTTATCTCATTACAACCCTGAATAAAGTCCTTTTGATTTGTGCATACATGTACTCAAAGTAGTGTAGAATTGGTGGACATTCAAGCATATGGTAGATTCTGCTATTTCTGATTGAATGTGAGTGTAAACACTTCACCTAAACACTTGTGTGCTTCGAGAGTTTGTGAGATTATCAAATTCATGACTGTTATTCACTGAATGATGCTCTGATTTCTATCTCTTGATCTTTTTGTCTTCAAAGACTGTGTGCTTACTTGGATAATCATGGAACATCAAAGGGAATGGAAGTTTTCAGATTTCTGTATTACAGTAACTACAGAGTTTAGCATTCATCAAACAGTCAGTGTTTAATATGAGAGTTTGTGCATTCAGTGTTTATTGATTTTTGTTATGGATTTTATGAAATATTAGATGCTTTAAAAATTGATATTAGTAAACTCTGCTTCACACACACTCATATTCACAACTGTGCAATTTTTGAAAGGGTTGTTAGTGATAAAGTTAGAAAATTGATAAACACTGTTGAGTTTTGTTAAATACTCTAAGGTACAGTTTCATTGAGATGATTTGACTATTTTGGAGTAATTGGGGTAGTTGACAACTGTTAATTAGTGTAAATATGTCAAAGTGTCGTGATTATAGGAATGACAGCGGTAATTATTAAGTGATCCATTGGTTGTTTGACATGTGTCCCATGATGGTGTCCCACTCACACATTACTCTACAATCAGTTGCGCGCTTTTACTGAATAAACGATTGAGTTTTAGTTTTACTCTAATCGTTTTTGTTCTCTCACTTCACATCGATTAATATTCACCCACTCACAGTTACTTGCATACTCATTCACTTTCAAAATTATTATTCATTCTCCTTCACATTTTGGTAAACACTTACCATACATCTTTTCTCTGATTATTTTCGAGCCACATCTTACTAATGGCAACTAAAGCGTTTGATGCAGCAGGGTTAGTTTTTCTTCCTAGCAACTATGCAGCACCACTGGAGACTGCAAATGCTCCAGAGGCGTTTCATGTGTTCCAAAATTTCTTGAAAGATTCTGAAATAGGGAAAGCTTTAACAGCACCACCAACACTCTCTGCTTCACAAATTGCTACTTTCTGGACAAACTCTGTATATGATGATGGAGAAGAATCTGGCACTCCAACAATCACTTTCACTCATGCTGAATCAGAGTATATCATTACTCCAACTACAGTTAGAGATGCTCTGGATTTTGAGACTCACACTTCTTACAGTGTTGTTGGTCATGATCGCTTGAGGACAATGTTGCAGCAAATTGGATGTGCAGGCAACTTGAATAAGCTAGGGTCTCTGAGAAGGCCTCTTTTGAGAAAGGAATGGAGTTTCTTTTTCGATTGCATTACAAGAACTTTTGGAAAGAAGACAACAAATTGGGATGCACTTCCTCTTGACACTCTTCAAATTGGTCATGCTCTACTATATGGAGGTAATTTCGATTTTGGTAGATTAGTGCTAATGAATCTGGGAGAGCGTTTGTCTGAGCCTACTTCTGTTTATTTTGCTCGTTTTTGTCAAATGCTATTTACTGCTTGTGTGCCTAACATTCCAATTGATGAAGCTGATGTGATTCAGCCTTTTCAAGTTGCTAAAAGAATGTTTTCTGATTTGACAAACAAAGATGTTATTAAACAGCACATACCTGATATGTTTATGCCACTAGCCTTACAGAACTATGTAAACCAACCTCAAGATTCTCAATCACCACATCACATGCCTGAACCATTAGACACCATAAATTCTGAACCAACACCCACAACACCCACAACCACTGTACCTACTACATCTCATCAACCACAACCAGAACACATAAACTCTGAAACCTTAAACTCTCCAACAGTAAACTCTCCACCACTAAACTCTGAAACCTTAAACTCTGAGCCAGCATCTACTGAACAACCCAAATCCAAACCAAAAAGAAAAATACACACCGCCCAAAACACTAAACACTCAAAGGCTAAACAGACATTACCTGGAGTTGTTTATACTAGAAGAAGGAAACAAAAGGCAAACAGACCTTCACTTTCACCACCACAAGAGAGCTCTAGTGAAGAAGAAGAGGAGATTGTAGTGCCTCAAGTCAAGAAGAGAAGATTAATTCTTTCAGAATCTGAAGATGAGCATGTATTTGAAGCTCCAGAGGTGGTTTCACTGCAAACACCTACTGTTGAGGTTGCAGAGAATGTTGCTATACCTGCAGAGGATATTGTGGCTGTCAATGTTGAAATACCTGCAGAGGTTGAAATACCTGCAGAGGATGCTGTCAATGTTAAAGTACCTACAGAGGATAACATGCCTGTAGAAGAGGATCACAGAGATGATTTTTCACCAGTGAATGATGTTCTTGAATCATTTCAACCAATCCTTGATCCTATCTTACCTGTTGATCATGATGAAGCTCCTGGTGTAGCTGATGAGCCTGTAGTTAATGTTCCTGAAGCTGCAGCATCACACACAGAACTGATATCTAATGCTTCTCCAATTCCAGATAAAGGTGATGAGGTTGATCAGGCAACTAAGATAATTTCTGAATCTATGACTGTTGAAGCTACACATACAAACTCTGTTGCAGAGCCTGTGCAACATGAGGAGATTATTGACAAGATTGCAGAAGTTGTTGCAGAAACTGTGGCTGACACAGCTCAGCACAGTGGTTCTTTAAAAGATGCTCAAGCTAATGATGCAAGTGCTGAAGATGAATCTGAAAACAGTGCAAACTCTGATTCTTTTCTGAGTGCACCAGCACAGACTGAAAATAAACATAAACCTTTTGATCAGCCTTGTCCATCTCATACAATTGAAGAAGAGTATCTTGTTAAATCTGCTGCTAATTGGTATAAACAAGACTGTATTTTTCCAAAAGGGAGAGCAGCTGATTTTGTTAAGCAAACTGCTAGTCAAATTTCAAATCAAGAGATTTTATCATGCTTAAAAGCAACTGTGGTACAAGTCAAAACTCTGGATGGAAATTTTGCTGACACAAAACAAGAAATTGCTTCTTTGAAGACTGAGATACAGTCAAGAGAAATGAAGATGGAAAGAGAGTCCAAAATTAAAGCTGCACAGCTGTCTAAAGTTCAAGATACTCTCTTTGCCAGGCTAGGAAAGGTTGAAGAGAATCAAGCTGCCTTGTTTTCTAAGGTTGATTCTATTGCTAATTCTTTGGAGCTCATTACATCTATACTCATTCCTGATGATGTCAAAAAGGGGGAGAGAGTTGCTAAGTCTAAATGCAAAGTTTCTCAAACTCTGTCTCAAAAGGATGATGCTGGAGATGGAGGGGCAAGTGATAAGAGTAAGGGTTTAAACTCTGATACACTAACTCTGAGATCTGGCAAATCTCTTAAGTCACAGTCTGTTGGAATAAACACTGAAACTCAAGGTACTTCAAAAACCAAGAGTTTGGAATTAATATCAAATCCAAAGACTGATGAGGAGTTAGCTGTTAAGCTTTTTATGGAAGAGAATGCAGAAGGAGTTACTTTAGAAGATGCTAAAGCTGAAGAGAAAAGTCTACAAGAAAAGCATTTGAAGGCTTTAAAGTCTGATAAGTTGAAGAAGAGAGAGAAAGTGGTTAAAACTGCAAAGCCTGTTCTTAAAGGCATTGAAATCAAAGAGAAGTTAACTGGCATTCAAGAAGAAGAAGAAGAAGAAGATAAAGAAAAGTTGATCAGAAAGTCTTCTCTTGATGCTAAATTGAAGTTAAAAGGGGTAATGAATGAGGAGAACAAGGGCAAAATGATTGTTACAACCTCTGTTGTCACACAAGTTGTACAGACACAAAGTAAACCCTTACCTGGTTTTTCAAGGCCAAAGATTCCAGTGCAAGAAGATGCAGGAGTGACTGGTGGATATCAACATAATGTTGCATGTTCAGGAAAGCCACCAGGCAGAAATACTTCTGGATTAGGTTCAAAAAGAGATTTGAGATTTAGTAACAGTCCAAGAGATCCCTCTGCACTTGTATCTCTTGGTTCTGGTATTACTCAAGAAAATCTAGACAAGTTGGAGTCAGTTCAGCTAGTTCGTCAAAGGAGCTTAGACATTCACTTTCTGTTATACTTTATGGCAGATGAGTCAGTGTATAGAGTGAATGAAGAAGCAATCAAGCTAAAATTATTTGAGGAACTTCAGTATGTCTTGCATATCTTCAGAGTCAGAAATCGTCAAACACAGCTTATTGCTAATTCTATAAGGGGGTATATGCAGAAAGCTAAAGTTGTTACAGGATCAAAGTCTGCTGAAAGATATATTCCTAAGTACAGAGATTGGAATGACAATCTGATAGAGATGGAGAAGGGGACTTCGAAGCTGAAGACTGATCTTGGAATTACTGTTCTGGATTTCAATGTAAAGTCTGAAGAAGTGAAGTACATCAGGTTGGGAAATGAAATGAGAAGAAACAAGATCTATGATCTCAGAGCTGCTATTTTTCAAACTAATGAAAATGATCCAGATTTAAGAGAGATCAAGGAAGCTATGGAGATTGAACTTGAACATGCTGAGAGAAGGTTGTTGATTGATTATCTCAGAACAGCTCCAGATCTTGAGGAAGTTAGGTAGACAAAAGTTGGAAGTTTGTTAAGTAAAAGTTTAAACTCTGTTTGTATGTTAAACACTGTAAAACTTTGTATTTGTTTTGACATCATCATTTACTGTAAACTTGTACATTCTTGCTAATGGACAAGTTGGGGGAGATTGTTAGAAATGATTGATGAGAACAGTGTTTGGAAGCTAAAGTGACAAAACAGAGTTTAGCTGGAAGCGGTCAGAGTTTAGTTAAACACTGACTGGAAGCGCAACAGAGATTGTTAAACTCTGTAGCGGTATTGTCTGAAGAGTCAACAGTGTTTGAAGATTGATTCAAGATAAATATGGAAGCAATATCTTTGAAGATTGGAAAGCTGTCAAAGAGATTGAGTTGACTTGGAAGACTGGAGCAATCGTGATTGATATCAATTGTATAGCTTGATTATAGGAGAATCAATTACTGATTGTACGAAGCTGTATGTTTTATAAATACAGTTAGGTTAACCCTAGAAGGGTATCGAACATTCATAAATTTATTGATTGTAACCTAAGCAGCTCTCTGTGATATTTTACATCACTGAGAGAGGAATTGTTAATTCCAAACAAGTTTTTAAGTATTAAACAGTGTGTTCTTGTTAAGTTACTCATACAGTATTTGATTACTTATTGTGTATTCGACCTAACAATATGCATTCTTTCACCATCCTTTATAATTTTTTATAATTTTTATAATTATTTATATTTTTTTATAATTTTTTTATATTTTTTATAATTTTATAATTTTTTTTTAAATTCATCCGCTTAATCCGTCTTTGACCCGCTTAATCCCGGTTAAACCCGCTTAAACCCAAAAAACGCATAAAATCCCGATTTTATTAAAAGCTAGGCGTTTTACCCCCGATTCCGCTTAAACGACCGCTTAAGCGGCCGCTTAATGCGCTTTTCACAACACTGTTATTATCATTATTATAATTATTATTATTATTATTATTTTCCCTCCAGTGTTCACATTTTAGCGGTGTTTGAATATTTTAAAATGAATAATTTTTATCTCAAAAGCATAAATGTCATATAAATGATAAGTATAAGGATACTTATAAGTTATATAGTTGTTTGGATAAATTTACTTATAAGTTGATGAAGTATTTTTAAAATTAAATCAAAAATAATATTATTTAACACAATAATATCAATACAAGTATTTTAAATTAAAAGTATAAATATAAAAATATAAATTATTAAAAAGTAAAGAAAATTAAATATGAAATAAATTGACAAAAAAGTACGCTTTGTTAACATTTAACTTATTAATTAACATATAAATTATAAGTTTAAGTTGAGTCTCACTCCCTATTCCATAAGTTCTTATGGACTTCTAAGAGCTTGTTTGGGAAACATGGCTTAAAGTTAAAAATGGCTTTAAGTCATTTTCGGCCTGTTTGTGTAGTTAGACTTTAAACCGGCTTTAAGTTAAAAAATTGCTTAAAGTCATAAGCTTCATTTAGGTACTTTTGACTTATGACTTATGATTTATTGAGTTTTTTTTTCTTTTTCTTTTTTCACAATTCTTATAAAGTTTAAATATTATGAATTTAATTTTTTTTAAGCCAAATATCACTTTAAGTCAAAATTATTAAATTCCCATTTAACTTTAAGTAAATTTACCCAAACACATTCATTCAACTTAAAGTAAACAACTTTACTTTCTCCTTTAAGTTAAAAACACATCCATTAAGTCAAAAATAACTTATTTTAAGCAATGTCAAACACCCTCTAAATCATAAATTACCTACTTTAAGATAAAAACAAATAGCATCTTAATTTATTCTATAAGAATATTAACGACCATGACATTAATTGACATTAAGGGTGTGTTTATTCTATAAGAATATTAACAATCATAATATTAAGGGTGTGTTTGGTATAATGTCATAAACTAGACAATTTTGTGCTAAAAATTAGTTAAGAAATTGCTGTTAATATTTTTTATAGTAAAATGCATTTTGTGTACATGCTTTGAGTTGGGATCCTCTGTCCCCTTCCTCCGTGTCTCCTTTGTGTCCTCTGTTGTTTTTAATACAAAAAAAATGCTCTTGTGAAGCCCATTTTTATTATTTATTAAAATGGGTCCCGCAAGGGCACTCTTTTGTATTAAAAAGAGCAGGGGACACAAAAGGGACACGGAGAAAGGGGACAGAGGATCCAGACCCAAATGCTTTGTATATGTATGCTGTTATAATTTATGGTTCATATGGTTCAATTATGAATAGTTCAACCATATAGGTGTGTTGTTATATTTTTTAATTAAAAATTACGATTTATGAATTACAAATTAGTTGAATTATGAAATATGAATTTTTATTAGTTTAAAAAGGCTTTGTCTTATAACTGCATTGTAAACTATAAGTTTGAATGCATTGTAACTTTAACATTTGAATGCATTATATGAATATATTGGAAATTATTGTATGTATTTGACTCAATTTTACAGTAATGAGAAAGGGGTTGAACATCTCTTTAGTGCATGATCCATTATATAAACACACAAAATTAGTGCTAGTATGCACACAAACATATCACAATCACACGTTCTTAATATTTTTTAAATATTATTTATAATCATGATTGGTGGGAATAAACCCTCTCCTCGTGTTGTGAAAGTGACTGCAATAGTGTGTTTGAGACCAAATATAAAAGCTGTTGTTGGTTGTATGATGAATTAAAATTGGCTTGGGAAAAGGAAAACGATAAGAATGTTATCATATGGTATGTAAATTAGGAGGCTATTAATCAGATAAATAATCTTGATCCTGATTTTGATCAAGAATTAAAAAAGAGCCATGTGAATCGTGTGTTATTCATCATGTTTGAAGATGGTAATGCATCTGCTATTGCTCTTGCAAACTCTAAGCTTGATAATGCTGGTAGAATGATGGAGCTTGTTATTCTCCCTGGTTTTATGGAATTTATTCTTGCTACTGATAAGGTCTGAATGCTATTTTATGTTTCTAATTTTATCAATTTTCAATATTTGTTCCGCTTAATCTGTTTTTTAGTTTGAAATGTTTATTTTTGATTATTATGATGGATGGTTAAAAATGGTGTAATGATGGTTTGTGATTTAAGTTTTTATGTATTGGTGGAAGGATGTAATGAACGTTTAAGATTTTGTGGTTTTTATGTTATGAAAATTTAAGATTTTAAATTTTGTATGTGTGTGTTTTTGTAGTTTAATCGAAATAGGGTTTTTTTATATTTGATCTTACGATTGTATGTATTTTAAGATATTAAGATTTGTTTAATATTGTTTATGTTTGATTTGGTGAATGTATATATTATAATTTTTTTTATGTTTTTTTTTGCATTTAGTTATCGCAGTAAACGATGTCTAGAAAAATACTAACATCATACCTATTTAATGAAAATTTTGATAAATTTACTAAAGATATTTTAAATTTTGTTAGAAACGATATTTATTGATACAGAATCAACATGTTCAAGTAATTATGTTCAAATATTTTAAAAAGTTTATCCGTCATTATTTTATAAAACGAATGATCTAACTAAAGCTCAAGTATGAATACATGGGAGTGAAAAAGACTTCAATATTATGATTAATAATCATAATATATCTGATATGGGCTAAAAGTAAGCCCTAAAGACACATTTAATGTGGCATTAATTAGATCTAGAATGGTCCAAACGTGGGGCCCACCAGATGGGCCCAAACCCTAATTATAATATTAATTTCGTAATTAATATTAGGGGTAATAATCAGCTCAGCAATAAAAGTCAAACAAGGATATTACTCTTGCCTGACTTAGTCTCCAAGATACATATTCCAACATGGAAACTGGTTCCTACATACTAGGATCTGGAACCTTCTTCTAGGCGGTGACTTGCCCACCAAGTCACCTAACCCTACTACGATTCTAAGGCTTCTCAGCCTATATAAAGGGTCTGGCCCCTCATTCTCAGGACTACGTTGGGCAGAGCTCCATACGTCACCCACCACGTTTTGGCTCAATCCTCGAATAAGGACATACAAGCCACTGCGTCCTAGGTGAGCCCTCGCCGCCATAGCCCCGAGGGCACCATCACCTAGAACTACGTCTTGGCTTGATTCTCAATAACGAGATACGTAGGCACTCTGTGAGGACCGACTAGTCCCGAACACGGAAACATCCATTAAAGCTCGAAGCTAACCAACCCTAGCATTAAATACAATTTGTAACCTAGTTTTTATTCCACAACATTTGGCGCCGTCTGTGGGAAGAAGACATCAACCATGGTTCAAACACGAAGAACAACGTTGACTACCACCGATCCTATTCCTCTCAGCTCTGCTCCGCCCACCACGGATCCGGTGCCCCCAACAACCGGGACGATCATTCAATATTAAGTTTCTCAACCCCTAGGGACGACTTCCCATGTTGAGAGTACGTTACCTCTGATCATCCACACAAATCCAGGGATTGATTCCCTCCAGATGGTGGTTTCTCCTTTAATTGTTGATCCTAACAACCCTCCACAAGGGGTCCAGATCCACACTACGGATCTCCCCGTGAACACCAACCCGATGTATGGGTTGCCTAACTACCCTCCTACTCAAGGAGCTGGATCAAGTGGCCATGCCTTGCAAATACAAGATCGAGAGTATCGTGACTACTCTGGTCCCTATACCGATGAATCGTCTTTTGATGATGAAGATCGTGATGAAGCCCCGAGAAGGCGACGTGTTAGCAGAGAACCTCTGAGTAGGCGTCAAACTATCCATGATGGACCCCCGTCAACAACTGCAGAAAGGATCAAGGCTCATGAAGCCGAGATCTTAAGATTAAAGGAAGATATGGCAAGGGAGCAAGCGAGGTTGCATCATAATAGACCACCTCCAAACTCAGGAGGGATTCCTTTTATTGATTTAGAGAAGCTTTCGAGGAGGCAGAGAAGGGCTGATGCCTCAACTGATAAAACAGCAAGGGTAGAAACTCCTAGGAGTAACCCCAAAGATTTAATGCCATTAGCAGATCCGGATGATCCTACACCCCCGTTTACCGAGGAAGTGATGAATGCTCGTATCTCAAAGAAGTTCAAGATGCCGACAATTAAGGCTTACGATGGAACGGGTGACCCCGCGAATCATGTTAGGACGTTTTCGAACGCACTATTGTTACAGCCTGCAAGTGACACCTTGAAGTGTAGGGCGTTCCCTCAAACCCTATCGGGCATGGCTCAAAGATGGTATAGCCACCTACCTGCGAATTCGATTGGCTCTTTTAAGGAGTTGAGCGCCGCTTTTGTCAGCCAATTCATTAGCGGGAGAGTTCATGAGAAAAGTTCTGCATCCCTCATGTATGTGGTACAAGGAAAGAATGAGAATCTAAGAGATTATCTTAAGAGGTTCACCAAGGAGACGTTGAACATCACTGATTTGGAGAACAAGGTGGCCATGGTAGCTCTGGAACATGGCACCACTGACCTGTATTTTAAAAGGTCGTTGGCAAAGCATCCCCCCGAAAATATGGCTGAACTCCAACGAAGGGCCGATAAGTATATCAAGGCTGAGGATAGCATGAAGAAAGAGGTCACAATAGGCAGGGGTAACAATGACACAAAGAAGAGAAAGCATGATCAAGAGTATGATGCTAGGGACAAGTATCCCCGTACTAGCAAAGACTCTGAATCAGCACCAAAAAAGAATTTTGGACCAAGGTTTTCTGATTATGCAAGGTTGAATGCTCCTAGGAGTCAAATCTTGCTAGAGATTGTGAAAGATAAGGATTTTCGATGGCCGAAGCCACTCAAGGGTGACCCCGCAAAGAGAGATAAGGAGCAATACTGTAGGTTCCACCGAGATGTGTGGCATGATACAGATGATTGTAGGAGTTGAAGGATGAGATTGAATTCTTGATCCGCAAGGGAAAGTTGAATAAATTTACTAAGGGTGAAGATCATGGAACCCAAAGAAGGGACTACGATAGGAGAGACAATGACAGAAGAGATATC
Organism: Kitagawia praeruptora; assembly: GCA_037693485.1. NCBI lineage: Eukaryota > Viridiplantae > Streptophyta > Magnoliopsida > Apiales > Apiaceae > Kitagawia > Kitagawia praeruptora. The sequence continues at coordinate 17,753,045 of CM075349.1, forward strand.
ATGATCGTAACATGCAACCCCGAGGGCCAGTTATCAACATAATTTGGGGAGGCCTGACAGCAGCCGGAACAACTCGAAACTCTCGAAAAGCTTATGCTAGGGAAGTGATACACATCGTGGGAGAGGCCCCGAAGCATGCCAAGACTGAAATAACAATTGGTTTTGATGATTAAGACCTCGAAGGTGTGAAGTTCCCCCATGACGACCCGTTGGTCATAATTCATGTGATTGGAAACTCAGAGGTGAACGAGTCTTGATAGATAATGGAGCTTCTATTGACGTTCTGTTTCATGATGCATTTGTGAAGATGGGGTACAATGAATCTCAGTTGACCCCCAAAAACATGCCTATATATGGATTTAATGGAGTAGGATCCAAAGTTGAAGGGACTATCCAATTTCCTGTGACTATTGGACAGGAGCCCAAGAAGGCCACTCAGATGTTGAACTTTCTGGTAATCAAGGCGGTTTCAACGTACAACGCTATCCTCGGAAGGACTGGACTTCATGCATTCAAGGCTGTTGCCTCAACTTATCATATGAAGATCAAGTTCCCAACCAGGAATGGTGTTGGAGAACATAAAGGCGATCAAAAGATGGCACGAAGCTATTATGTAGCCGCGTTAAGGCCTGAAGAAGTCGGGGGGCGGGAGGTAGTACCCCAAGCAGGAAGTGAACTTCAGAATAAGAATGAGAAGACCAGAAGGAGTAGTGGGTGCTTTATTTTGATGGAGCATCAAAAACAAAATCAAGCCATGCAGGCCTAGTCTTGCAAAGTTGGACTTAGCTTCATATTTATCTAGTAGAAGTAGAAATAAGGTTCGATGAAACCATGCAGAGCATGTCCCTCCGAGTAGGACAATAGTACTCTATGTAAGGGTTGAACCCATTTATGTTATTAATGCAAGTTTGCTTTTCGTTCTATGATTCTATTTATGTACCAAGCACCTGATGTGTGTAAGTCAAAGATGACCAAGTACCGAAAATAAAAGAATATACGGATGGAAACAAACAAACGCATAAATAAACCTCTGAAGGGTCGAGAGTTAGGTTACAACACAACCAAATAAGTGTTTCAAGTCCTTGAAGGATCCAGGATAAAAGACATCTGGCAATCAAAACCATGCAAGGCTGTGGAGGCTAAGGACTAGCCACTTTTCAATGTTTTCAAAAATGACTTGGATGGAGAATCTAAGGTAGAAGACCAATAGAGAACCTAAAACAAGGATCAAGAAGTCCAAGCAAACTCTCGTCTTAAAGAGTTTAAAAGGCAAGAAGCCCACATGATTGTCTTATTTGAAATTTAAATCGAGGAATCAACCTTGAATCCTTGACCTAGAATCAAGAAAAACAAAAAAATGATGGAACCAAGACAAACGTTGAAGTCCTGATGGACCACCCGTTGAAGAAACATATTGCATAGCCCGAAAGCCAATTGAAGGAACCCCTTGAAGGGCAAGTTGACAACATTCTTATAAGAGAACAGTGATGTGTTCGCTTGGACAGCTGCCGATATGCCAGGGATTGATCCCCAACTCATAACTCATAGATTGAATGTTGATCCCAAGAGGAAGACAATAAAGCAGAAGAAGAGGAACTTCGCTCCTAAAAGGCAAGAGGCCATTAAGAAAGAAGTGGATAAGCTCTTGGAAGCTGGTTTTATTGAGGAGATTCAGTTTCCTGAATGGTTGGCTAACCCGGTGATGGTCAAAAAGGCAAATGAAAAGTGGAGGATGTGTATAAACTCAGACTTGAATGATGCATGTCCTAAGGATTGTTTCCCTATACCAAGGATAGATACGTTGATAGATGCCACATCTGGGCACGAGATGCTGAGTTTCATGGATGGTTTCAGTGGATACAACCAGATCAAGATGCATAAGGACGACATCCCTAAGGTATCTTTCATAACCGACTTTGGTGTTTTCTGTTATCTTGTTATAGCATTTGTGCTAAAGAATGCAGGAGCAACTTACCAACGATTGGTGAATAAAATATTTGCCCATCTAATTGGAAAAACCATGGAGGTCTATGTTTATTTAAGCACCTCGAAGATGTATTTGAAGTGTTGAGGCACCACAAGATGATGTTGAATCCAGCCAAGTGTGCCTTTGGCGTTGAATCTGGGAAGTTTTTAGGACTGATGGTTTCAAAAAGAGGCATTGAGGCCAACCCTGACAAGATCAAGGAGATCTTAGACATGGATCCACCACGCCCTATAAGAGATGTGCAGAAGTTTACAGGCCGAGTTGCGGCCTTGGGGAGATTCATCTCCAAATCTGGTGATAAATGTTTGCCTTTCTTTCAAGCACTAAAGAAAGTGAAAATTTTTGAATGGACTGATAAAAGCCAAGAGGCCTTTGAACAGTTGAAGAAGTATATGGCCGAAGCTCCGCTGTTGGCCAAGCCAAGTCCCGGAGAGACTCTTTATCTGTATCTAGCAGTGTCTAAACAAGCATTGAGTGCCGTCCTCAGTAAAGAAGAGAACAAGGTTCAGAGACCTATCTACTATGTAAGCAAGGTGCTCCACGGAGCCGAATTAAATTACTCATCCATCGAGAAATTTGATTTGGCATTGATAACAGCTTCAAGGAAGCTACGACCGTACTTTCAGTTACACAAAATCGTAGTCCTGACGGACTAGCAGTTGAGGAATATATTGCACAGCCCAATGGCTAGTGGAAGACTGATTAAGTGGGCAATTGAGCTTGGAGAATTTGACATAACGTATAAGCCGCGAATGGCCATCACAGGCATTAGCTGACTTCGTGGTTGAATGTACCATTGGCAACCAAGAAGTCGGGGGGTAGGAGATGGTAACCACCCCTGAAAGTGGAGACAAAGATGAAGAACTTGTACCTGATCAGGAGGAATATTGGGTGCTCTATTTTGATGAAGCATCAAAAACAAAATCTAGTGGCGCAGGCTTAGTGTTGCAAAGCCCCGATGGGTTCACAGTTGAATATGCTTTGAAGTTGGACTTTCCGACAACCAACAATGAAGCTGAGTATGAAGCCTTGATAGCCGGTTTAGGCTTGGCCAGAATCATGAGGGTCAAGAATCTCAAAGTTTGTGGAGATTCAAGATTGGTGGTCTCGCAAGTAAATGGTGAATTTGAGGCCAAGAATGAAACTATGGCAAAGTATCTACGAGTTGTGAAAGCTGTCATGACTCAGTTTGATGAGTGCTATGTAGAACACATTCCGAGAGAAGAGAACGTTAAGGCCGATGCCCTATCTAAGTTTGCTTCTTCTGAGATAGAAAATTATGCAGGGAGTGTTTACTTCCAGGTCTTGAAGGCCCCGACCATCAACTCTAAGTTGATAGCACCAATTGATGTAGGAAGCTGTTGGATAGATCCTATTAAAGCCCACCTTGAAACAGGTTGGCTCCCTGACAATGCTTTGGAGGCACGAAAACTGTCAGTGAGAGCATTGAGATATACTTTGATTGAAGGTCTTCTCTACAAGAGATCTTTTGTCATCCCGTACCCAAAATGTCTAAGGCCCGAAGAGGCAAGAGAGGCCTTGGAGGAAGTTCATGAAGGGATATGTGGGCAACACTTTGGGGGCAGAGCCCTAGCTCATAAGATCACGCGACTAGGATTCTATTGGCCGGAGATGTTGGCCGATGCACAAAATTACGTCAAGAAGTGTGATAGATGTCAAAAGCACGCTCCAATTGTAAGGCAGCTGCCTGAGATGTTAACATCAGTCAGCTCTCCTATTCCATTTGCAATATGGGGGATGGACATACTTGGTCCTTTTCCTATGGCTTCAGCACAGAGGAAGTTTCTGATAGTCGCCATTGACTACTACACCAAGTGGATTGAGGCTAAGCCTCTAGCCAAGATAACCACCAAGCAAGTTGCCAAGTTCTTTTGGGAGAACATAATTTGTAGGTATGGAATCCCGCGAATTCTTGTGACGGATAATGGGACGCAGTTTAACAATGAGGAGTTCAAGAAGTACTGTGAGGAAAATGCTATTGAGCTTCGATTTACTTCAGTAGCACACCCGCAAGCTAATGGACAAGCTGAGGTAGCCAATTGAATTATCCTTGATGGACTGAAGAAGAGGGTCGAATGCTCAAGAAACACCTGGGTGGATGAGTTGCTGCCTATACTTTGGGCATACCACACCACCTACGAAGTGATAACTGGAGCAACCCCGTTTTTGTTGGCTTATGGAGCCGAGGCAGTTGTGCCCCTTAGAGATTATACATGCATCGCCAAGAGTGGAAGCATATGATCCCGAGACCAATGAAGAAGGCGTGAGGCTCGCCCTCGATCTGATTGACGAGGTTAGGGTGAAGCGAATGTTAGAAACGCAGAGCATTATAAGAGAGCATCTTTCCACTACAACGAAAGGGTTAAGGAGAAGTTCTTTCAACAAGACAACTGGACTCTGAGGAAGATAGAGGCCTCCAGAGTTGGCCAGAAGGGAAGACTATCCCCCAATTGGGAAGGGTCGTATCGAGTCTGGAAGACACCAGGACGAGGATCCTACAAGTTGGAAATCTGGGATGATGAACAAATTCCAAGACTAAGGATTGAAGCCTTGAACTTCAAATCTCAACACAACATTAATTGAGCCTTGATGGCCAACAAGGTTGTCCGCCTCCAATCAAGCTTGTCGTGTGGATTCAAAGCATGGAAATAAGAGACGTCGGTCAAGTTGAAACATAAGCAAAGTTCTATGAGTATCAGAGAAAGGTTGGAAACCTAGAATCAAGATAAAGGATTGAAAACCAACCAAGACATACCATTCCTGAGGCGCTAAGGAGAAAGTGGACTTCCTGAACGATCGACCGAGAAGTAAGACCTCCCACATATGAAACAAGGGGGGCAAGAACTAAAGAACCTCATCTCAAGGTCAACATCTTAGAATGAGAATCATGGGTTGGTGATAACCTTAAAACCAAGGATTCAGCAAACAAGTTAAGGCCCGGAAGGTCACGAGGACTAAGAAACAAGTCATTTGAATTCAAGGTTCATGAAACCTTTCAAGGCATGGTAAACACCTCCTATTGACCTGAAACCTCGCGATTGGTGGTCCAGAACACCCCCAACTTGATAAATGTGTTGGTAGTTGATTAAGAATACTTATTAGAAAAGCTAATAAGAAAGGTTGATACCCCGATTTGGAAATTGAAAAATCAATTTGGGATCCTGGGTCTTTGATCCAGAACACCGACGTGGAACCTGAGAACATCAACCTCGAATCCTAGGATGAGAAACACGAAAGATTAGCCATGAAGGCCAAGGTTAGCCATGAAAGCCAAGATTAGCCATGAAGGCCAAAGTTAGCCATGAAGGCCAAGATTTGCCATAAAGGCCAAAGTTAACCACGACGGCCAAGATTAGCTATGAAGACCAAACTGACAACTAAAGATCAAGATCAAGGTTCTTGATCCTTAGGATCACGGATGGTTTTGAATCCTGGATCCATGACGACTTAAGATCAAGATCAAGATTCTTGATCCTTAAGACAACAAAGTCATGAATGACCAAAATAGTGACTTGAGATCAAGATCAAGGTTCTTGATCCTCAATACCACGAATGATTTTCACGTCCGGGTCGCCTAGCTAGCCGAGAGGCAATCGACCACGACGCACGAAGGGCCGCAGCCGACCACCTCCCGGCCGACCTGCTCCCAGCCGACCACCTCCGGAGGAGGAGCTCCGGCCGACTAGCTCCCAGCTGACCTGCTCTCAGCCGACCACCTCCGGAGGAGGAGCTCCGGCCGACTAGCTCCCAGCCGACCACCTCCCGGCCGACCAGCTCCCAGCCGACCACCTCCGGAGGAGGAGCTCCGGCCGACCAGCCTTAAGCCGACCACCTTGGTTCGAGCCACCTCCCGGCCGACCACCTCTTAAAGGGGGGCTTCAGCCGACCACCTTGGTTCGAGCCACCTCCCGGCCGACCACCTCTTAAAGGGGGGCTTCAGCCAACCACCTTGGTTCGAGCCACCTCCCGGCCGACCACCTCTTAAAGGGGGGCTTCAGCCGACCACCTTGGTTCGAGCTACCTCCCGGCCGACCACCTCTTAAAGGGGGGCTTCAGCCGACCACCTTGGTTCGAGCCACCTCCCTGCCGACCACCTCTTAAAGGGGGGGGCTTCAGCCGACCACCTTGATTCGAGCCACCTCCCGGCCGACCACCTCTTAGAGAGGGGCTTTAGCCGACCACCTTCGTTCGACCCACCTCCCGGCCGACCACCTCTTAAAGAGGGGCTACAGCCGACCACCTTGGTTCGAGCCACCTCCCGGCCGACCACCTCTTAAATATGGGTTTCAGCCGACCACCCTGGTTCGAGCCACCTCCCGGCCGACCACCTTGAAATCAAGCTCTTCGGCCGACCACGAGCTGGCCCTAGATCCGGCCGATCACGGGTCAGTTTGTGGTCCTGAATCCCGAATTTTTCAGCGAATCTCGTATGATTTTCAGTACTAAAAAGAAGTCGAGATTAGCACAATTTAGTGCTGATTAGCACCGTGTAGTGCTGTTTAAGCACCGATTATTGCATGTTTGCACAGATTAGTGCCGATTAGCACCATGTAGTGCTGTTTAAGCACCGATTAGTGCATGTTTGCACATATTAGTGCCGATTAGCACCGTGTAGTGCTGTTTAAGCACCGATTAGTGCCTGTTAGCACAGATTACTGCCGATTAGCACCGTGTAGTGCTGTTTAAGCACCGATTAATGCATGTTAGCACAGATTAGTGCCGATTAGCACCGTGTAGTGCTGTTTAAGCACCGATTAGTGCCTGTTAGCACAGATTAGTGCTGATTAGCACCGTGTAGTGCTGTTTAAGCACCGATTAGTGCATGTTAGCACAGATTAGTGCCGATTAGCACCGTGTAGTGCTGTTTAAGCACCGATTAGTGCATGTTAGCACAGATTAGTGCCGATTAGCACCGTGTAGTGCTGTTTAAGCACATATTAGTGCCTGTTAGCACAGATTAGTGCCGATTAGCACCGTGTAGTGCTGTCTAAGCACCGATTAGCACTGTTTAGCACTGATTAGTGCAGTTAGTGCCGTTTTATGTCATTTAGCATCGTTTAACACTGTTTAGACGTTGTTTAAAGCTAATTAGCGCTGTGTAGTGCCGTTTAACACTGATTAGTGTCGTTCAACATCTTCGTAAATGCGTCGGTCGCTCCACGCTTTACGTTAAGATGATATTGTTGAAAATACTCGCGTAAGAGCAATAGACCCTGACCCAAGTCTCGAATATGGCCGTTATAACTTCAAGGAAAACCTTATCAGTTTTCTTAGAAGTTGGGGGGCAAATGATATGGGCTAAAAGTAAGCCCTAAAGACACATTTAATGTGGCATTAATTAGACCTAGAATGGTCCAAACGTGGGGCCCACCAGATGGGCCCAAACCCCAATTATAATATTAATTTCGTAATTAATATTAGGGGTAATAATCAGCTCAGCAATAAAAGTCAAACAAGGATATTACTCTTGCCTGACTTAGTCTCCAAGATACATATTCCAACATGGAAACTGGTTCCTACATACTAGGATCTGGAACCTTCTTCTAGGCGGTGACTTGCCCACCAAGTCACCTAACCCTACTACGATTCTAAGGCTTCTCAGCCTATATAAAGGGTCTGACCCCTCATTCTCAGGACTACGTTGGGCAGAGCTCCATACGTCACCCACCACGTTTTGGCTCAATCCTCAAATAAGGACATACAAGCCACTGCGTCCTAGGTGAGCCCTCGCCGCCATAGCCCCGAGGGCACCATCACCTAGAACTACGTCTTGGCTTGATTCTCAATAACGAGATACGTAGGTACTCTGTGAGGACCGACTAGTCCCGAACACGGAAACATCCATTAAAGCTCGAAGCTAACCAACCCTAGCATTAAATACAATTCGTAACCTAGTTTTTGTTCCACAACAATATCTTTTATAATATATATGTTAAAAGGTAAAAGTTTTTGTTGAAATCTAAGTAATAAGTTATAAAGGAACAACAAATTGTAACTTGGGATTGTTTTAAAAAATTAATCTTTGAGAAATATTTTTTACATACAATAAGAATTAAGCAATAACGTTGGGTAATACGAAATTAAGTTAACGAAATTAGCATGATTTGCATCACACCGAATCTATATAAAAAAAAGACAAAAAGATGAGGAGGTTTGAATAAGGATTAAAACTTGGAATATATGATAAGGTGTTGGTTATTTTTGACATGAAAAAATTATTCAAAAATTAATAATAGCTAAAAGCGGAAGAGAAATTTCCAAAAAATACAAAACTAGACTACCAGAGATATAATAACCGAAATCAAAATCGCAGAATTGATATAAAAAATAAATAATTATAAGACGATTCTAGTCTATTGTTGGTGTCGATACAAGAAATAAATTATGTATTCGATCGATGGGCCTTCATGTTTGCATCAAATGGTTATCTTTATATGGATATGTATAGACCAAATAATGTCTCATTAATATTTATGGTCAAAGACTATATTTGCATTGTACCCGTAAGATTTATCAATAGACTAGTATAAAAACTAGTAATATGCCCGTGCTACGCACACGGAATCTATTCTAATTTTTTTAAAAAAACAAAATTAAAGTATAAATATGTTCTTATCTAATTTATTAATTCTAAAATTAAATATATTATGTTTCTTTTTGAAATATAAAATATTTAAAATATTTAAATTAAACTTATTTTTATCCACTATCTATAATTTAATAAATATAATATAATTAAAACATTTCATTAATTCTATTCATAAAATAATTCGTTATAAATGAAAAAATATTTCATTATAAATTCATTTATAAATTTATAAATGTATTAATTTATAAATTTAATTTTATATACACCTTGTCAATATTATTTATATTTGGATAAAAAAAAATTTTCATTAAATTATTATGAATATTTTGAATTACAATTTTTTAATGATCTGTTAAACAAAAAATTGTACTTATTCTAACCAAAACAAAAAGTAAAACAAAAAACAAAAATATTAAAATAGGAAAAAGATAGATAATTAAATGCTAATTGCAGCATTACATAATTTATCCAATATATGAATTAGTGTTTGTAAGAACTTCATTTTTCACTCCTTTGCATGCTGATAGATACGATTTGGGCTTCTTCTTTGGGGCAATCAGATTCATCTTATCAAAATCAAATCGATCATCAATGGAGGTATTCAACTAACTTCGAACATACTTCATTTGATTTCAATTAACTTTCAAATCGTTAATCAAATTAGGCGTAAAGCCTCTGTTCATTGGTTGATGATATCTATTACTCCGTATAGATGGATTAAGGTTTTGTATATGAATCATTGTACTATTGATTAGTTGCAAGTATGTGTATGTTTTATGTTTTGGAATTAACTTTTGCATGTTGGTTATGCTTTATGTACATGCAATCAGGAATGTATAGATTTGGGTAATACTACGAATTTGGGTTTACAAATTCTTATGGAATTAGTGGTTGTCGTGGTACAAATCAGTACATATGTATTAGTTGTTTATATGTCTCATTGTAAAATTGATCAGTTGCAAGTATGTGAATGTTTATTGTTTTGCTATTAACGAACTACTGCATGTTACTTATGATTGACATTCATACAATCATTTTTATATAATTTGTGTACCACTCTAAATTTGTGTTTAAAACTTCTTATGTAATTTGTGTTTCTTGTGGAACTTGTAGATAAAGGATCGAGTAATGTCATGTATTACCCAAGATGAAGCTTTTTACACAGGTGAATAGAATATATTTAGTACTGTATTAGAATTTTGAGTGTTGAAATTGTTTTAATTTTAAAACCAAATTTAACAAGAGATAGATCAGTACTGGGAAGCTTTATCACGGCTAATAATAATAAGTCCTGTCTTGGATCTTTTGTAAGTATCTCATTATATGATTACAATGTTGATTTATAGTAAGATGCATACCAATATACTAATCCATCCTTAAACACAGTACTTACATTACAAATTTTTTTTCCAGAGGATTCCTAAGTCCTTTCTTGAAGTAATGGGTACTCAACTATCTCCTAAAGTCATTGTAAAATGCGGAAATATTGCTTGGAAAGCAAAAATTGATGCGGATCTAAAAATAATTAGTGGATTAAGACGATTCATGAGATACTATGAAATTAAGTTGTGGAATGCTGTCAAGTTCGATTACTATGGTCAGGATCTCTTTCTTGTAGAAATTTTTAAAGAAACTGCAGTGGAATGCAACTATCCTAAACTTGATCCAGAAGAGTTTTTAATAAATGAGGAAATGGAAAATTGGAGAGAAGATCAGTATGTCATTGATAGATTGTCCATTGAATATCAAAAAGCTTCTGCTCTGTGGAATTTCAATGCTTTTACAGAATTTGATCCTTATTACAATATCAGAATTAGAAGTTTTGATATTGATAAAAAAGTTGAAAATCCGGTGAGTACTTTTATCTTACTGTGATAACGTGAGGATACATAAAGATTAAAGTTAATCTTTATATTTTTACTGAAAGATTGTACTTTTCTTATTTATATATTTTAATTGTAGGTAATGCATCCTGACTTGGAAAATCTTTACAAAAACTGGAAAGATGGTACAAATGTGTCTATCAGTATTCTAAATAGATCATGGGATATTGTTTTCTGTTGGAAAGAGGGTAAACCCTCATTTGGTTCTGGTTGGTCTGATTTTGCTCATGAAGTTCATTTGGAAGATGTCGATACTCTGGTCCTATATAGTTTAAAATCTTCTGATATGAACAAAGTTAAGGCTTGCATCTTTAAAGCCAATCATGAGATTTTGGATGAAGATCAAGGTAATAAATTACTTTAACTTCCTGTATACATTCTCTTTTACAAAATTTACACATGTACAATAATTACGTCTTACTCTACGTTAATATTTGTAATCAGATACGGAAGAATGGAACATATCTTTTTTCAAAGTTCTAACAGATTCTTGTTTGGAAGGAGGAGTTCTGGTATTGTAACTTTTGTACTTTAGCGATTTTAAAATCTTGGAAAACAGAAGTTGTAGATATAACGATTTTATTTTGTCCAATGTGAATCAGGTTTTACCAAAACTCATAAAGGAAAAGTATCGTGATAAACTTATTCGCACTAAAAAAATTGAAATATATGGGAAAAGTTGGTTTATCAGTTACAATTATATTGGTGGTTATGTGACAAACCTAAAGCTTATGATGGATCATTTCAAGCTGAGGCAAATGGAGACAGTGGTCTTATCAATGGATAACAGTAATGTAATATATGGAAGGATCTACCAGGTGGATGGGAGAGAAATCGATTATTATGGTCGTTCAACTGGATCTTTGAATTCTACAAAATTGAAATGCTTTTGGGATTTTGATGATGCCTCGGAGTCAGGTATTATGAATTTAAATATCTTTCTTTCCATATTTTTATATTTGTTATCTTCCAAATTTGTATATGTAATAATTTTTAATCTTGGCAGAATATACAAATCAATTAGGAGCGCAAGATATCCCAATGCAAATCATGAAAATCGGTGAAAGTTCGAACAGAGTATGTCATGATACTTGTGGATGCTACTAACTAACTTAAATTTAAAAATTTTAATTTAATACATTTCGAGAATGTGGATTAATAAAATTCTTTCTTATTCCTTAGACAATTGCAGGTGATGTAAATCATCACAATGAATTAGGAGGCCAAGATGTTACAATGCAAATCATGGAAATCGGTGAAAGTTCGAACAGAGTATGTCATAATATTTGTGGATGCTAGTAGATAAATTTTAATTTTAAATAATAAATTGATACAATCCGAAAGACTATCTTAATCTTATTTTTCCTTTTCAATTAGATCATTCCTAGTGATGTGAATTATCCAGCGTTTATCATATGTTATAAACCTGAACAATCAGCAACAGGAAAAATGGTAATAAATTGCAAACTTATGTAGTATCAGAATTTTGTCTATAATTTAACACTACTAAAACTTCTTGTTACTTTGACAAAAATCTTGGTTTATATTCCAGATAATACCAGAAACAATCTGCTGGACTTATGGAGATGATATCCCTACTTCTGTGAGAATACAATTGCCACATGGTCGTGAATTTCATGCTAATTTCTTAAGTGAAGAACAATCCTTTGGTAAAATGCATCGTTTCTTAGTGGCTGTTAGAAAACAATTCGGTTCCTTTTTCGTGTTCTTCTATAAGGGAAATGGGAATTTTTTGGTTAATGTATTAAATGAGGGTGCTTCAGAAATTGAGACTACTAAAATTGCAAGGGTTCCAAAATCTAATCAAGGTTAGTTAGTTTAATTTTGTCCTTCATTTTTTGTCTAGATAGAAGTATGATATATTTGTTAAAATCGTAAAATGATGCTATCATATCCATCTATGCAGACTACCTTGGAGGAATTGGTCTGAAATTTGTAACTTTTGTCATTGGTGCAACATAAGAATTTGGCGAAATTGTAAGTTTTATAATGTAAACATAGTATAATTCCCAATAAAATATATTTATATTATTATATGTTCTAGCGATAATGCATAAATAATCATTTGTAAATTAGCATATCCATTTATAAAATCAAACTATCTACATTTTTATAAAACAACATTCTTTTGTATTTTTATTCTTTAGGTAATTCCTGACTCGTTCTCCGAACGATTGGGAAATCCGCTTCCTCCAACAGTTACATTTGCTTTGAGTAATGGACATATTGTACATGGTAATTACATTGAAAATGATAAGAAAATGGTAGGACTGGTTCATTTTATGGGATCCAATTATGTAGACAGAAAAGACTTTCTTCTGTTTACCTATCGCGGAGAAGGACAATTTGATATGGTTTTATTTGATAATTCAAAAGTTGAGAAATCTTTTGCGATGGACTGGACTGAAATAGGTAATATATATGATTGTATTAACAATCTCTTCTGTTATATTTTATTTCAGTATACTATATTATGTTCAGTTTTTCATTCGAAACATGATACAATCGATGTTATTTATTTATCTCTAACTTCTATTAGCAGACACAGGATCACCTGATGAAACAAACATTCATGAAACCAATCAAGAGGATGAACAAAATCCAGGAAGAGGACAAACTTAGTGAAAATGAGATGATTGATATGCAGATGGAATTCACAGTACGTTTGACAATGTCTAATGTTAATCAATCATCACATGGAGTGGTAAGTTATATTATGATTATAACTGTAATATCTCAAATTTAAACTTGATTTATAGTCTGCATCCCTTTATAATTTTGGTTCTTTGTTCTTGTTTTACAGTACATCCCACGGGATATAGTTCCACGTAATAGGCAGTGGCAATCTGGAGAGGATGTTACACTTAGAACTAATATTGGTGAATGGATGAACAGGATAGTTTTTAACAGCAATAGACTGCCAAGACTATCAGCAGGATGGAACACATTTGCCGAGGAAAATGAGTTACATTTAGATCAAAGCTTGGTTTTTACAATGGTCGAGGAGGAAGGCAGAATAGTATTTGATGTTCAAAGTTTATAGATCACCCTGATTACTATTCTCAAACTAATATTAAGTTGCAGTTATGTATGTTCAGAAACGTGTCATTTTTAAGAATTTGAAATGCGTATTAGTCTGAAACCATTTTGGAAATTCTGACTTTAGTCTTTATTCTGAATGCTTATGTAAACACTATAAGATTCATGATGTACTAATTTTAAGTTATATAATTAGACTTTGCTTTGCACGGGGAACATGTTGTCATATATTTGTCTTACTTAATTACGTATAAAAGGTTAAGTAAAACATTAGATAAGATTGTTTAATAGAGAATAATAACCAAACAAAACATATATAGAAGGACTTTGGAGTAGCAGCATGTTTCTTATCATCTGACTGTGATTGTAATAATCAGGACTATCCTGCAGAATTCAGGCTCCACTCTGAGAACATTATCAGAGTTTTTTTTTAGATTGCATGTCACTCTTATCTTCGAAGAGGTTCTATTTTTCCAGTTGAGAAAAAATATGCTGCTCGATATAGTGAAATAAGATACTTTCCAAATATATAAATTCACCATTAAGACTGGTTGTTTCCCACACCATTTCTGCAGATTGCTGGATAACAGCTAATTGTGCATCAGGCAACAACATGGCTTTGTAGCAAAGAATATGTAGACTACAACAAAAACTACATTGCTTTAAGAAAGATCAATCCACATTCCCAAATATTGATTACAACGATTTGATATTGGACATAGTAAAATGCTTGCGAACGATTTGATATTTGCTAATTCCTATAATGCCTTCTGAGTATTTGACGTTAACTGTCAATTTTAAAGAAATCTTGCCAAAAGGATGTCATTTGACCCGCCAATTTAAGTTATGGGTTGCGTTCTGCAATTTGTGAAAGTAGTGAAACCAAACTGAATTTTCCAAAAACCAAGGGGATGCATTTTGGAAATAAGTGATATAGAAATAATCTTGAAATCATAAGATTTCAAAAAAGAACCAAAAATACCTCTACTAACAATCCTTTCAAACACACATAATGCAATTCTTGTGGAATAAAAACACTTACAAAGAAACAGAACATCAATAGTTCAAAGTTCTAATTTTATTCAAAAGATATCTAGAAATAACTGAATTTATTTGCTGATAACATAGCTGCAACCAAATCTGCATCCGTCAATAAGGAACTTTATGCATCTGTCACTTTTCCTGTTCATTAATAATCAAAATCACATATATCAATACTTGCTAATTAGACAAACATAGTTTATAAATTATGTTCAACAATGTATTCTTTTCAAAATAAGATTATATATGTTAAAAAAATACCACTTTGATCTTCTTCGAAGAAGATTTATCAGAAATAGGAGTTTCTCCATCCGCATAGTTGGATAAATCTATCATATTCTGGACATAGTTGAAAAAATAATAAAAATATGTAAGCAAGAAATATAAGGTAAAAGGAGGAACATATGCTGAATAATAAAATGAAGAGTTTATGAAAACTCACATCTCCAAAATTTGAAGGTGTGTAACCTCCTGCAGATGCCGAGGAACTTGACGAAGAAATACTTGAATCATTATACGCATCAGTTGCAATGAAAATCTTACTATTAAGCAAGACATTGTCATCGCTTATTTCAATCTTAAGCGTAACATCTTTTCCAATAATTGCTTTGATGATATCAGGATATATAATTTTCTTCTCAGCCTATACATAATAAATTGTATTAGATTGATAAATCTTAACTGTTAGGTCCAAATGTGTTGTAAAGGGGGGGTGAATACAACTTTTCGAATATGAGAAGCAATAAATACGATGCAATAAATGAACACGCAGATTCAAGGAATATATTTCTTATATATAACTTGAAAAGGTTGCTACAACATTCATTACAAAGTATAACAGAAGTTCAGAGAGAAGTGAATGATTCTAAGCTCTGTGAATATACTCTCTCTCTTTTTCTTGTGTTTTATCAATATTGCTCACATACTTAAAACATTACACAAGTGCTTCTATTTATACTACATGTAATCTATGTCCTGTAGTCTTCAAAGACTAAGATGTACGTGGCCCAATGATGTCCACATAAATCTTGCCTTATCTTGAAAGCTTGGAAATCTGCCAATCAGAAGATGCCATGTGTCATGTTGAAGCTGCACTCTAAGTAGAACTTCTACTTGAGAATTTCTATTTAGCCATCTCGAATTTCTAAGTAGAACTTCTACTTAGAAATATTCTACTTGGTCATCTAGAATATTTAGTACTTAGAAAATATTCTGGTCTTCAACTTGAAACTTCAATGCACATCTTGAGCTTGTGATATCTTCATGTCTTCTTTATTATTCAGCAAGCTCTTGAACATGGATCTTTATTACTGACATAAACTTGCTATCAATGTCCTGACACTTGATGCACTGGTCTGGTTCATAAGTGACTAGTCTTGATAGTGTTTCTGCTTCTTGAATAAATTACCATATTCACTTAGTAACTTGGCTTTCCAATATTCGCTTTCCTTCTTGTTCACTTGAAATCAATTGGTCTTGTTGATACTGATAGTTATGAACTTGATTCTCGATTTCTCAAATCACTGAGGCATGAACAACTTTGACTTGAACTTCTCTCAATGATTTCTTCTTGGCTTGATCATAGTTAACATGTTCAATTGTATCAATTACCTTGTCTTCATTTAGTGTTGATTTCTTGTGACTTCTTGTTCTTGATTGTCTTCTGGTTAAGTATCTTTTCCTTTAATTGAGTTACATTAGTTATAGTGTTACAAGTTTACACACTCTGCCTTTCAATCTCCCCCTATTTGATTGTCTAACAATGACATTCAAATTAATGAAGGATAACTCAACTAAACAAGAGACGAGAAAAGATAATTAACATTACAGTCTTGAAAAAATATACAATTGAAAAGTACTTGAAAACAATACAAAGAACTTAAACTAGAAACAGAATTCGAACCTCGAATTAAAGATCATTTGAATGATTCCTATCACCTGGATTATTTCATATCTTTTAGTCAAACTTATATCACCTTATTGGATTCACTCTAAGGTGAATTTTCCTCAAGTGAGTTAAAGCAACCGAAAGACATGAAGTTTTTCCAACTTCAAGTTCACACCACTCTGACCTTTAACCCTAATTCCGTTTCCTCTTCCTAGCTTCAGCAGCTTGGTCTTTCTCTTCTTTCTGCCTTCTACGCTTCTCCTTCTGCTGCTGTTCTTTCTTGTACACTGGATCATGAAGCTGCGTCCACCTAGCATTCAACAAACTTACTGCTTCCATTTCTAGAGGATTCTTGGGCTCTGGGTAAGGATGTTTGAAAAGCCTTCTGAGTTTGTCCACCTCCTGAGTAGTCCTGATCTTTGGAATGTCCTCAAATTTCTTCATTATAAGCTGAGGTTTCCAATGAGCTGTATCAGCTTTAAACTGACAATAGATCATTTTGGGATAGCCCTTGACACGGTTAGTATTGTGGACACTAGCCGCATCTTGCTCCATTCGCTTCTTTTCCACTACTACATCAGACAGGTAACTCATGAGTCTCTGCTTTTCTTCCACATGCTTATCTTCCACTTCGTCCCATTTGAACACATATAACACTTTCTCCAGAAATGCAGCATCTTGAGTCTGCAGCAGCCATTTTCTACTCATATGCAAGAGTTTTTTATTCTGGTCTGCATCTATGAATACTAAGGCATCAGCTGTATCATCAACAAAAGAGTGTATCCAGTATACACTATCTCTTCCTGGAACGCCAATTGACTCCCTTATCTCTCCTTGTTCCAGTGCTCCAGAAGGAAGAGTCGGAGCTTCATCTACATTCTTCATTGCTTGAAGAATATTCCAATTCTTCTCTATCAGCTCCGGCTCAATCTTCACGTTATCAAGAGGGTTTGGAGCAATGATATCACACTTCCACACCTCATTGCTCTTCTTGAGTATGACACTTTCAATGAGCTTCACTGATTTATCTTTAAGCTCAGAAGCGAATCCCTTACCCATCATTTGTCTACAGATGGCTTTAAGAGATTCCACTGAAAGTTCCATTAAATCTTTTTCCTCCAAACTAACCCTCTTCATTTTCTTGTCAACCACCATCCGGACAACATTAGGATATGCTGAGAATTCTGGACCCTTGTCCTCTGCTAGCTGCATTAACTGATCCCTATACAGAATGCTTAGTTTCTCAGAATGAGAGTATTGAATTTTTGTTGCTAGCAAGAACAACTCTGACGCAGATCTTCTCGATATGAATTGGTCATCCACATATAGGAAAGACATTGGGACACCTTCTACCAAAGACAAAATAACCTGCCACTCCTTAAGCGTTGCATTGTATCCAACCCTTACTTTAGAAATTAATCTTTTCAATGCACTTATGTAGTTCATAGTCAGTGGATTCTGCAAATTTAGGTTGTAGAACAGATCATCTGCCTCCTTGTTATGAACTCCTTTTGCACAGGGTCCCATAAATATCTTCCTTGCTTCATCCCACTTCTGCCCTATCCTTCTATTATCCAGATCAACTTGAGGATCAGCTAGCCTTGCAAGCTCATAATCGTACTGCTTCCCTTGTAGCTCCACTTTCTTTTCTATAAAAGCAGCACGTTCTTGCATCATCTTCATTTTAGCAAACTCAGCTTGTTCCAAGGCTAACTGTTGAGACTTAAGGGTTTCCTCATCAATAGGAACTTCTTCAGGCATTCCGAAAGACATCCCAGCACCTCCACCTTGTTCCTTCAAAGATCTTTTTATTGCATGTGCTAAAGATACGTCTTCCATATCAGAATCTGAATCAAGTACCTCCTGTACTTTTTCTTGATGACTCAGGTCAACGAATGGTTCATCTTGCTCAACCATTATTGCCTTACCCTTTCTTTGCCTCTGAGCCTCTTCATCAGTAATCGGCTCAATTTCCTTTTCTTTGACAAGATCAGCTTGTTCTTGAATTTCTTCGATTTGAACTCCCTGCTGTCTCGTCTCCTTTCCACTCTCCCCCTTAGGTGAGTTATCCTGAACTCCACCTTGGTCTCCAGATCCACCAGCTGCATAAGAATCTTCAAAACCAGAACCATAGGCTCCTGCTCCACTAGCACCACCTGTACCAGCATCGGGGGGAGGTTGTTGCGGCTCGAAACACTCCGGGGGAACAAAATTTCTGATTGCGAACATCACTCTACTGATCTCCACAGCCAGAGTATCCATTGTAATCTCCATTGCTCCCATCCTTTCATTCAGAGTGTTTCCCAAGACACCACCAGCATGGCCCAAGTCATTTACCTTGTTTGTCAAAACATTAAAAGCTGTAGCTTGACTTGCCATTCGTGCTGTGTAGTCATCAAGAGCCCTTTGATTGTTTCCAATGTTCATCCCTAACTGCCCCATTGTCTGCCCAAACTGCTTCATTTGATTTTCCATAGAAGTCATACGTGTATCAAGATTTTCAATATTAAGGGACGGTGTTTGGTTTAGGTGACCTCGCTCTAATACTCGTTCTGTTAGTATTTGGCGCTCGGTTTCGGGCCTTAAAAATGAAGGTCCCTCTCTCCCTAACCTCTCACACACACTCCCTGTCTCACGCTCGTGTATGTCTTCAATAATTGATCCAAAATATGAAGCAGTACCTGCAGAAACTGGATAAGCAATATAATTTACAGTTATGGGATCAATTTCTGTTGGTTCCTGAGTTGGAATCTCAGGCTGAGAGGCTACAAAGTGTTCTTGTACAACATCAGAACCGATCCTCTTTGCAGCATCAGTACGTACCGGTGAAGGTACGGCTGAAGCTTTTAAAGCTTCATGTCCTTTTGAAGCAACAGTATCTTCAAGAGGTACATAATCATCATCAAAATCCCTATGTGCAGATTGTTCAAGGGGAGAACCACTCTCGTGAGGTGGAGTGGTTGCGTGTGACACGCTAGGGTTTGACTGAGGTTTAGAAGTAGCAGCATGAGTACATTTACATGTGTTGGCTGTCTGGATTCCGGTGACAGGGATGGCAGAGAATTAGAAATATAGCTCTCACCCTGGGATAGATCCTGCGGGCTAGCAGTCTCTTGGGTCTGGGAATCAGAAACATAGGAAGAGGAATGAGTAATATGCAGAGAGAGATTACCTGATTCATTACCTTGTTCGTCACCGCTTTGCTCATCAGGAATCTCTTCAAATGCCTCAGCATGAGCAGACCGATTCTGAGCATATGATGAAACTTGCGATGATTCCACCAAAGTGGTAACTCCTGCATCATATACAAGCCACTGTTGAATGTTTTCAGGAATAGACATTGGTTTACCATGATGTTTATCCTGATTATCAATTGTTGAAAGTGACTTGGTGCCCATCCCTAGTGGTGCAGATGTTGGACTTCTGGCAAAACTCTGTCTAACTGCAAGAGCATCCTTCGGTATTAAATCATTAATCAGCATCTGTAAGAACCGAGGAAACCAGCAGACAACATCTGTTGTGTTGAGGTCTCTGCTTGCAGGAGATCCCATTACACCCACTATCTCAGAGAGAACTATGCGTCCATAATTGATATCCAGTTCTTTTGCTAGGGCAATTCCAAAGGTTTGCATGGGAATGGAAATTTGATGGAAATCGCTTTCTCGTGCCCGAAAACATCTTGTGATAGCCTCGAAAAAGTAATTCCATTCCACATGAAAGAATTGTTTTTGGATGTTTCCAGTGATCCGGCCAGACGGAGGATAACATCCTATTCCTTCAAAGAATCTGAGGCGTTCTGCAGCTGTAGGTTCTGGATCATAAGCATCTTTTATCGGGAACCCCAGAACCCTGTTGACAATTTCTTCATTGACCTCATATTCCTGACCCGCTAAGGTAAACCTGAAACCGTAGGGGGTTGATTTGCTCCCAAAAGAAACCGCACTAGTCCATAATTGTTGTAAAGCATCATGTACTAGTGTAGGTTTAGCAGTAAAAGCATCGCTAGCTTTGGAATACAAATTGAGAAATCGTATCCAAGACTTAAAGCGTGGGAGTTGATCACCAATTTCCATAGAAATATTATAAAAATTGTTTTTAGCAAGTGAAAATTGGTGAGCCATTTTAATTTTTTTAATAAAATGTTTTTTCCTTAAAAAATGTGATATTTGTTGAAAAAACAATCAATTAACAAAACCAAAGTTATAGTCCTTTTAATTTCGTTCGTGAATAACAAGAGTCACTTGAGAAATTAAACTACGGAATATCAACAATGATTAAGTAATGGCGAAAATTACAATCCAATTACCAAATCTGTGATATACAATGAAGATGTATATTCTTGTGTGTATACCAGTGAAGTAGAGTTATGAACAGTCACACAACTACAAACACTTGATATTTGTGTGTGTATATATATATATACGCGTGTATATGAACGGTTACAAAGCACACAGACACAAAGATTTATGATAACACAGATAATAGCAATCTAAAATCGGGCATTAATTCGTGGTCTGTATGAGTTTAATCACAAAAATCACGAACAATGGTTTGTAAGTCGAAATCGCCTGTATGTATATGTATGCGGCTGTAAAACTGAATTAGGTAAAAGTGAAATGAAATCATCGAGTTAGAGATGTATATATAGGCATGATTGTGAAATGACAAAAGTGTCCCTGTTAAAAAAAAATGAAAATACCAAGTACATACAGGGAGAACCTAAGTCGAAGTCTATCTCGAAATTTTAAGTCGAAGTCTATCTCGAAATGTTATCAAGTCGAACTTCGAGATAAATTTCGAGATAGATTAACTCGAACACTTGAACCATTTAATCATTAAAGATCATTTAAACAGCAAAAACCACCAACAGTACTAGGGAAACCTATCTCGAAATTCAAGTAGAAATTCGAGATAAGTTTCGAGTTAGGAGTTAACTCGAAAAAATCCCCTTAGACCAACTGAGAACTCTATCTCGAACATCAAGTCGAAATTCGAGTTGAGTTTCGAGATAGAGATTAACTCGAAATTATTAACTAACTCGAAGTTATTCTCTTGGACTTAATCTTTTCAAAAATATCCCCTGTAAGATAGACTTTGTCTTGAATATTTTGAATAAGAAAATAGGCACACTGGTAACTCGAATTCGAACCCTAAGTCGAATTTCGAGATGAATTTCGAGATAGAGGCTAACTCGAAATTCTTCCCAGACTTAGAATTTTCAAAACTTCACTCTGGAAGCTCAAATCGAAATTCAACTAGAATTTCAAGATGAGTTTCGAGATAGTGACTAACTCGAAATTTTGAAGATACTTGGAATAATTTGACAATTTTTCTTTGAAAAACTCAACACTTAATATTGCCAAATTAATATAAATATCAATTCAAGGATTTTAATATATGACATAATTAAAACATTCCTTGATAATTCTAAGGCCTCTAATTACATGAAAAACACAGGTAAATTCATCTAAAAATCATGCAAAATTTAGAATATTATGAATTTAACTCCCCCTATGATCATGCAATCTAACAAGCATAAATTCAAAGATTTGTGCTATAAAAGACACTTAAAACACAATGAATTCATGTAAAATGATACTATATAAAACCTATAACAATCATTAATTAGGCATTTTAAAGTCTAAGCACATAATGATTAAGTAGCTTGCATATACAAACATAAACATGGATTTTACAGATGGAAGGCTTTACTAACTTGTGTTAAGCATTCCCAATTCACCAACCAACCTATTGAATGTTACTTCATCAAGAGGTTTGGTGAATATATCTGCAATTTGTTGCATTGTGGGCACGAAATGTAGCTCCACAGTCCCCTCCTCGACATGTTCTCTTATGAAGTGATACCTGATGTCGATGTGCTTGGTTCTTGAGTGATCTACAGGATTGTTGGTTATGGCAATAGCACTTGTGTTGTCACACATAATTGGAATTTTCTTGTGCTCCATGCCATAATCCTTCAATTGGTTCCTCATCCACAGTATTTGAGCTACACAGCTTCCAGCAGCAATGTACTCAGCTTCAGCAGTAGAAGTAGATACTGTATGTTGCTTTTTACTTTGCCAGGACACCAATCTTCTGCCAAGAAATTGACAAGCACCAGATGTGCTTTTCCTGTCAATCCTGCAACCTGCATAGTCTGAATCCGTATAGCCAATTAGATTAAAACCTGTATCTCTTGGGTACCAAATCCCTAGATTTGGTGTGCCCTTGAGATACCTAAAAATTCTTTTGACGGCTATGAGATGTGATTCTCTAGGATCCGCTTGGAATCTTGCACATAAACAAGTCGCGAACATTATATCGGGTCTACTTGCAGTTAAATAGAGAAGTGAGCCAATCATACCTCGATAGCTTGTGATGTCAACTGGTTTACCTGATTTGTCTTCATCAAGCTTCGTGGCTGTTGCCATGGAAGTCTTAGCTGCTGATGCATCTTCTAGATTGTACTTCTTGAGTAAATCTCTGACGTACTTGGATTGACAGATAAAGATACCATATTTTCTCTGACTGATCTGTAATCCAAGGAAGAAGGACAGCTCTCCCATCATGCTCATCTCGTATTTCTCTTGCATTAGCTTAGCAAATTTCTCGCACAAGCGCTCATTAGATGACCCGAAGATAATATCGTCCACATAGACTTGAACAAGTATTAAATCATTTTTCACATTTTTATAGAACAATGTTTTTTTTCAATTACTCCCCTAGTAAAACCACTTTCAATTAAGAATAGGGATAGGGTTTCATACCAACACCTTGGGGATTGCCTGAGGCCATAGACAGATTTGAAGAGAAGATACACAAAATCTACAAGTTCTGGATCAATGAAGCCAGGCGGCTGTTCCAGATACACTTCTTCTTCTAACTCTCCGTTCAGGAAGGCACTTTTCACATCCATCTGAAAAACCTTGAAGTTCTTATGTGCTGCAAATGCCAAGAACATCCTGACTGCCTCAAGTCTTGCAACCGGTGCATAGGTCTCATCATAATCAATTCCTTCTCGCTGAGAATAACCTTTTGCAACCAAACGAGCCTTGTTTCGAGTTACAAGTCCGTTTTCATCCATTTTATTTCTGAATACCCACCTAGCTCCAATTACTGATTTGTTCTTTGGTCGGGGTACCAGTTTCCAAACTTTCTGCCTTTCAAACTGATTGAGTTCCTCTTGCATTGCAATCACCCAATCAGCATCACCAAGAGCTTCTTCTATTTCTTTAGGTTCAAGCTTGGATAAGAACCCAGAATATAAAAAAATATTAGCCAGGTCAGCTCTTGCATTTCTTCTAGTAGACACACCAGCATCTGGATCACCAATAATTAATTCAAACGGATGGTCTCTATTCCATACCCGTTCTCTTGGAAATTGTCTTGATGATTCAGCATGACTTTCTGAGTTGTGATGCTGACTACTTTGATTACTTTCACTAACTCCCCCTGAGTTAGTGTCAGCTCCTACAGAACTAGAGTCAACTCGACTCGAGCCTTGAACAGTAGTCCTTGAGCTGCTATTTACTCCCCCTGAGTTGTTGCCGGTTCGTACTGAAGAAGTCTCTCCTGATCTTGTAGGATTAGCTTGTTCACTAGACTCAGGTTCTTCACGTACACTTGGAACATTTAAAGGGACAACCAACTCAGGTTCATCTTCAAGTTCTTCTAAGTCCAGATTCTGAAATTTTAGGGACTCAGGTTCACTAGAATCTCTTGAAATTGATGAGAGTTTGGTATCGTCGAATCTGACGTTGTAGCTTTCAGTCACTTTTCGATCATTTACTAAGAACACCCTATAAGCTGCTACCACATCTGTGGAGTAACCAACAAAGATTCCTTCACGAGCTTTTGCTGCAAACTTGCCTAGATTTTCATCATCTATAAGTACATAGCATTTTGCTCCAAAGACATGAAAGTATTTGATTGTTGGTCTTCTGCCGTTCATTAGCTCACATGGTGTCTTTTCTTTATCTTTTATAATCAAGGATCGATTTTGAGTGTAACACACGGTACTCACTGCTTCTGCCCAGAAATACAGAGGAAGTTTCGAATCATACAACAAAGTTCTTGCTGCTTCAACCAATGTTCTATTCTTCCTTTCAACTACTCCATTTTGTTGTGGAGTTCTCGGGGCTGAATACTGACGACGTATTCCCTTAGATACACAGAAGTCATTTAGCACTGCGTTTTTGAATTCAGTGCCATTGTCTGATCTAATCGTCTTCACAGTAAGTGTTGAAACATTCTCAATTTGAGTGATGTGATCAATGATTAGGAAAGGTACTTCGTCTTTCGTCATTGCGAACAATACCCATGTATACTTGGAGAAGTCATCCACGATTACCAATGCATATCTTTTCCTAGACAAAGATAGGACATTCACTGGGCCAAACAAATCCATATGAAGAAGTTGCAGAGGCTCAGTGATACTAGAAATTTCTTTGCTTTTATGCGAGGCTCGCTTCGACTTTCCCATTTCACAAGCTTCACAGAGTCCTTTCGGAGCGAACTCCATTTGAGGTAGATCTCTCACCAATTCTCGCCTCGCGAGAGCATTCATCGTTTTGAAATTTAAGTGAGAAAGCTTTTTGTGCCATAACCAGCTTTCATCATCCGAGGCTTTGCTGTAGAAACAGGTGACCTCATTCTAATTTGCTGAATCCATGTCTGCAACAAAAAGATCTGCCTTTCGAACTCCTCTCAAAGCCAGTGAGCCTTCCTTGATATGAGTGATTGATACACCTTTCTTGTTGAAGACAATTTCGTAACCTTTATCACAGAATTGACTGATACTCAACAAATTATGCTTTAATCCCTCAACATAGGAAATATTTTCAATGATGACATTGCCAGTTTTCAGTTTGCCATATCCCTTTGTCACACCTATGCTGTCATCTCCAAAGGTAACATAAGGGCCAGCCTTCATAACCAACTCTGTAAGCAGGGACTTGTTTCCAGTCATATGCCTCGATGCTCCACTGTCTAGCACCCATATGACTTTATTTCTATTTTGCTTAATGCCCTGCAATGACAGATTGATTAGACTTTCTTCGGAACCCAACTTTGATTGGGCCCGGCTTTTCGATAAGATCGATAATCAACAGATTTAACAACAGGAGATGCACTTTTCTTAACATTACTAGAGCTTTCGACTTCCTCCTTTCCTTTCTCAGACTTGACATGTTTGTCAGTCCTAGGAGAAGGTTTGTCACTCCTAACTTTAGGAGGACTGACAGTCTTGGCTCTCACATGCTTTTTCTTGATGTTTGAACTAGCAGCAGTATTTAAGCATGACTGGCTAGATGCATTCATTAAATTCACAAAAGTTTGCATGACGTTAAAAGTGCATGGCATACAATTAGGTTGACCACACTGTGCATGATTCGGATGCAGATTATTCATTGTATGTGTGACAGGCATGGCATGTGCAGCAGGAACATTTATGTTAGCTTTACATGCATAAGAAAGATGTTCAGTAGATTTGCAGTGATAACATGCTTTCTTTATTCGTTCAGCCTTAACCTCTTTTAAGCCTTTCTTTCCTTGTTGTTTAACAGCCTTAGCTCCTAATCCTAGTCTAGATTCATCTCTAGGAAAATTGATTTTAACTTGTTTGATAGGAGTTATGGGTTGTGCTTTCTGGCGATCTTCCATCTCAATCTCATATCTAGCTATTAATTCAGTCTCTTCTTCTTCTATTCTAGGAACAAGGTGTTTGTAGATGGGTTTGACAGAAGGTTTAAAAATGCTAGGAACTTCATTTTTAAGGTCACTGGAACTAGTGTCGATAGGTCTCTTCCCTTCTTTCTTAGAAAGGTTAGAATAATCAAGTCCTACACCTACTCCAGTTATCTTCTTAAATACGTCATTATCTACATACACTTTACTAGCAGCTAGTTTGTAAGCTTCACATTTAGTTTCTAACTCAGCTAGTTTGTTCCTAAGACATACTTCTATTTCTTCCTTAAGGACGAGCTTGTGTTCCAAAGATTTAATAAAATCTCTTAGGGAAGTATCTACAGTGCAAGCAGCCTCTAACTCTTCCACTTTTGCCTCAAGCATTCTGCTTTTGGCGACAAGTGTTTTCTGTTCCTTTTGAGAAGTGTCTAGGCTTTTGCACAACATGTAGATCTCTTCGCTAAGAGCCCCGTTCTGTTCCTTATAATCATCAATAGACATTTCTACTTTAAGGGTTAGAACTGGTACCTCTGGTTCCTCTGATGTCTCAGCCATGAGCGCAAAGTTTGCTACATGAGTAACATCTTCCTCATCTGAATCATCCCAAGCTCTTCCTTCTGTTACTAATAAAGCTCTTTTTCCATGTCTTTCCTTCACCAGCAATTCATACTTGCTTTTGAGGGCTTCAAATGTCTCTTTTGGATAAGTATGTTTAGGCTTTTTGTAGTCCGAGGCAAAATGTCCAGCTTCACCACAGTTATAGCATTTGAACTTCATTTTGAAATCCAAAGGAGATTTGTAGCTGGTATTCTTGCCTTTACCTTGGTAGCCTGACGAACTACCACCACCCTTAGCAGCCCGATAATAAGATGAAGAATTTCTCTGTGGTCGGTTGCTCTTTCTGAATCTCATGTTGCTGAACTTCCTTGCCATGTATGCCACGACACTATCGTCCATGTTGTCCAGCTCTTCTTGGGTGAAGTAGTCATCATCACTGTTAGATGCGCACTCGTCATCATTATCAACTTGATGTGGTGCAAGTGATGATTTAGGCTTTGCTGCAACCATTGCCTTCTTAGACTCTTCCTCATCAGCAACTAATCCTGATGCAGTTTCTTTTCCTTTTGAATCATTGTCCCATGCTTGATCTTGAAGTGTTTCCAGCTCATAGGTCTTTAGAATTCCATAATATTCTTCCAGAGAAGTTGTATGCAAATCTCTGGTTTCTCTGATTGCGTAGACCCTATGTTCAATGCTCTTTGGCTGGTTCCTCAGATATCTCGTATTGGTCTCAACCATGGGGAGAGTAACACCTCTCAGATTCAAATCTAATACTAACTGACTGAATCTTAGATAGATGTCTGTTATGCCTTCTCCTTTTCTTATTCTGAAGGTGTCATACTCCATCTTGAGTATAAGTGTCTTGTTGCTTCTAACCTCTGCAGATCCTTCCATGACAACTTCTATCTTGTCCCAAATCTTCTTTGCTGTATTCAAACCTTTGACTATGTTGAACATTTCATGATCAAGAGATTCCATCAAGGTTTGTCTTACAGAAGTATCATAAGCTATTTGCTCCTTGTCAGCATCCGTAAAGTCCGCTGCCTTTTTAGGCTCAGACCGAGCAGGTATAACCTCCTCTCCTTCCGTACGCTCAGGAATAGCTTTCATTGGAACAAATTTACCCTTTTCAAGGACTTCCAAATACTCAGGGTTAATTGTCTCTAAGTAGAGTCTCATTCTGAAAACCCATTCTTCATAGTGATCTCGGTTGAACATTGGGATCTTGAAAGAATTTTTAGGAGCCATTTCAAATCTTGTCACTAAAAATTTCTAAGTACCCAAGACTAGGCTATGTAGAATATCTATGTAGAACTTTTGCCTAAGTCGAAATTTCTCTAAGTAGAAATTTTGCTCAAGTCGAAATTCACCAAGTAGAAATTGTCCAAGTCGAAATTCTATGTAGAAAATCTCAAGTAGAAATTCTATGTAGAACTTTTGTCCTTAGAATAATTTTCTGCAGATTACTTTAATATTGAATAAACAATATCACCTTTTTGACTTTTGATACTTTACACACCGAAAGCAACTAACCCACTTGCTAGGCACTGAGTATGTCTTGTTACACTTTCGGCCAAGGAATATTTATCAAATCAAAAGTACAAAAACACCTTTTTGACTATCTTATCTGTTTGAAAAAGGAGATCAAAAAGTTGTTGGGTTATCTTCTTTGATAAGAACAGATGATGAACACTCAAGAACACCAAATATCAATGAACCCAGATTAATTCACAAAAATTAATTAAAATACACCCAAGCTAAATAATCACACCTGGAGTATTTAAATAATTTTTTCGGATTAGTTTTCACTACCAACGAATTAAAGCACACTTTTCGAGAAAATGAAAAGTAGATCTAGAAAATGAAAACTCACGATTCTTCTACCAAACACAAGGATCTATGTTTTTTATGTTAAACATCCTCTCTGATACCAATTGTTAGGTCCAAATGTGTTGTAGAGGGGGGGTGAATACAACTTTTCGAATATGAGAAGCAATAAATACGATGCAATAAATGAACACGCAGATTCAAGGAATATATTTCTTATATATAACTTGAAAAGGTTGCTACAACATTCATTACAAAGTATAACAGAAGTTCAGAGAGAAGTGAATGATTCTAAGCTCTGTGAATATACTCTCTCTCTTTTTCTTGTGTTTTATCAATATTGCTCACATACTTAAAACATTACACAAGTGCTTCTATTTATACTACATGTAATCTATGTCCTGTAGTCTTCAAAGACTAAGATGTACGTGGCCCAATGATGTCCACATAAATCTTGCCTTATCTTGAAAGCTTGGAAATCTGCCAATCAGAAGATGCCATGTGTCATGTTGAAGCTGCACTCTAAGTAGAACTTCTACTTGAGAATTTCTACTTAGCCATCTCGAATTTCTAAGTAGAACTTCTACTTAGAAATATTCTACTTGGTCATCTAGAATATTTAGTACTTAGAAAATATTCTGGTCTTCAACTTGAAACTTCAATGCACATCTTGAGCTTGTGATATCTTCATGTCTTCTTTATTATTCAGCAAGCTCTTGAACATGGATCTTTATTACTGACATAAACTTGCTATCAATGTCCTGACACTTGATGCACTGGTCTGGTTCATAAGTGACTAGTCTTGATAGTGTTTCTGCTTCTTGAATAAATTACCATATTCACTTAGTAACTTGGCTTTCCAATATTCGCTTTCCTTCTTGTTCACTTGAAATCAATTGGTCTTGTTGATACTGATAGTTATGATCTTGATTCTCGATTTCTCAAATCACTGAGGCATGAACAACTTTGACTTGAACTTCTCTCAATGATTTCTTCTTGGCTTGATCATAGTTAACATGTTCAATTGTATCAATTACCTTGTCTTCATTTAGTGTTGATTTCTTGTGACTTCTTGTTCTTGATTGTCTTCTGGTTAAGTATCTTTTCCTTTAATTGAGTTACATTAGTTATAGTGTTACAAGTTTACACACTCTGCCTTTCATTAACATACTGATTGTACCTATTTTAAGATAAAAAAATATACCTCTTCATTTTCGGAAATCAGCCTGGTAGCAGTCTTACGAAGCAAACGTTTGGCAGCACGATCCATGAGAATGAAGTTGTAGGCTTCATATTGATCAGCAGCAAGAACAAAAATTTTATATCTATGAATACAAACATTAGGGAGATTAACAAAATATAAAGGTGTGTAATTAGGAGAAAGTAAATAAAAAGTTAAAAGCAAAACAGATAACAACTGAATATTATTTTCCAACACATGTTACACATTAGTACTGTCTTGGTGAATATAGATGTTTAAAATAATGCTTAAAATGTAACCTTTTCTCAGGAACAGGCATTGTTTTCGGACATTTTGTGCACTTGAACCTTCCTTCTACTTGGAGCACATCTGCTTCGCAGTCAATACAGCTAAAGTACCACCAGTTACTGATCTCTTCAACATTTGTGATCCTCACAACGCATAGAAAAAGTTTCTGTAACGTTAACATAGAGAGTATCTTACCAATTAACTGAAACATATGATATATTAATTTACTCGATAGGATATTATAAAATAAACCTACTTAATCACAAACAACACAAACAGTATTTCAAAATAGACTAAGATGGTTAATGTAGTGCTAAAAATCTCATATGAATAACCATGCTAACTATAGTATGCTCAAAATCAATATTATTAAAGATTGTGCAATAAGTTCTGTTTATAACTAATAAAGATAGAGATAGCATAATCATTGCATAAATAATTTAACCTTTAGATCATCAGTAGTTGTTTTTTCTGCCAATTCCTGCAGTGTCAAAGTCTGAATAACTGGAGCAGCTTTAGGTGTAGCTGGCGAAAGTAAATTATTCTCAGGAGCTTTGTAGCCTTCTTCATCCAATCTGCACAAATAATAACTAATCTTTTAGTCTTTAATCGATTATAATAGACAGTATTAAAACTAAGTGATTTAATATAATCTGGAACATATAGCACCTTTTACGCATTGCACGAACATAATCATCGTCCAAATTCAAGTAAATCTTTGAAGATGGCAAAGTACTTAGCTGAACAGAACATGGTTGCAGTGTTATTGTAATTAGTCAAAATAGATCAAGCTGGTTATATATTATTTTAATCGTGCCAAAAAAGAGAGTCTAGTAATGACACTAAGATAAATGACCACAATTGCTTTTGAGATATAGTTCAGTTGTAAAATATATTTTAAAACATAATTAAAAAAACACCTGTTAATGTCATGGATTATTAATATTTGAGTATATCAACTTACTCTTAAAGATCTTCATTTTAGTACTGGAAACAATTCCAATAACTTGATCCTCAGTAATTTCATGATAACTCTTGTCAGTTGCTACAGCTAGATTGCCCCAAACAGTAGCTTTGTGCGAGTACCTAAGTTTGTTAAAAAACATACAAAAATCATTAGTGTATGTGGATAATAAAAAAATTAAAAATTATGTACATGTAGTCTTCACAAACACTACCTTCCATCAGTAATTCTGAACTTTACAATATCTCGATCCCCATACATCGTCTTAATCTGCCTAACTGGTTCAAAATCCTCTAAGACACCAATGACATCTAAAAAGAATGTAGTAATAAAAGCAAATGAACTAATATCAACAGCAAAATTTATAACAGAAAAACATTAGTTCAAGTAATGTATTAAATATCAAGAATTGACGAACCTGTAGCAAATTCAGGATTTTCAACATTCACATTGCTGTTTGCAATATTGAATAATTCGCTTAAATCAACAAACTCAAACTTGTGCATTGGTATCATGAAATCATCTTCCATGATCCTTTCGACACTGGTTGAGTTGGAAAAATTGATGATGAACTTAGAAGTTGTCGGTTTAAGAGAACCCAATGCTTGTCGAGTATAGAAATTGGTAATTATGTAAAGACCACCTTCAACCATATTGCTTCCAATTGATTTCCATTTCTCAGGATAAACATAAGCTTGTATGTGAGAGTTCTGTAAAAAAGGTAAAGTTTTAACCATTAGCGTGATAGTTAAAATGTATAAAACTATTAAATATGTAAACGATTACAACTGGTAAAAACAAATAAAATTGTTACGTTATCATCAAGCAATATAAGATTATATCCTTTCAAAACTTCATTGGTATCAGAATTTGATGACACTGATGGCCACATCCTGGTCACACGAACCATAACTCTCCATGTTGTTCGAGAGGTATCAAGCAATGACAATTGATCGAACATTGTAACTTTGATACTGCAATGATGAAATATTAAAATTAAACAGACATATTACACGTTACATTAATATAGATCAGAGAAGAAAATAGAGTTATACTTAACATCACTTAAGAAGAACCAAAAAATGCCTTCTTAAAAGAGATGTTCTTTCACAACAGCCAGAGGTGCACAGCCAACATGTTAATGCATTCCTTTATATAGAGTTGTGATAGTTGCAAGATACGTATTGAAATTACTAAACATCGGAAATGAAGGATTAGATTATAGGTGGTTAGTTAAAAGAATATATGCTTTATCTATCAAATTGATAAAGATTATCACGACTGAATATAACATGCCTATTTTAAGCCAGGTTGATTTATCTGATTGTAACTTTGTAACAAACACAATTTGAATAACATTAATAAAAAAGATTTTCTTTAACATATAGTACTAATAACAAATATAATTTAATAAATGCAGTGATTGTATTGTAACAACTTTTAAACTGCGTTCATACATAACACCCTATATCATTAATGATGAAAAAGTACTAATTAGTTTTCAATCAATCTTGTAATTTTTCTAATTATACTGAATTTTAATGCATAACTTCATATATTTAGCATTGTTACAGGGTACTTTGTTAACATATGTTCAGATAGTATTAATTACCTAGCTAGTATAACCTAAATTAATTTTAACATTCTGGTTATACATAGTCTGTGTGTCAATAACATTTCCATATATTCAAATTTATACTATTCTGTACAACGATTCTAATCACTTACACATATTTGACATTTGTATATTTTGAGAAAATTTAGGATTTTAAAAATGGCAAGTCTCGAATTGGAAAATATTAGGCTAATGATAATTAATACTATTGTGTACAACGATAATAATCACTTACACATATTTGACATTTGTATACCTTGAGAAAATTTAGGATTTTAGAAATGACAAGTCTAGAATTGAAAAATATTAAGCTAAATGTTAAAGACTGTTAAACAATAGGAAAACGATACTAAAAAAATGTTGTATGTGACTTCTAAATTCACTTTATGATTTTTTTATCAATAATTTAAAAACATAAGGCACCTGAAAAAAATCCTAATACTTTTTATAAGAATAATATTGAATAATTCTCTTATAAAATTATTCTATTATATAAATTCCTTTTTTTAAACATGACCTTGTAAATATTAATTTAATTTATCAATAATTGTAACACTTTAAAATAACATTCTAAATTTTTTTAATAAGGAATCAAATTATAAACGATTTTGTAAATAATGATTAATCAATCAATGTATCAATTTAAATTAATCAATCATGCTGACTTATAAAAAGATATTTTTTTGAATGTAACATAATGACTTTATATTGAAAAGAATCACAAATGTCTAAACAAAGAACAAAACTAAATTAAACATAAATAACTTATGTTTTGGAATGAATATAATCCAAACGCAAACTTTAGCTATGATAAGAACATGAAACTAATTTATTCTGCCATTGAAGAAAGCTCCGAAATAGCTAAATTATTGAATGGCCGCAATAGATAGTAAATTCAAGCTTGATGCTGATGTTATAATATAACATATCATGGATCAACTTCAAGATCTTCATTTTGCTGAGAAAGGATCCTGTCCAACAACATAAACATGTATATTAAACACATTGATTAACTTGAAATAAAAGTTACTTATGAACAAAACTACCTTTGCCTCATCTGCAAAACAGGTTCATAATGCAGATTAATGAAAACTCCAGAATTTGCTGTAGTACTAACTTGAACAGAATCTGCAGAATGGTTAATTAACATTTTAATAATAATATCCAAATGAAATTATATGTTGAACAACTAATATGTTGAAACAATAATGAAACCCAAGTGTTTTACTCTTAAATTCACGTCCAAAAACAGATGACAACAAAACAATGGTAGGAGTATCAATGTTGCCATGATACAATGGAGCAAGTCTCTCAATTAGGTCACCCCAAACAATAACCTTCACTGACATCCTGCCAAAATAAACAGAAAATAATTATACATCTGTTTTACTTGTAACATGCCCGTGCTACGCACACAGGTTTTTTTTTATATTTTTCATTTTTGGTAGTTAATGGTGAATAAATTACATGACCATATTGCATTATTATTTAGATAAATAATAATATTGTATTTTTATAACATTATTTAAATGATAATTGATAAAAGAAATAAAAAAAATAATATTACACAACTCAATTTTATTACTTGCATTGACTTTGTTTTTATCTTTTTTATCTTTTTACACAACTCAATTTTTTATCCGTCGGGTCCTATTTATTCTTAGTATTGTCATTATTAGGGTTAATTTTATATTTGCATATATGCACAATTTATTGCATCTCTTTGTTTTTCGTGTATAAGTGAGTAATTAGTATTGGAAAAATAGCGTAAAATGTAATTTATTGGAAAGAATCAAGTACGCAATTAATACATATGAATTCCAATTACATATAAAATATATTCGGTTCCACATATATAATTATTATAATTACAATATATTATTTAAAAATTTTGAAATTACAGAATTTGTATCTTAAAATTATCAATACAAATTTAAAAAAATATAAATTTTAAAAAAAAATTGTTTTCTAAGCTACTAATAATTTTAAAAAATTAATGCATTAATATAAGTAGTTGACATGTTTAGGAAATTGTGTCCAAATCATATTAAATCTAATTACTATGCAGACAGTACTGTTAGATATCTTAAATATAGGATAACCATAAATTTGCCTAAAAAGGCTAAAACGGAAAAGATCAAAAAGGGCTTGATTTGGATACCGGCAAGAAGACCTAATTGAAGGTATATGCTCCATTCTAAAGTTCATCCATCATCGTAATCTCTCCATAGGACAGGTATATCGATTACTTAGTCTTCAATGAAAACAGTAATCAGTTTTATCAATCTTGTATGAATAAACTATATAGAAAGAGATTGAAAGTATCACATGTGTTAATCTTGTATTCTCTTCTACATGATCTTAGTTTCATTTACAATATTCTTAATTATGTGTTTCTTTTTTCAATTTTGTAACTGTTGATGCATCTTCTTGTTTTTGGGAGATTTTGCCTTTTGTAACAAATCAATGCATGAAGTTTAAATCTTGTTTTGTACAGAGTCTGCAGTAGGATTAAGTACAGTAAATTTTTTTTAATTGAAATCTATATATTTCAATGCAGGAAAATAATGTTGAAAAGGAGTTCAAACTTGCCTCCTCATAGTGGTACTTTGGTTTTTATTACTTTTAACATAGTTTTGATACTCGTTTAATTCAGAATGTTAATTTTTTTTACAGATGAAAGATTGTGTTTGTCGAGTTTACTATCTGCCAAAAACGAAATCGAAACTTCTGGAAGATTTGTAAGTATGAAGTACTGAAAATGTGATGTACTTATATACTTATATTCTTAAATGTACTTATTTATCGAAACTTGTTTTATAGGTAAACTTATTAAATCGAAGACACCCGTTATTTGTCATTGTTATGGAACATAAAACAATGAATTGCAATGAGCTGGTATGTGTTTCATTAAAATTAGATATCATTTACGGGACATTTATATGTCCGTCAGACTTCTACAAATAATAGTTAATATACAATTTTATTAGAAATTACCTGAGAGATTTCTTATGGAGTGTGGAGATGATATACCTGATAATATCAAAATCGCATTTCCCAATGGACGGGATATTCATGTACAGTTCAAAAGGAGAGAAAACTCATTATCTCCTATGTATGCACTGATTAAGGAATGCAGACAATTTTTTGGTTCCACTATGATTTACTCATATGAGGGAAATGGAAAATTTCTAGTATGTCTATTAAAAGAAGATTTCTATGAAGTTGATTATTTTCAGTGCAGAACTATACCACGTGCACCTGTGTATGATCAAGGTAAATTACAACTTTGATTAACTAAATAGTATATGTTGATATTATATCCTTATGCTAAATTGCTTTATAATGAATTGATTATCTATTTGGCTACTTTTTACTCATATATTTTGTAGACAATATCGATGGAGTGGGATGGAAATTTCTTTTAATTGCTGATGAATCTGCTATTGATTTCGGAGAAATAGTAAGTTACCAAATTCTACACAAATCTTCAGTACTGTTATTTCATTTGTAATATGTTGATAATCATTTAAATTAAGAAGAAGATTGTTAATCATAATGATGTTTTACAGGTAATCCCAGCAAGATTCTGCAGAATGTTTGGAAAAAATATTCCGGAAACTGTTTCATTTTCTTTGTCAAACGGCACAATGTTCCATGGTCGTTACTTGCACGAAGAAAGATAGATTATAGGACTATCTGACATGTTTGCATTGATATTTCTTGAAGAAAATGATTTATTGCTGTTCATTTACTGTGGTGTCGGAAAGTTTGACATTGTCCTCTTTGATAATGGAAAAGTTGAAAAATATCTTCATACCAATCCTAATGTCCCAGGTATGTGATTTATATTCTTTGCACTACATATTTTCTTTATTTGCAATAATTTGTGAT
Source organism: Kitagawia praeruptora (assembly GCA_037693485.1). Taxonomy (NCBI): domain Eukaryota; kingdom Viridiplantae; phylum Streptophyta; class Magnoliopsida; order Apiales; family Apiaceae; genus Kitagawia; species Kitagawia praeruptora. The sequence continues at coordinate 17,789,548 of CM075349.1, forward strand.
TTTATAACGTTTACTTGTAAATATAAATTTCCTTGTATCCTAATTGGTCGCATATTTTCGAAAAAGGAGCAGGAGTAGTAGAATATACCAATAATGGTGCAACTGACTCGGAAGATACTACTGCAACTTTGATATCTGATGTTGAAATGGACGGAGCAGAATTGGGTAACAATGTTGAAACGAATGATCAATTAATAGGCTTTGCTGCAATCATGACAAAATGTAATGTTAATAACACATCACATGGACCGGTATGATTTACTATTGCAATAAATCTAATTTTTTTTCAATCAGTTTATATATTTATCAGAGTAGTATTGTATTATTTCTGTTAATTTAGATTACTTTGTTTTGTGCAGTATATCCCAGGATATGCCAAGCCAGAAAACAGAAACTGGATAGATGGTGAGTATGTTAGCTTTAGAAGTGCAGATCGAGTTTGGGATATTAGAGTGGTATACTACAATGGCATTGCAAGGTTTTCAGGAGGCTGGAATAGTTTTGCGAGAGATAAAAAGGTTAAAAAGAATGAAACTTTGCTCTTCAATCTGATGGAAGGTGAAGGAGGATTGGTATTCGACATTGTTTTTCCTAGACGTAGTTAAGTGCTATTTACATTGTTGGAAGAAAGAACCTGTTGGAATAGTACTAAGAGGATTGGTAGAGATTAACTATTAAAAGCTCTTTGTAACTTTTATGACCATATTGCATTATTATTTAGAACATAGCTAAGAGTTCAGATATTTGGATACGACATGTATGTTAATTTGGTATTTTGCATTGTTTAACTACTTAGTTATATACCAGTAGTTTTCAAATAATATTGTCGGATTATTTTCTATCATTTTTGTTCTGAAGAAAAATTACGTACTTACATAGAACATAGTATATTTTTAAATGTAAATTTCAAGGGTCTTTATTAGTACTATTTAAATGTTATCCAATATTGTCCATCTAACAGCGTATCTTGCACATATGTGGAATTATCCATCTTGCTTATGACCTCCTTTCTGATCCGTTATATGTCATTAGCCAACAAAGCATCCAACTCTACCTAACTTGTTTTCATTTGCAATCCTATAACAATGCTTCTTCTCCTTAACCCGACATAACGTAAACTATTGTACAAAAATTGGACAGATTATATTGAATTGCTAATCGACACTATTGAAGAAAATTAGAAAAACTAATGCTAATAGACTTGATGTTCTGCAAGTATATTTGACACCTTTGTTTTCTCATATTCTGGTACATCATCAAAGAGTGTTAAAAATCTTATTTTTTTTTACTGAATTAACCTTATCTCATAATTTCATGTTTCTATATTCACTCATTGATAAGGCACAATAGATTTTGATTAATTATTCAATTTTAAATTTGATTTAAGTTTTAATTTATGTTTTCATATTATGTTTTTTTTAAAAAACATTTTGATATATATTTTAATGTATTTTATTCATAATAAATATAATTATTTGAATAAATTAAAATAAAAGTTTAGTTTTAATTAATTATTTTTATATGATAATTGAAATAAATAAATAAATTATTAATACAAACCAAAATCTATAACTTACATTGAAAAATAAATCATGTCAACCTCAAAGGATTTCATAATGGATTAGTGTAGAACATGGTATAAAACGTGGCAGTTAAAAAACCAACACATCACTTTGCCAGTTAATAAAATGTCTATAAATTGAAATGGATATACACATCATTCTTGCATAAGATTTGCTCAATACTTATTATCTAAACAAATGAGTTCAAGATCAGCAAAAAGGAGAAGGTACACAAATATCAAGTCATTGCTGGTAAATGACTTGAATAACATCAACCTTACTTCTGCAGATCTAAACGAAGATATTCGTTCAGCAAATGAAGATTTTGGTCTGTTTTTCAAGAGCATGGAGGATAGGCAGACAGAACTATTTGCTCGAACCATTTGAATCGAAGAAAAATACATGTAAATACCTAAGTGTGAATTTTATTGTTATGCTTTTGTTTTATAAATTATAACACTCTGCATTTATGGTTTTAAAAAATAGGAATATTACAGAGGTGGTGACAGGAAACCAACATGTATCCGCTGGTCAATCTTCAAATCAAGATGTTCAAGTTGACAATTCTTATATAGGAAGAGAACGCAGGTTTGTAGACGATACTCAGACATCTCTTGTTGGGCATGTGAAGCATTTTAGAGAGCTTTTGGAAGAGATGTTAAGAGGATTCAAGACATTTGAAGCACATTGGACACAAAAACTAAATGATTGGTTAACCAAAGCTGGTGAAGTGGATGAACAGAGGGCAAAATTGAGCGTTGGACTTGTGGATTTCTCACGTAATATATAGTTATCTGAAGATTCTTGACCTATCACTTTGCATTGCTACTAATAAGGATTTATATATTGTCTGAATGCAAATGTATGCTTATGAATGAGTTAAATCTCAGGAATATGTTACTGTAATATTTATGTAATATTGTTGCCATTTGTTAATGGTAATGAACTTTGTTGCTTCCTATTGGCTTAATCCGTACTTTGGTTCCTGTTCTGTTTTTTAGTAGGGAACTTCTTGAATTTGTCAGTTTGATGACCATCTTTTACTTCATTTTGTCGAATATCTCCAGAATTTCCTTATTATTTCAAGTTAGTTATCTTGCACTGTTACACTATTTTTGAGATCAAATGTTAAAGATGATGGTTATTGTTCATATGATGCAAACCAGATTGTGTAAGGTCATGCAGTGTCTTGTTTTGTCCTAGTGTAAAACGTAATTGGATGTCTTCTTTATTGTTATGTACATATGTAAAGCAAATATTAATCAGTGTCTGCAAAAATTAGAGTCAATAAATCATGCATCCATAAAACAGGGTATTTAAAAATTCATCAAAACAACAAATATTGAACGTACATAGAAACAAACTGCTTAATCACTAATTTTGAACAACAGGATCTGAATTTTGCAATAAGCACAATCAGTATTCCACATGTGTGCCATTGTCAAGCATCTTCCATGTACTTGACTCTTATGGCGAATGCTACTTTCAACACTAGTACAAAAATGGCCTATTACGTCGCAGTTTTTGGTCTTTTACGTCGCACTTTTGGCGACGTATACAGAGGCGTCGTATAAAGTCACCATCTTTTACGTCGGTTAAAAAGGCGACGTATAAAGCTTCATATACGTCGGTTAAAAAGGCGTCGTATAAGATCAAAAAGGGCGTCGTATAATGTGATAAAAAGAGCGACGTATAACATCAAAAAGTGCGACGTATAAAATCAAAAAGGCGACGTATAATGTCAAAGAAAGGCGACATATAAGATCAAAAAGTGCGACGTATAAGATCAAAAAGTGCGACGTATATGTTTATTGAAAAATGACAATTTTCCCCTGTTTATATTTATATATACATCAAAATTCCTGTTATTACAAACTAAAAAATAATAATAATACTTGCAACCCAAATTTCTCAACAGAGTGACTAAATTAAAATAATAATTACATACTTGAAAATACATCTCCATGTTTAATTACATAAATTTCTCAAATTTAGAATTAGCACTAAACTTGCTTTAAATAGCCTACTCTATTGGTCCTTGTAGTTCATTCATAGCTTTAGCAAACATTTTCTTAGCATCTTTCTCCTTCTCTTTAGCTTCTATGTACTCGGCTTTCTTCATATCATACTTCAGCCAGGGCAATTTCTTCTTCATTGAATCAACCTACAAATGATTAGGATGGAAGAAGCTTTGAGGTGACACTAATATAAACACTGACTTGGACACATCAATAAAAGACGAGTTTGCTATCAGAATTATCAGTACTAACTAGCATTGTACTTAAATAACTATCAGTACTATCCGATTATTTTTATTTGCTTTCGTCGAACCTTACAGCTAATAATTTTACAAGCCCTTTTTACCCTCCAATCCTGTTCCTGCCAATAGTCCAAAGACAAGCTGATAAAATTATATTATGAAAAGTACATATGAACCAATAAATCATCTGTTTACGAACAGAAATTTAAAAATTATAGAACACGAATTTTTTTTATTAATTCTATTTTAGTAGGACCTTCATGTGATTTAATGAAATTTTAGTCAAGTCTAAATACATTTTTATCTTATTTGCTGTAGTTTAACACATACATAATATTCATTTAAGATAAAATGTTAAGGCAAAATCCACAGGCTTTTGCTGCATGTCCCAGGTTAGAATAGACTTGTTAGTTAAGGTAGGTTGTTGATGAACAATAAGATCTTTCGTATCTTAAGACGGACCTTACTACAATTTTGTTCGACCATCTTTTAACTGTTTTGCAGCAGACTGGAAAACGTATGTCCTGAGTCTCCTGTCCGTTTTATGTCAATTTAATTGTACCCTTTAAAGACACAACTATTGCCATTTTTGTGAAACTACAACTTCCCTCAGCTCTCCAATTCTCAGCTATTACCGCGTCAAATGTAGCCAGATTAACTATAATGCCCATGTGGCCATGTTACTTCATTTGTTCTTGAGTAACCCTAGGGCTTAGACGTTGCAGGTCTGTAATACGTACGCCAGCCTTAATGTAATGTACAAATTTATTTTTAGCACATCTAATTGAATTTAGCAGTGTACTATAACATACATTAACCGGGCATAAGATGAAACAACAAGGCTCATAGATCTAGCAAAAATCCTTCATGCTCATTATACATTTTGATGATTCAAAACTTCTAAAGCACCACTAGTGACAATGTGAGACATGTTTTGATTCCGATGCAGTACTGTATACCCATAACCTGGCTTTTTCCATATTTTCAATTCCACTGATTATTAAAATTCATTCTAAAGTGCCAAACCATTATAATGATTGCATACATGAAGCAAGAAAACAGAGTAACCTTCCAATCAACCAAGTGCAAACTGTAAGTTTGTAATTACAGTACTCCATATCAAGTTCAATTTATTTATTTTTAATCTTAAACCATATTTATCTTAATGTTTCTTAGAGGTACACAGACCACATTCACATAAAATTGTAGCCATAGATATTTATATGCAAACCTTGTAGGACCATTTCCACTTTGTCAAGTCTCGTGTTCCCTCATTCAGACCCTGTAATGTTACTGGACCAAGAACCCCTTTGTTGTATGTCTCAAAATGCACACCGATATTCTGAAACACATTTGCTAAGAAATTTAAAAATTGTCGAAAAATGACAGGATAATTATTAAAACATTTCAACAAATTAAAGTTAAATATTAACTCAAAGAACATACAAGAAAGAAAGAAGTTATTGGTCAATGTCTGGATGTTACTGCTGGTAAAAGCCATTAATTATTGGTCTGTATTTTAATGATACCCGCCATGTACTAGACAAACATAAAAACCTACCTATTACCTTGTTGAAATTATAAAGGGAAGACCTTCATGGTTTGCAGCATGGAAATGGGAGTCCAGAGAATCAGACCATAGCCAGACACCAAACACAAGTACACAAACATAAAAACCTGCAAACTGTCAGTACACACACACATAAATTGTCACAAGTAGATCAAAAACTGCCCAAGTATACACATAAAAATTGATCAGAGTTATCACAACTTAAAATACAATTAAAAGTAAAAGGTAATAAACATACACTTCTCCTGACACAAGCGGCATTTAATTAATCCAGATGGATTTTTGCAACTATCATCCCTTGAGAGGTACATCACAACAGATCTAAGGTGTTGTATTCTTACTTCAAAATCTAGACAACTTTGATAAAATGTATACCATCACAACAGATCAAGTCACCCCCATCAGCGCAGATATTATATGTATCATCATTTGGGTCATCATCATCAGCACTACAAAGTGGGACAGTAATTCACGAAATAAGAAAACTCCCAAAATTTGAAAACCCTAATCTGCAAAATCAATTGGCGTTGACCTGCTTAATCGGAGGAGAAAATACTCTTTTATAGGAACAGATGAGAAAAAAAATTAAGGGGAAGAAGAAGAAGAGAGGGGTGACAACGGAGGGGAAAGAAGGAGAAGAGAGGGATAGCGACTGGAAGAATTGACGATAGACGGATTGGGAGAGGAAGGGCGGTGACGCGAGTGCGGTAGGAGAGAGGAAAGGCGGAGTCGCAAGCGCGAAGGGAGAGAGGAAGAACATAGTTTAATTGGGGAAGAACGGAGAGTGTAATATAATTGGGGCAACAACTGAATAGTTAATTAAATTACAAGGTTTTATACGTCGGTGATATAAAGAGCGACACAAAAAATTATACTTTATACGTCGTTTTAAACAAGGCCGACTTAAAAAGTGAATTTTATACGTCGCCTTACACAAAACAGACGTAAAAAGTACATATCTTATATGTCGCATTAACAAAAGCCGACGTAAAAAGCATATTTTATACGTCGCCTTTTTAAAAATGCGACGTATAAAGTAGTATATACGTCGCCTTTTTTATGTGCGACGTAAAAAATCATCTTAAAAGGGTTATATACGTCGCCCTTATAAAAATGCGACGTATAAAGTAGTATATACGTCGCTTTTCTTTATGTGCGACGTAAAAAAGGCGATGTAATAGGCCAGTTTTGTACTAGTCGCAGAGTGAGTTCCACAATTCATCTTCAAGACGATGACCTTCGAGTTGATACATTGGTTTTATATTTCTTGCATTTGGGCAAAACTTGTAAATAGGCAGAAGATGATCAATCTCGAACAGATAACAGTACATTTCTTCAAGAAACTTAATAAGTTCTATTATCCTAGATCTCAAATGTGTCTGATTAAGCATTTCATACATCTCTTGAACAGTCTGATCTCTATGAAAAGTTCTATTTATTGCTTTAAAAAAGATGAAGCACAAAGAAGAAGGAAAATGATTACCTGATAGAGAGGATAATACATGAAGATGATGTGGAACATCTTGATTCAGGAATAAGCACCGAATGGAATTGTAGTACTTAGCTTGATCAACATTATGCCTAACAGCAAAACTGATAAAGCCATGAAACTGGTCACGTGTAACCTCCATAGGATGGTTATGAAACCGGTAAACAGAATCCCAATCAAGTCTTTCAAGAACATCTCTGATTTTTGGAGTATTTTGGTTAATAACCCATGCCATGAGACACATGACAAAACTGTTGAAGTCTCCTACATCTATTATGATGAATGAAAACAGCAAGGCAAGAAGATTTGAATCAAGATTATGCAGCATTTTGTTTACAGGTGTTTCAGATTGATCGTCTAATGTTTTGATAAAAAGGTGAAAACTGAAAGAGCAAAGGATTGTAAACTTTGTATTGGAGAATGGGAGAAGATGGAGTAAATGTATGTGTTCCTTGTATTTATTCTTGCATGCAAACCGAGTAAGGCGTGACTGTTGATCTTCTTACTCCTTTTTTATTCTTTTAATTTCATTTAATAATTACATGTTTGGGTAACCTTTTATTATTTTGAAGCCACTTAAAGTGATTATGGGGTGTTTGTCTAACCTTTTTTTTTCCACTTAAAGTTAGTTTTAGTTAAAAAAAAAAGTACATTGGAGGTACTTTTTTTCCACTTATTTTTTTTCTCATATCAATTTTTTTGTATTTGAGTCACCTTTTATCTCGTATTATATTCTTTGCATATATTTGTATTTTACACTTTTATATTATGTTTAAAAAATATAAATTTCTTTTTTTTAGTTAATTTTTTAAAAATAAATTTACTTTAAGTAAAATTAGCCAAACAGATACACCTAACTTTAAGTGAAAATTATCACTTTTCACTTAAAGTGAGTAAGTAGCACTTTAAGTGATAAGTAACTTTTTTTAAGTTAAGCCAAACACGCTCGTAGTCTATACTTTTAGATGACGTATGTAGATCTTTAACTTGCAAATATAAACTTAATCATGACTTGGTTAATCCAAAACATTCACAATAAATTAAATTTAGTATATGATGTGCAATAAAATATATTAAATTCTTAATATTATGATTACAATCGAATTTACATATTAAATTCTTAATATTATAATTTTATATGATAATTGAAATAAATAAATAAATTATTAATACAAACCAAAATTTATAACTTGCATTGACTTTGTTTTAATCTATAATTTTATATTCAAAATTATTGACATTTTTAAGATAGACAATATTATGAAATTGTGTCATACCTTAAAACAATTGTTTGCGTACTAATTAAAAAGGTAACTGCACGAAACTGTCCCAATATTTATAGACTGTTGTCCATAAACCCCAAATCTATACTTTTGCATGCCGGAGTCTACCGTTCTTATCTTTGAGTTTCAATTGCTAAACTGATCATTACCATCTTCAATCTACTAATCAATCATGGAGGTACGCTATTCCTAATATGTATTTTGATTTGTAATGTCTTCTCTACTGCAAGAACATGATGTGTTTTATTCGGTAATTTGGTTACACATATATTATGTTTGTATATGATGCATCTATAGATGCATGTTAAACCATTCTTGTGAATTACATAACAGTTGTTAATACTTTTATAGTTATGGGTATGTTAAAACTTTAATGCATGTTCTTCTTTTGGAATCTTGCTATTGTAATTAATTAGATGATACATGATAAATTGTGGGTTAAATTGCTTTTGATTGGATTCAGAACTTAAAAGTGTTTTAAATATTGTTATTAATTCAAACCGGGAAAATTGGATTGATTTATACTGTTACAAATTTGGGAATTGTTTGAATTAGTTAAGGGTTAAAACTTTCATCTAAATGTTCTTTCCCATTTTAGATTGATCATGACTTAAGGTTATTTTTTGTAGAATTTAACTAACTACTAATCTTTCTTAGAGCTACTTGTTAGGAATAATTCATAAGTTGTGATGTTAAGAATAGAATTTACACATTATACTTCTTGTAATCCTGATCTTATAAAGGATTTAGCACTGTATATATGATTTATGTGTAAGACAGTTGTCTGTATAGTTTAGTCAGGAATGAACAGTGTATCGGAGACTACATGTCAGGAACAGAGAGCAAATCCTGATGACGGTCCAATACTGATGGTTGATCAGATACTGATGCAGTGTACAGATCCTGATATCAGTCGTGTTACTGATGATGTCATTATGGATGCTACAGAAACTGGTAAGTGCAATAAAACAGGATCGTTGTTTGAAGAACAAGCAAGAAGATATTATGAAGGAAAGAGTTTTTCTATTGAAGGAAACGATCGACTAGAAGGCAGAACATTGTCATGTATAGATTATATCTTTCTGTTATTAGTTGATAGGTAGCATTATAAATACTCTCTCAATATTACTGTAAAGAGCGACGAAGTTGTGAGTCGAACTAGTGAATGTGCGTAGCTCTGTATAAGGTTTGTATTCGAGAGTTTGAAACAAACAGAGAGAGATTTGTATTGTCAGCAGCTGCTAAAGGTATTGTACACCTTTGGTAGAGTTTGTATTTGATCTTATTAATACAAACAAGAGTTTGATTCATTCGTTTATTCTTGTTCATATAATCAAGCAAAAATCAGACACGATTATATAACTTGTATTCAACCCCCCCCTTCTACAAGTTATTCGAGTTAACAATTGGTATCAGAGCAGGTTGATTTCGAGTAATCATAAAGATCTGTAATCATGTCTGGTTACAAGGATGGGAATACTAAAATTCCTATGCTCAAGAGAAACGAATATACTCTATGGGAAGTAAAGATGTTGCATCATCTGGAAGCAACAGATCCTGATTATCTTGACAGAATCAGAGATGGACCTTTTGTTCCAACAAAGGTCGTTGGACAAGCAACTGTTGATGGTGTGGTTGTTCCAGAACATACAGCAGAGAAGCCAAAATCTGAATGGTCAGATAAGGACAAGGAGAATGTTCTCAAAGATGCTAAAGTGAGAAACATATTATTCAATAGTCTTGATTCTGTTCTCACTAACTATGTTCTCTCTTGTAAAACTGCTAAGGATATATGGGACAATCTTAAGGTTCACTGTGAAGGAACTAAGCCTATCAGGAAGAATATGAGGACATTACTTATACAACAGTATGAGTACTTTGAATCCAAGTCTGGTGAGTCACTTACTAATACCTTTGATAGGTTTACAAAACTCATCAATGAGATGGCCATGCATGGTAAATATTATGACTTGGAGGATATGAATACAAAGTTCATGAAAGCTTTGCCTGATTTCTACAATGAGAAGATATCTGCGATTGAGGAAGCTAATGATCTGGATGAGATTTCATTAGAGGCAGTATATGGAAAATTGAGATCTTATGAACTTGACAAGCAGCAGAAGAAGAGCAGGAGTGAAGGAAAGATGAAGACTATTGTACTTACTGCTCAATCTGAATTTAAGAAGCTTCCTGAAGAACAGCATGAAGAGATTGCTGTAAAGAATTCAAGGAAGAAGAAAAGCAAAGAAAGTTCTGAGTCAGAGACTACTGATATGGACTCTGACAACAATGATTCTAAATCTGATATGCAAGAACTCTTTGCTATGTTTGCTAAAGCTTTCAAGAAAGGAAGATTCAACAGGAGAAGATTTAGCAAAGGACCTTTTCAAAAGAAGGAGGAGAGGAAGAGTGACAAAAGCAAAAGTACAATTGTCAAGCTTGATAAGGCCAAGATCAAGTGCTTTAACTGCAGCGAGCTTGGACATTTTGCTAGTGAGTGTAAGAAGCCTAGGAATTCAGGAAAGGGTAATGCACTTATGGTCACACAGAAGGATTGGGCTGATTCCAGTGACTCTGAAGATGAATTGGATTATGACAACATTGCATTGATGGCCAATAGTTCAGACAAACCTGGATCTCCAAAGAAAACTTCTCCATCCTCTGTTAAGGTATCACTTCACTCTCTTGATTCATTTGATAGCTTAAATTCTGATGAAATTAGATCTATCCATGCTGAGTTTAAGAATCTTACGACTAATTTTAGAATTCTTACTTGTGAAAGAGATGAACTTAAGGTTAAGAATGATAAATTAGTTGATAGAAATAATTTTCTTGAATCTGAATTAATTCAAATGGAAGAATACAAGTTAAGTTCTGATAAAGCTAAGCATGATTATAGTGTTATTCTTGAGGCTTATGACTATGTCAGAAAAGAACTAGAAGAAGAGAGAGATGTGATTAAGACCATTAACAATTCCAGTAAGAAGACAATATAAATCTTTGAGAGTGGAATTCGTGGTAAGGTTAATGGTTTAGGTTTTGATAAGGCTAGACAAGAAAAAGAAGTAGCTATTGTCAATGATGATAGTAAGGTAGAAGCTAACACATCTAAATCTGAAGGTAAGAAAATTGTTTCTGAACCTAATCATGTTAAATTTGTTGATTCAAAAGGTACCCCTGTTGTACACAAAAGGATTAACAATAGTAATTCAGATGAGAAAGTGTTAGAGAAACCTAAGAATGTAAACATAGGGTTTCTATCTAAGTCTCAGTTGAAACAGAGATTAGATGGTCTTTCAGAGTCTAGCAAGATCAAGAGAAATAGGAATGGAAAAGAAGGTATTAACAAAGAGAATAATTACAAGAATGTACCTGATGCACCTAGGAAAAAATGCTATAAGTGTGGTAATCATAATCATTTGGCCCTAGACTGCAATCAAAAACCTTCTTGGAAAACTGAGTCCAGATTCCCCAAGACTCAGAAAATTCAATACCAACCACAAAAAGCTTGTTATCATTGTGGTAGTTTACTTCATTCCATTTACATGTGTAGAGAATATCATGAACTGTATTATGACTATTATTCTTTGAAATCTGAAACTCCTAGTCACAAACAGTTTGTGAGATCAGAGTCTAAAGTTGACTCTGCAACAGGTAAAATAAAAGCAAAATCTTCAAAGTCTGTTGTCTCTAAATCTAGTAAGAAAGGATCCAATCAAAGTTGGGTCCTAAAAAATTCTAACTAGTTACTTTTTGTTTGCAGGGCACAGGAAAGAAGCATTCAATTATCTTGGACAGTGGATGCTCTGGACATATGACTGGAAAGAAGTCCCTGCTTACAAAGTTTGAGAGGAAAGCTGGCCCAGTAATATCTTTTGGAGATGGCAACAAAGGAGAAACTCTGGGATATGGCTCAATTGTTTTGGGAAATGTCATCATAGGAAATGTAGCACTGGTTGAAGGCTTGAAACATACTCTTTTAAGCATAAGTCAACTGGGTGATAAAGGTTACAAATCAATCTTTGACAGAGAAGGATGCAAAATCTTGAATATGCAGAATGGAGACATTGTTCTAACTGGTCAAAGACATGGTAACATATATGAAGCCAGCTTAAGTGATACATCTAAAGGAATTGTTAGATGTCTCTACAGCAAAGCAACAAGTGATGAAAGCTGGAATTGGCACAAGAAGCTCTCACATCTTAATTTCAAGAAGCTTAATCAACTTGTTAAACACAATTTGGTGAGAGGCCTACCACAGGCAAATTTTGTGCAAGATGGACTTTGTGATGCATGTCAGCTTGGAAAGCAAAGAAGAACCACTTTCAAGAGCAAAACTGAAAATTCAATTACTGAACCATTTCACATGCTACATCTTGATCTGTTTGGTCCAGTAAACATTATGTCTATCAGCAAGAAAAGATATGCTCTAGTTATGGTGGATGATTTCACAAGGTTCACATGGGTGTTCTTTCTACACAAGAAGGATGAAGCTCCTCAGCAAATCATTGAACTCATCAAGAATATTCATAATAACTCTGAGTACAAAGTCAAAGTACTTAGGAGTGACAATGGTACAGAATTCAAGAATTCTACAATGGAGGGGTTTTGTGCAGACAATGGAATCACTCAACAGTTTTCTGCACCTGGTACACCTCAACAAAATGGTGTAGTGGAAAGAAAGAACAGGACTCTCATAGAGGCAGCAAGAACCATGCTTGCAGATGCAAAACTTCCAACCTGACTTTTGGGCAGAAGCTATTAACACTGCATGTTTCACTCAAAATTGTACCTTGATAAATAGTCATGGAAAAACTCCCTATGAGATGATCAAAGGAAAGAAACCAAGTGTGAAATATTTTCACATCTTTGGATGCAAATGCTATGTCCTAAAAGTTCATCCAGAACAACTTGGAAAATTTGAAGCCAAATCGGATGAAGCAATTTTTCTAGGATATTCAGCATCTAAGGCCTTCAAAGTTTATAATCTCAGAACTCACATTGTTATGGAATCAATTCATGTTGCATTTGATGATAAGAAATTTGAAATTTTGCAAACTGATGAAAGCCATGACAAATTGGAATTTGAAAATCTGAAGAATTCTGAGATACTCTCAAGTGATGATGAAGGTTCTCCAGAAGGAATTTCTATTGCTTCTCAAAGGAATGCTACTGTTGAGGGGGAGCAAATAAATCAGAGAGAACACAGTGATCATCAGGAGCAGACTAGTCTTTCAGAGTCTATTCCATCAGGAATTGACGTTTCAGAGTCTATTCCATCAGGTATTGACATTTCAGAGTCTACTCCATCAGGAACTGACCTTTCAGAGTCTACTGAGGAAAGATCAGTAACTAGCAGCAATATGGAATCTACTGATTCTATTGATCAAAGGAGAGTTTTTGAAGGTAGAGAGAATTCTTCTACAAGGGATACCACTAACTTAGGGGGAGAGACTAGCAGAGTTAATTTACCACCTGTTAGAAAGTGGACAAAGGATCATACTGAAGATTTGATAATTGGTGATCCAAATAGTGGTGTTCGAACTAGAAGATCAATTCAAAATGAATGCTTGTATAGTTGCTTTCTCTCAAAGAATGAACCTAAGAAGGTTGAAGAAGCCTTACAGGATCCTGATTGGGTAATTGCAATGCAGGAGGAGTTAAATGAGTTTGAGAGAAACAAAGTTTGGAAACTGGTACCAAGACCTAAAGATAGATCTATTGTTGGTGCAAGATGGGTTTTCAGAAACAAGCTAGATGAATCTGGTATGATTGTAAGAAACAAAGCAAGACTGGTGGCCAAGGGTTATTCTCAGGAAGAAGGCATTGATTATGATGAGACCTTTGCACCTGTAGCAAGATTGGAAGCAATCAGAATGTTTCTTGCATTTGCAGCCCATTCAAAATTCAAGGTATACCAGATGGATGTAAAGAGTGCTTTTCTAAATGGCAAACTTGATGAAGAAGTGTATGTAGAACAGCCACCTGGATTTGTTGATCCAAAGTTTCCAAATCATGTCTACAAACTTGACAAGGCACTCTATGGACTAAAGCAGGCACCAAGAGCATGGTATGAGACTTTGTCTAAATTTCTTCTTGAAAATGGCTTCACAAGAGGTACAATTGACAAAACTCTATTCTTTAGAAAGATAAAAGGTGAATTGCTTTTAGTTCAAGTTTATGTTGATGATATTATTTTTGGTTCTGCTAATGAAAAGTTGTGTGCTAAATTTAGCAAGCTTATGCAGTCTAAGTATCAGATGAGCATGATGGGTGAACTAAATTATTTCTTAGGCTTGCAGGTCAACCAGACTGAGATTGGTATTTTCATTAATCAGTCAAAGTATATCAAAGATCTTTTAAGAAGGTTTGACTTTCAAGACTGTGCAGTTGCAAAAACACCCATGGCAACAGCCACTAAACTAGACTCTGATCCTAAAGGAAAGAGTGTGGATAATACTAGTTATAGAGGCATGATAGGCTCATTGTTATATCTAACTGCAAGTAGGCCAGATATAATGTTTTCTACCTGTTTATGTGCTAGATTCCAAAGTGATCCTAAGGAATCTCATTTAATTGTTGTGAAGAGAATTTTTAGATATCTCAAAGGAACTCCAAATCTTGGTTTGTGGTATCCTAGAGAATCTGATTTCTTTCTAATTGGCTATTCAGACTCTGATTATGCAGGGTGTAAGATAGACAGGAAAAGCACTACAGGTACATGTCAATTCTTGGGAAATAGATTGATTTCTTGGGCAAGCAAGAAGCAACAATCTGTTTCAACCTCAACTGCAGAAGCTGAGTACATAGCAGCAGGCAGTTGTTGTGCACAGCTCCTTTGGATAAGAAATCAGTTGCTGGATTATGGTATGACACTTAGTAATATTCCTATGTTTTGTGATAATACTAGTGCTATTAAAATTGCAGAAAATCCAGTTCAACATTCAAGGACTAAGCACATTGATGTCAGGTATCATTTTATTAGAGAACATATTGAGAATGGTACTGTGGAACTTCATTTTGTTCCTACTGACAAACAGCTTGCAGATATTTTAACTAAACCACTTGATGAGACTACATTCAGTAGACTAGTAAGTGAGTTAGGAATGTTAAATTTTTAGATCTTTAACATCTGCAAAAGTAGCAAGGTATGTTGTTCTTAGCTTATAGACTTGATATTCCTGTCAGGATCTATATTTGATTGTTAAATGCTTTAGCTATAACACTTTGCCTTGATAAATTTCAGTATGATAGACTTGTTAATAATCATCAGGATTAGATTTGTTATCAGGATGCTGACGTCATCAGTATTGTGTCAGTATCAGGATTATGAAAATTGTTTCAAATCCTGACGTTTACTTTGTGTAGTAATCTAATTCTGTGATGTGTTAAGTCTATGCCAGCAAGTTTTGATATTTGCATACTGATAATTTATACATCATTCAAAAATCAAAAGACAAGCAGATAACAAGAAACTGTATTTTCATTAATAGAAATCATTACATGGAAATGAAATACAACATCTTTCTGTCTAAATTTCTATTGATAATTCTATACTTGTCTATTGATATGAACTCTGGGGTACAGGACAAGGAGCATCTCAAGAAATCCATCAGGGGATGAAAGTCTCGTTTGCTCTTGGATTCCTTGTCTGGGCGACTTGAATGAGAGCAACTAACTTAAATGAATAGCATCTCCATCAAGATCAACCTCAGACTCTCGGCCAAATTCTTCATCCTCAAGTTTTGAGGAGGTTAGGGGAAGATTGTATCCAACAGATGGATGTTCTAGGAGAAATCTCTGGATATTTTCGAAAACCAATCCATTTATGATTAGTTTGATGAGAAGAGTCATTTGTTCAAAGAGATGATCAAGAACAGGATGTTCATCGATCAAGAAAAATCTGAAAAATGGGTTTGAAGGGAATTTTGGTTTGAGAAGCATTGTTGAGAAGAAAAGGTTATGGAGAATGGCATAAGGCGTCTGGTTCTTTTAAAGAAAGACGTGAGAAGCTGAGCAGTCACTTGGAAGTTTTAATGAAGTCAAATGCTAATTATTGCATGTGACTGTATTTCTTGTTTTCAAGAAATATTGAAAATATCTAACCAATTGATTTTCTGTTCAGATTAATTGTTTATTTTCTTTTTCAGATAAAAGAAAAATGCCACGTGGAAAACTCCATATTAAGTCTCTGATGATATTGATCAGGATTTCATGTGTGACCATCAGGATTTGAAAATTATATTTTTAAATCACATTGCATTTTGTGATTATTTTGATGAGAGGTCATCAGGAAAAGGAAGCTGATCAGTATTGATTATTTATACCCTGATTTATTTCATGAAAAATCAATTTTGGATTTTATTTTCCAAAAATCGTGGGTAACCGCATTTTTCAGGGACTGACACCTGTCAATCTACGTGTCAACGTGGGATAGTGGTCTGAAAGATTTGTGAAATATATTTGTTTTGAAACTCTAATCGTGTAATTGCTTTCTCTAATTTTACATTCTCTAAAGCAAAAATCACTCTTGAGTTTTCAAAATCACTAATTCATTTCAAGAATTTTTCAAGTTCTTTTCAGATCAAAAATGGCAGCTCAGAGAAGATTACCTAAATCAGTAGCCTTCAAGTTTGGTGACTTTGATTTTATGACAAACAATCATGTTGCAGCTATCACCAACAAGGAAGGAGTGTCATCTGATTTTCATCCAATCATGGACTTTCTGGCGTATGGACCATTAAGTTATGCATTGACAGCATCTCCACAGATTAATCAAGTAGCTGTTTCACAAGCTTGGGAGAATGCTGAGGTAATTGATTCTACTCAGAGTCAATCAGGTAAGATTGTTCTACATTTAGGACAAGATTCATTTGACATTACTGAATCTGTTGTTAATTCAGTACTTTGCTTACCTGTTACTGATAGTTATGAGAATGTACCATCTGATGATAATATAAGAACTATGTTGTCTGAATTAGGTTATAGTGGACCTCTAGATAACATGAGCCAGTTGAATAGGTCTTTTCTTAGAAAGGAATGGTCTTTTTACTTTGATCAAATTGCTAAATGTTTTACTGGCAAATGTAGTTCTTTTCAGCAAATTACTTCTGTTACATCACATATTGCTTATAGTTTGCTTTATGACAGAGTAATTAACATTGGTCATATTATCTTAAGTCAGATGAGTATTAAGCTTGGGTTAAGAGATCAAAACAGGAAAATGGTTTATTATCATAGATTTATGCAAATGTTTGTTAACCATTTTATTCCTGATGTTGAAACTAGATTTGGTAGAGAACATTGTGTTTCTTCTTATGAACAGCAAAAGAGAATTTTCTCTGATATTACAAAGAAGGACAATGAAAAGAATCTGGATGAAATACCTGCAATTCATTATCCATATCATGTTCAGGTAATTCTTAAAACTCATCTTCCTACTTTCTACAATTCTTCTTTCTTTTGTGGTGAAATGGCTCAGGAATCTCAATTGGAGGAGAACCCACCTGTGTCTACCCAAGTAACCCAAAACATTATAGTCTCTGAAACAATTCAAGAACCAAATTTTGATCCACAGCCTATTGTTTCAAAGAAACCAACCTCTGGTGTTTCTCAAAAGACATCAGTTGTAAGGAAGAGAAGATTTGTTGTGTCAAGTAGTAGTAGTAACTCTAGTGAAGATGATGATGATTTAACTCGTGCTGAGAGAGCAGAATTGAAGGCTGCAATTCAACTTTCTTTGTTAGCACAAAGAGATGAAAAACCTAGTCACAGCCAGGCTGCAGTCTCCCAAAAGGCTGTAGTTCTTAAAAAGGGAAAACAGTTACTAGATACTGACTCTCAAAAGACTGTGTCTATTGAACTAAGATCTCATCCCAAGATCACTTCTGTGTCTACACCTCTTGAGTCTTCTCAGGATAAATCTTTTGCTCACTATATCAGGAGAACAAGGAGAAAGATTCAATTGTCACCTACACACACAGAGTCTAGTCCAACTAATATCATGCAGGTTTCTACAAATCAAGCTACATCTATGTCAGTATTTGACAAGAGAGATCTGGATATTGATTCTTCATGGGAAACTACATTATCATACAGACTGGCTATGGGACTAATTTCTCTCAAAGTGAAGTTGTCAAGGCCTGTTCTAGATTTTCTGGTTGAAAGAGTACCAAAACTTTTATTTCCAGATGAATATGGACTTCTACATCAAAGACTTGACTTAATGAAGATGTATTTCTATGTGTCTGTCAGAAGACAATTAGTCAAGAAATTTGGACTCTCAAAGCATGGTGCACTTCAATCACTTCATGCATATTTATTTGACAAGAATGTCATTATTGAAGATGCTTCAGCTCAAGGTGAACAACTGGAGGAAGTAGATAGAGGAATGCAGTCAACAGAAGATACTATTGCACCAGTGGTGAATAGTAGGAAAGATCAGATCACAGTCACTGTAACACAAGAACCATCTAGTCAGAGGAAGGATGACTCAGGAGCTGTGATAGCTGATGTTGAAAGGACTTCTGTGATGACTGAAAATGCAAGTGAGATACCCTATGATATGGGAGGAATGACTTTGGTTGATTTTTCTGAAGATCAAACAAAATTTGTTCAGTCAGAGTCTATCCACCTTGAGGGTGTGTCTCAGCAAATAACACTTAAAGATGGTGATGTACTAACTATGGTGTCTAATGAAGTATTACTGAAGACATCAGAGTCTAGTAAAGAACCTGAAAGTGGTATACTGGAGCCTGTAGTTTCTGAAAGGAAAGAAGATGATTGTAAGGGTTCAGAGACTATAGCAGCTCACTCCTTGGAGAAAACCTCAAGCCACATGCCAAATGAGGAACCCTCTCTCCATGTGAGTTCAGGTATAAAAACTCCTTCTAAACTCTATTTTTCTGTAGGTCATGAGAGCACTTATCTAAATTTGAGTGATACACTTGAAAAGATGGACTTAGATCCACAATTTGAGCGGCTGGCTCCTGACCAGGCAAAAGGTGAGGTAGAAAGAGTGTTGACTTTAGTAAGTCAAAGTGAGAATGAGGGTATGGATGATCAACTCCATAGTGAGGGAGAGAAAATTAGGAAACCATCATTTGATTTCTGGGATCAGGTTTTTCCTGAATCTTGGTCTGAAAATTTGGGTATGGATGCTGGTACTTATTCATTCATCAAAATGTATCAGAAGAATGACCTAGCACATCACAATGCAAAGCCAGAAGTTAAAGCTCAGAAGCAAAAGGAGAGGCTTGCAGAAATCATTAATAGAAGAGGTGCCAGGATAAAGCAATCTCTTGATACATATGTACCAGATGAAGATCCTAATGATCCTAGTGTTCCTTTGTATGTACTTCCAATATCAGCTAGAATTGAGACATCAACAGTCTTTGATCACTCTAAGGAGGAGTCAGGATTTGAAGATGTTAGTACACAGAATACTGGTGAAGGAGATGATGATCATGTTTCAGTTTCAGAACAGAAAGATGAAGATGTTGATACTTCTAATCAGGTTTTATTACTTGAATATCATACAACTCAAACAACTTCTTCTACAAGACTTGAAGATACAGTTCTTTCTGATTCTGATACTGAAGATACTAGAAGCACTTCCAACATTGAAGTTCATTCTGATGTTTTGAAAAATATTCAGAATTCTCAAATTGCTATTCAAACAAGACTTCAATCACTTGAAGATAACCAAGTCATAATTATGGAAAATCAAGCAGTTCTTATGAATCTCATTTGTTCTGTTTCTGAATCTCTTGGAATTAATGTTGCTGATGTCAAAAAGGGGGAGATAAAGACAATTCAAAGACAACAACAACAACACCACCAGACTGAGGATGATAAAGCTGGGGGAGATAAAGATCAGACAAAGGGTAGTAAAAAGAAGAACCAGGAGTGACAGTGGTGAATCTCAGCTAGGAAGTGGTAAAGGAAGAGCAGCATTAATAGTTAAAATTCTTTCTTCTAAGTACTAGATAAACGTCTACATCTGAGAAGGAGGTACTTAAACTTCATAATTCTACATTCATAAATTCTATTCTGGTTGTATTGTTATATGTTTTGACATCCACAACTTAGATTTATGCTTCAGATTTTAAAGCATAAATAGGGGGAGATTGTTAGGAATAATTCATAAGTTGTGATGTTAAGAATAGAATTTACACATTATACTTCTTGTAATCCTGATCTTATAAAGGATTTAGCACTGTATATAGGATTTATGTGTAAGACAGTTGTCTGTATAGTTTAGTCAGGAATGAACAGTGTATCGGAGACTACATGTCAGGAACAGAGAGCAAATCCTGATGACGGTCCAATACTGATGGTTGATCAGATACTGATGCAGTGTACAGATCCTGATATCAGTCGTGTTACTGATGATGTCATTATGGATGCTACAGAAACTGGTAAGTGCTATAAAACAGGATCGTTGTTTGAAGAACAAGCAAGAAGATATTATGAAGGAAAGAGTTTTTATATTGAAGGAAACTATCGACTAGAAGGCAGAACATTGTCATGTATAGATTATATCTTTCTGTTATTAGTTGATAGGTAGCATTATAAATACTCTCTCAATATTACTGTAAAGAGCGACGAAGTTGTGAGTCGAACTAGTGAATGTGCGTGGCTCTGTATAAGGTTTGTATTCGAGAGTTCGAAACAAACAGAGAGAGATTTGTATTGTCAGCAGCTGCTAAAGGTATTGTACACCTTTGGTAGAGTTTGTATTTGATCTTATTAATACAAACAAGAGTTTGATTCATTCGTTTATTCTTGTTCATATAATCAGGCAAAAATCAGACACGATTATATAACTTGTATTCAACCCCCCCCCCCCTTCTACAAGTTATTCGAGTTAACACTACTGCATTTACATCTTATTGTTTCAATGAAATAGAGCACGATTCTATCAAAGAGGATAAAGAATACTGATCGTGGCATTGGTAAATACTACTCCAAATTAAATAATGATATAAACCATTAAATTATGTATTCCTTTCTGAATTTTAATGATACAGGAATAAGACGCTTTGTGTCAAGTTTTCTTTCTGCAAACAACGAAAAGGAAAGATTTGGATCTTTTGTAAGTGTATCTCTAACATTTAATAATATAAATTTGAATTATCATAATGTATTATGGTAATGGGCTGCATATTGATTAAACTTTCAATTTATTTAATATTGTAGAGAGTACCTAAGTCCTTTCACGATGAGTTTGGAAAAGAACTAAATTCAACTGTGGTATTAAGATGTATGACATCTGAATGGAAAGGTAAATATGATCCAAAGTCGAGGAAAATATGTGGTCTAACAAAATTTATGACATATCACGGGATCAAATTGTACAATCTTGCTCAGTTTGACTATTATGGTGAAGACACGTTTATTGTTACCATTTTTAAAGAATCTGCCATTGAGTGCAATTATCCTCGTATAGACTTAAAAGTTTTCTTAGGAACTGGACAGCTAAATAATTGGAATAAGGAGCAATATGTACTTAATGAGTCGTCGCTTGAATACCATGCAAGTTCTGCACTTTGGTGGTTCAATGCCTATCACAATTACGATGAATCTTTTGAGATAAACATTATAAAGTCTGTTGTTGATCCTCAAGTTACTAATCTGGTGAGCATATTTTTGGGTTCTTTTTCTAATTGTAATGTAATGTATGTGCAGCTTTATATATGATATTCTGTAACTATTGCTAAATTATTGATTTTCTTCTTGGAAAAATAGAGTTTGAGTACAGATATGGAAAATCTGTACAGAAACTGGGAAGATGGGACAAAAGTGAGATTGAAGTTATTTCACAAATCATGGGAAATTGTGATTCAATGGATAGAGGGTAGATGCATGTTCAGTAAAGGATGGAATGCTTTTGCAAATGAAATAAGACTTGATATTGGAGATAGCTAAAATGCCCTTATGGTAATAGTGTAAACATGAACAATATAAAAAGTAATGTTGGTAAATGGTAATGGCACAAAACAATCTATGAGTGATTCTGCTCATAAACAAAACATATGATGAATTGGTTAAAGTTTTAGATTGTAATATATAAGTTTAATATACAAATTGAAAAGAGTAGAATATAAAATTCTTACCAGACAATCTAAAATAATCATATTGTGAGCCATAACAACTCCAGTATTGGAAATTGTATCCCACATCCTAGTGACACGGACTTTTAGTGTCCACCCTATCTTCGATTCATCTAGTGTCACCAGATGATCGTGCATAGTCATATCTGTTATAAAAGTACAAAGATGTTAACAAATGAGATTGTTTGTGAAATACTTGAACAAATGTATATCATATAAGGATTAGACATTACCTAGGATTAAGAAATACAGGTATTTGATGCTACCTCTGCGCTTGTAATCTTTGTGCAATACTATTAACACTGGTTTGTTTATATATAGGCTATAAGGTATTAGTTAGTTTTTTGATAATATCTTCTGCAATCTTCTTTAAAGTTAAATGGCATATTTTTAGGTATTTGATATATATCAATATACATTAAGTTAATAGATATGGAATGAGTTGATTTGATATATATCAATATCAATTAAGTTAGTAGATATTATATTAGTTGATTTATCAATCTAATCTTATTCAACATAATTTAATCTATTCTAATTAATACAATAAAAAAAGTACAATAATATCCTGTCAGCTAGCAATAATATCCTTTCCTGTATAAAATGACTGTAATTCTTAAAATGTCTGATTCAGTAGCTTTAGTACTCAAGTACTTATAAATAGTCCTCAATTATAGGTCATCTGCTTTGGATAAGAGCTCATGTTTTTGTTCTTAAATATCCTTTACTGCAAGTTCAATCTTAAAGTGAAGATTAATATGCAAGGATGTGGCAGTTTGACCTTTTGCTGCTTGAAGTTGGGACTTAAGCTTAGAATACTGTTTAAAAAATACAAACACAATAATAGCTTCAGGTATCTTTTGCTCTGGCTATCATCTTTCATGCCTGTTCTGTTTCATGCAATTCTTGAAAGCTAAGTGAAGATTGATGGTTCAGTCTTAAAGTTTATAACTTTTTCACTTATACCATTATTTGGTAATTTTGTTGGTAAAAACTATTGCATTGAAAAAGCTAATAACTTGTGCAATCATAAGACATAACCTTAAATGAATGTATGTTGCATTGGATTCAATACAATTATTAAAAAACCAAACATATAAATAATTTAAAACCGGAATATGTCTCAAAATCTACCCAAATCATTGGGCTCAACATTAACAAAAAACATAAAAAGTTTAAACTCTTGACCATTACATATTCTACTTATTCCTTCTCAAAAAACAGATACTAATAATAAATTTGCTGACTTGAATTGCAACTTGAATGAGTAGTTGGTACCAATCAGAGGTGCGTAGCTTTGCTCACTTTTCCTGGTAATGAAAAAAAAAATTGAAATGATAATTAGCTAATCACAATTCATAAAGAAAATACAGGAATGTAGAATAAGTATTAGGAATTGTATATAACCATCTTAATCTTCTTGGAACAGGAAGAAGCAGAATCCGGTGTCTGATGAAGTAATCTTAGGTTCTGCTATATGTCCTAATTAAGTTATGTCCTCCGCTAAGGATGATGAAGTATGTTACAGTATAATTTAACAATGGACAACCAAGATTCTCAGCTGGGTGGATTTCATTTTCCAGAGATAATGAATTGAAAGAGAACCAGATTTTGGTTTTCACAATGGTGGAGGAGGATAATGGATTTGTATTTGACATTAAGATTCCATAGCTTAGAATGAGTATTAATCGTATATTAAATCTGGAAGATGTTTAAATACTCCTTTGTTTGTGAAGAATGATTGATCCATTAGGATTGTTTATGTAATATTGTTAACGGTGGTGTTATGCTAAATTTATTATTCTGTTTTGATAACGTGTCTTAATTACAATCTTGACCACAATTATATTATAAGCTTTAGGCATAAGTATGTTATTGTTTTCCTATCTTAAGGATTTCAAGATGTTTTATAACAGGTTCTTTATGAAACATAGAATTGAGGATCTTGAATGACAACAATTGGAAAATATAGGTGATAAAATTACTGTTAAGATAACCTGGTCTAGCGACATCTATTAAAAACTTTATGACAATTCCTACTGGAAAACCATTGACATTTAACATTGTGTCTAAATCTTGTTAACTGTAATGCTTTTAATTTTATTTCATAGAATTTCTGATAACGATACATGTGATACATGTAATCATGTAAACAATACTGTAAAATAGCTTTGGACGATAACATGTTTAGAAAAAATTATAGAATATACTTAATAACATTGTTATACTCTTTGATGGACATTTGGATAAAAGGTACTTATAACGATTATATGTTCAATCTTCAACTTGAGGAAGATTATAGAATACCTCATCAAATACAACATTTGCAGTAAAATTATTAGATTTGCCTGTATCAGCCTCAATCAAAATGTGCAACCCATCAGGAGAGGTAACCCGTGAAAGAGCAACGTATAACTGTCCATGAGAAAAAACTGGACGTGGAAGAAATAATCCAACCTTATCTAGTGACTGACCTTGACTTTTATTAATAGTCATGGCAAAGCATATCTGGAGAGGAAATTGAATGCGCTTGAAAACAAATGGCCATTGAGTATCCGTTGGTTCCATCTCTATTCTAGGTATGAGATGCTTCGTTCCAACATGAGATCCTGTTAATATTTGACACTCAACTGAATTTTTGTTACATTTTGTGAGAATCATCCTCGTACCATTACATAGACCATTAATCTGATTAAGATTCCTCATCAACATTACAACGGACCCAACTTTCAAATTCAATTCATGTTTCGGGAGGCATGGCATGTTGATCGAATTAAGATATTCAACCGGAAATGAAGCTTCATAATCATCTTCCGCATCTCCAGAAATATCATCAATCGAATCTTGACTGAGATAAGTGTGAGTCGTACCTGGAATGAGATCCAATACATGTGAATTGATATCATCAACTATTGCATTCGTTGGTGTAAGGATGGCTCTTGAACGCAAATAATTCTCCGACTTCATGTTGTTGACAAAATCTGGATATATTTGTGATACAATACTTTGTACAGAATTCTTGAAATTCTGAATAAGATATTGTTTTGGTATTACAATTTCAGGATCAGAAAAATCATCATTTGGGTGAATGTTTTCAACTTTTCCATCTCCAACGTCCAAGACCCACTTACTGAATTCATCAATTTTTTGGTTCTCCAATTCAGAAATACCAGAACCTAAGCGCATGTTTTTTCGCAATAAATGTACTTTACAACTACTCCAAAGATAGGACTGGTTCAAAGATGCATTCACAACTTCACTTCTTGTAGCTTTAGGAATTACAGGTAAAATCTGTCGGAAATCTCCACCAAAAACAATTGTAATACCACCAAAAGGTATATGCTTTCTTTTAGGATCAACAGAAGCCATAATATCCTTGAAACAACGATCAACGGATTCAAATCCATGGCGATGTTGCATCGGAGCCTCATCCCATATAACCAAAGATGTTTGCTTAATCAAATCACCAATATCCGAACCATGCTTTATGCTGGCCACGGAATACTGATCTAGTTTCAAAGGAATGTGAAACCTTGAATGAGCGGTTCTGCCCCCAGGCAGTAAAACTGCTGCAATGCCAGAAGATGCAACTGGTAGCACTATTTTTCCTTCGCTACGCAATCTGGCACAAAGTGTTTTCCAAAGAAATGTCTTACCACAACCACCACTACCATAAACAAAAAAAATACCTCCTCTGCCACTTTCAACACTATGTAATACAGAATTATACACATCTAGTTGATCAGAATTTAATCTCCTAAAAAGAGATTCGTGTTGATTTTTCATCTCCACTTTATCATATCCAGTCTCCTCTTCAATCAGGCGGTTACAATTGCTATGCAAATATGCTTCATCCGGAAATGGCATGGTTGAATAGTCTCGAAGTGTTTTACCAACTTCATTCAACAACTTCTCCACCTCTGAACAAAAAATTGTCATATTATGAGGTTATCAACAATAGGATTACTTAACAAAAATTAATTGATGAAGAAAAAAAAAGTAAATGGTAATTAACCTGCAAGTGCAAAATTTTCCTAATCATGTTCAGAAAGAGTAAATTCTTGGTTTCCTGTGTATTTGCGCTTGTTGTATAGGACATCATCAGCCATACTCTTCCAATTGTCCTTCCATAATTTTAAAGGATCTGCAACAGGGCAGTTGGTTAAAATATGCACAAACATGGATCTTATTTGTTGCGGCATTGCAGACTCTGCATTCTCTCTAAGTGCCGAATGCCACTGATTATCATCTTTAAGCAATCCAAGAGCATCACATGCTTCCTTGAAACTACCATATTCTCGATTATTTACAGTTCACAAATCTGTAAATGACGTGGCACCTTTATTTCTCATTAGCAACATGCGGAGGTAAAAGGCTTCACCACTTGATGCATGAACTTCACATAATCTGCAAATTACAATGCCTCGCTGCCTTTGTTTCCATTTACATTCACTTGGCTGCCAAGTAAATCCTCTTGGGAATTCCTGATAAGTATAATCCCGAGCACTCGGATAAGTTTTGTTAGCAATGAACCATGCTTCCAATTTACTCTTTTTAGACAGTGCTCGGGCAGCAATGTTTTGAAGATTATCTTTGACATTGAATGTTACATTCTTGCCTCCAGGTACGTGAACTGGTAAGCGTTCTACAGCAGGATAACGATAATGAATGTCAAATCCTAAAATCCTCCAAGCAACTTCTGAAGCACATACATATCGACCATCAAGATAATGCTTAACTTCATCTACTGTTTTATTTTTATCCTTGGAAATAGCCGTATCGCCATGCTTCTTACGTTTCAAAAGCATTGTCGCATTATCGTGACCTTTTAAACAATACTTGAATAAATATTTCAGTGACCTTGAGCTATTGCACACCTCAAGGTTTATATGGCACTGAAATCGAAGTAGCAAATCTCGACAATACGGAACAACAAACTTATTGTCAAGTAAATTCTTATTCTTAACCACAAATCTTTCCATTTGGCGACGTCTGTATACGGGGAACCCACAATCATCAAAGAATGTGTGACCATTATACCTATGAAAATAAAAAAATTATGAGGTTAGGTTAGATGCAAAACAGGATATAATCTTTAACAAAATATATATACTTATATAATGTGATTGATATGAAAATATTTTTAAATCGACATACCTCTTTGGAAAATGCCGTATACACTTCCCATTAGACATGCAAGGGGAATAAGAAAAATCCTTTCCACATGGACCATGAATCATGTAATTCTTCACAGCATTATATCCCAGAGGATCAGTTTCTTTGTCAGGTATTTCAGCTGAGATTAAATCATCAATTTGTTCTGTATTTTTTGGTCGATCGTCAGGGTGTAGCCAAACCAACATGTGGGCATGCGGAAGACCACGCTTTTGGAACTCAATTACATACATGACTGTTTTAATAGAACAATGAGAAATAAATATATATCCTAAATCAATTAAAGTTTAAATGTTACATACGGAAGAATCATACCTCCAATGCATCGCCCAAAATAATTTTTGTTCTTGATTAAATCTACCAATTGGTCAAGCTTCATTTTAAATACCCTAGCAACCACATCAGGAGCATCAGACACAGTTGTGCCTGGAACTTTGTCTACCATACGTTGTATTTCAGGCCATTTGATGTTACATGTCATTGTTAGAAAAAATGTAGGGTGACCAATTGTGCGACAAATAGCTAGGGAATCTTTAAAATATTGTGACATATATCTCCGAGAACCTGTGAAAGTAGCAGGCAAAATTACATTCTGCCCAATGCAAGATGGATTTGAATCACCTTTGCGTAAAGAATCGCGAATCGATTTGTACAGGTCAGCACGTATGGTTTTCTGATGTGTCTTTACCCAATCAAGACGATATTGCTCCACTGCGGTAAATGCATCAACAACATACTATTGCCAAAGACGACCACTCTGGTGAGGAGTAAGACCTGCAAAATATTTCCTTAAATACTTTGAAGCAAACTAAAAAAAAATTAACTGATAAATAAACAAATAATAAAGTTCTGACTTGTTGTTCAAAATTTACAACAATATTATAATAATGAGTTGATTAAGAAATGAGATAAGTTGTAGTACCTTCGTTTAGTCTAATCATTAGCTTGTTAAGCATAAAACTCGCGCATTGATACAAATTCCCTATGTTTGCGTTCCTCCTCATTTTCGCATTCCTCCGTATTTTGAACAACTTGTTTTGCCTTTTTTTTTTTTGCAATGGTATTTCTAAATGAAAACCATCCTCACCATTGGGAAAAAGCAAAGGATACTGCAGTTGCATGAAATGAACATTAGTCTCGTAAATCCACTTTAGTTTCTTGTTTTTCATCTGTACAACTATATCTCTGTAACCACACGTGTTCTGGAGATCACCAACAATTAACGCCCCGACCTCATTAGATGGTCCAACAGGATTAGGCCTGCCTGATGCAGATGATGAGGAAACTAAGAACAATTTAACTTCTTCAGGTTCTTGGTTTTTGAAACGATCCCTTGCCATCCTGAATCCTTTCACCAACTTATTATTTTCATCAAGCATTAGAAGCAATCCTTGTACTATCGCTGGATCAGTACCATCACTTCCGGAAATTGCATTCTTTCTATTCTCAATCTCATTTTCTGTATCATACACATAGAGCTGGCAATATTTTGGAGTTTCACCATTTACTGGACATATGCTTCCAATCAAATGATAGTTCTGCCCACTGAGTTTAAATGTGTATGGTGCCCTGCCTTTGTTTATTTTGTTATCTATTTTTCCCCCCAATGATGTAAAGGCAAATAAAGAATTATATATTCTTATGTTCTTCTTGTAATGGGCAGTTTTGTCACCTCCAGACAACAAATTAGCTAAAAAGGGAGGAGGCTGCTTCCCTGGTGGAAGTTTAACCTGTCCATTTTTGCAACACATAGAGAATGTTGGGTTGTGATATTTGGTAGATTTATTATTCCTCTCAGCATTCCACATAATGGCATGACAATGTGTGCACACTTTATCTGGTTCACCTAGGTCCATGTATCCAGTCCACATATCTAATTTTGGAAGACAAAATTATTGATAGAATGAAAGTGTACAAATAATATAAAATACAAACATGGTCAAAATATTATTTACCTTCATCTAGAATGTCTTCAAATAAACCTTCGTCGTAATTTTCATATTGTTCAGGTATTGCTAAAACATGTATTCAAAAGTGAATTTGAACATGATGAACATTGTACAAATGTTATACAATCAATTAAAAATATTTGACATAGAATTCCAATAACTTACATTCCGAGTCATCATCCTCACTTTGTATTGGATCGTCATGTTCTAAATCAAACATGAAAATGATAATTTATTAATTTATAAATGAATTAATGCACTTAATACCTTATAAAGGAAGATATAAAATAAATGGTCAACTTACCTGAATCGATATCTTCAGGAGGTTCATAAACATCATTGAAACTGTCAATTAAATTTTTGCTTTCAGGAGGAACATGAAGAACACAATATTGATGTGTCCTTGGTTGACTTTGTTTAAGGTGCCCTGTTATTATTAAATCGTATTCATCAAAGATTACACTATTAACTTAGTTGTGTATAATTGCATATTCAAAACGTAAGAGTAATAAGATAAACATACATGGATTATTATCATCTGATATAGTGGATGCAGGTAATTGGAAAACAGAATTACTTGCTTGTCCAGGATGACTGTAACTTGTTGCACGTTTTTCTGGAACACTTGAACATGCTGTTAATGTATAAAATACACAAAAACTCTAATTTAGTAAACAGACAATATCACATAGAATGCCTACAATCGTTTAACAAATAGACACATACAACTGTTATTAGAAGGATATATATTATAAGGTGGGATTTGGAAGCTTGCTTTAGTCGCTTGACCTGTTACTGACTCTGTACAAAACATGCAAGGTATTCAAAACATGCAATTTTTTACAAAACTTATTATTTAAAATTAATAATTTAATCAGTAAATGAAATTTTAACACCTGTTAAATTGTAGCTCGTAGCATGACTTGGTAGCTGTGATTTATCACTAACACTGTCACGTCGGAGTTCTGGCATTGCTGTTAAAATTAAAAAAAATTAGAAGCAAATAAAAAAGAAACATATATATTTGTAATTAGATGGATTTGAAACAAACCAGTGAAATTAACGTGTTGCAATCTTCGAGCAGATGGTGAAGAAAGTGACATTTGTAGTACCTTTTTGCGACTTTGTACTTTGTAAACATATAACAAATTAAAAAATAAAGGAATAATATATAAGATCATAGCAAAATAATATGACGAACTAATGTACTTTTCAATTGTTACCAGATACATGTGAAGTTGGAACATGCGTAGTGAAAGGAGAAGATTTAACCAACAATGAGGGGGTTACATCGGTCAAAACTTATTAATCAATACATGAAAAAAATAAGCAAAAATTCAGTACTGATCAAAATTGGGAAACAAAATTATGAAAATATAAGTTCAAAAAGATAAGCACCTGAAGAACGAATTAGAGAATTTGACTTAAGTGTTGCATCATTTGGTTTCGGAAATCCATGTGACTCAGAAATGCCCTTATTATTAATTAAACAATCCTTGAGAACATTTGTATTTATGTTCGAAAGTGGTACTCGTCCTGCATCTATAAAAGAATAACAAATCTTTTTAAAAAAACATTTCATTTGAATATATAAAAATTGTCGTTATATAAACTCACATTGAAGGCTTTTACCTGCTGGCGATGGAGTATTAGGATTACAATTTTCTGAACCAACTGGTACTGGAGATATAGTTTTAGTTGAACTTGAACACTGATTTAAGTGATGGGTCTTGTTTGATTTGGGACTTAAAAACTTCTGAATAGGATTCATGCGTGCAACAGGAACTACAAAAAATGATAATATAAATATTATTACAAAACAACATTAGTCTAAATACCAGATACAAATGATGTACACATATGTGAATAGGTACAATTGTATTAAATGGTTGAAAAGAACAAACCTCTCTTCATATTTGAGTTGTAACCTTTATCTAATGTACTGCAATTGTTATTACTTCCAGGAATACCTGTTTTGGAGATGACACGAACAGATATCACATTCATATAATCACCTTAACTAATCTTAGTTGACAAACTATGATCAGAAATTTATACGTACTTTTATTCATGTTTGATGGAGAAAAATCAAGTCGAGTGGGTACTGCATTGCTCGAATCCATATTAACAGGCTTTAATCGGCGTTTAGGATCTAAGTATCACAATTACAGAAGATAAAAATGTTAATATATAAACTGCAGAATATGGATAAAAACATGAATACCTTGTTTTGGAGCATTAGGAGATAATTGTGTGGACAATAGTGTACGTTTAGAACCTGTATAAGAGAGAAAAAGATGAATAGAACACAAAGAAAACACTTAAGTCATGAACAAATATATAAAGATCAACAATCAACAATTTAACAAACCTTTGTTATTGTCATCCATTAGCGGAAGAACAGAATTTTACGTGCAGATCCAGAGAACAAAACCGTGAAGAAACTATAGGATTGATATTAGAATTCAAAAAACTTCAAATAATGAATTACATATTTCATGCCAATAATAGTGGAATTCTGTTATGACTGATTCATTGTTCTTTGTTACGTGCTGTTAATGTTAATGTTAAAGACGATCCATACCGGGTGGGTAATCCATAACCCGATTCTGTTACCCATATTTTGCTAGTATTTTACCAAATTACCCTAATTTTATTTGGAGTAGTAAAGAAATATGAGGATAAATTGGTAATATCAGGAACTCTAGCACTAGCAGGAATTTATTTATATAGATAATAGATGTTATGTATCAGTGTTAGAGATTCTTGTATCAGATATTATTTGAATTAATGAATTCTCTTTTATCAAAAAAAAAAAAATGTTATGTGAACTTCACCCTATGTTAATATTGAACATTCGAAATTAAGGCCCCGTTTGCCTCCTCTTATTTACAACTTATAAGTTACTTATTTTGGAAAAAATTTTGTATTTACGTACTTTTTTTAAGAGAAAAATGTGTATGAGGAGTTCAATATTCGTTATCTTGCAAAAATAAGTTACTTATTTCAGAAAAAAGTACATATTTTCTAACTTTTTTCCAGAATAAGTAACTTATTTCTGAAAAATAAGATTTCCCAAACGGGCCCTAAGTACGGGGTTAGTTATCTAGTAAAAACAAAAAATTATGGGGTTAGTCCATAATAAATATATCATAGAATATCTCATGTCGTAATTTTTTTTTTTTTTGCAATACATGTAAAATAAGATTTTAATGTGAATTTTAGCATATATAATATTTTGTGTGATGATCCAAATGTTCCATTTCCAATTTTCATGACCCATATCCCATTTTAAAATTTTAATCCAAAATATTTTATGAATACGCTGTTTCGTGTTTCGTAATAGATGTTACACGCTTTCATTTTGCGTTAAACCATTTGTCGCAACAACAGACCATGGTAAAAAAACCAGTGCTACTGCACTAGACGAACTTGCACATCAGGATTTTTTTTTTTGGAAAAACAATTTATGGTAGACGATTTTGGTAAAAATGGGACATTTTAATGATTATGTATTTGCAACTCACGTTACTTGAGTAACTAAACGATGG